>JARFIW010000982.1:4337500-4920000 GCA_036346225.1 Platerodrilus igneus | reverse complement strand
AGTGTGTGTTTTTAAAGTAATTTTCCATTATTAGTTTATAATATAGTATTCCTTTAGCACTCAGCATGTTGTTTTTTTGAAGTAGTTCGTTCAGATTAGTATGCTCATGTTCATTACTAACTATTTTCAATAGTCCCCTTTGTATTGAATCGATTCGATGTATATACGTAGCACCAGCATGACCCCAAGCTTCAAGACCATACCTCATCACTGATTCCGCCAGTGTACAATAAACTATTTTCCTAATATTTTCTGGAATCATATGCCTTATATAATACAGTTTAATTAATATAACTTTTAATTTTTTACAAACTAGATTTATTTGATAGTCCCATCTAAGGAAGTTATCTATAATAATACCAAGATACTGATACGTATTAAAACAGGTGAGAATTTTACAGGTATTAATACAGACGTTTACATCTAAATTTTTTGTATGAAAGCACTGACATGAATGTAATATTATATTTAGAGTATCACGTAAAATGTAGGGAGTTGTTATATGCATAAGTTTTGTTTTCTTTGTTTAAAATTAAATCATTATCATGGGACCACTTCGCTAGAATGTTAGTATCTGATTGTAGATTATTTACAGCAAATTTTAAGTTTTTATGTATGGATATAAGTAAAATGTCGTCTGCAAACATGTAGATTTTACTGGATTGTATAATTGTTGGAAGGTCGTTGACGTATAGTAAAAATAATAGTGGACCTAAAACGGACCCTTGTGGGACACCAACCTGTAATGGCTGTTTTTTACTAATCGTGTTATTTATTTTAACTGCAAAATATCTATTCTGCAAATAATTACTTATTAGGTCCAAAAATTTACCTCCAAATCCTATTTCCTTTAATTTATTAATCAAAATTACATGAAAAATTGTTTCGAAAGCTTTAGAATAATCCACAAATAGACAAAGTACATTCATGTTTTTATTTAGTTTGTCGTATATAAAATTTGAAAGATCAGCAAATAATTTCCCTGTTCCTATTCCTTTTATAAAGCCATATTGAGTATTGTTAATGATATTGTTTTTACTCAAAAAAATCTTCATTTTTCAGCAATATGCCTTTCAAATATTTTTTCTATTATAGGCAGTAAGGAAATTGGTCGATAATTAGCAATATCAGAAAACTACCTTTTGTGAATTGGTCTTATAATGGCAGTTTTCCAGTAACTTGGAACTACTGCAGTTCTGATTATAGTGTTAATTAAACGCACAATTAACTCATATATTTTGTCTTTAAGAATTAATATGTCTCTCAATCGTATGTTATCAAACCCAGGAGAAGTTTTTGTATTTAGTCTACCTAGTTCTGACACGACAAATTTTGAGTCCACTAATTGAAGATAAAAGCTACAATTAAATAATAATAATAATAATAATAATAATAATAATAATAATAAAATAATAATAATAATTATAATAATAATAATAATACAATACAATAACTTTATTTACATTTTTTTTTTTCTATACATTTATATATACATCATAAGCTAACCGAAAACGGTTGCTTGACATGATGAATTACTATTGCTATTTCCCTAATATTTCACTTAGCTAAAATTTATTGAAATGCTTAAAAAAAGTCTAAACCTATAAAGTAATTAAAAAATCTTCTTTTTCCATAAATAATTTATAAATAAAATATGTTATTAGTTATTTTTAATTGATTCAAATAACTTAAAACCAATCTATACTTATAAAATAGTTTTTATAATTTAAAATAAATTATATTTTCACTTAGCTTTAATTCATTCGAACAACTTAACAAAAGTCTAAACTTTAAAATAATCAAAAAATTTTTTCCCCTAAATTATTTAAAAAATGAAATATATTATCAGTTATCTTTGATTCATTCGAATAACTTAAAAACCAATCTAAACTCATAAAATAGTTTTTATAATTTAAAAATAAATTATATTTTTACTTAGCTTTAATTTATTGGAGCAACTTAAAAATAGTCTAAACTTATAAATTAAGAAAAAAATCTCCCCTAAATTATTTAAAAAATAAAATATATTTTCGGTTATCTTTGATTCATTCGAATAACTTAAAAATCAATCTAAAATTATAAAATAATTTTTATAATTTAAAATTAAATTATATATTCACTTAGGTTTAATTCATTTGAACAACTTAAAACCAATCCAAACTTATAAAATAATGAAAAATTTAAAAAACTAAATTAAAAATTTTAAAAAGAAAAACTCAAAAAGAAAAACTCAAGAAAACCAAAAACATTTTTACTCTGACTCAATTCTATGAAACCTTCACTAATTAAGGAAATTATGATTAAACTATTTAATGTAATATTTTTCTGAACAATTTCTTAGGCTCAACTCTCTTTATATTTATTACTATTTTATATCCCCTGCATCACTAAATTTAATATTATAACATGTATAATTCTGTGAAAGTGTAATACGTAAATGTACAATGTAAAATATATCTATAAATGTACACCAACTTAAAACCAAATTTACTGTAAAATCATTGCTACATACTATTTTGTTAGTATGTTGTTTGTGCTGGATCCTGTAATTATAAACAATTGTTATTAAGATATGTTTTACATTAATTTTAAAACTCTTCATGTTTATAAATGTTTTACAGTTATCAGGTAGGTTGTTGACTAATTTTGGGACAAGATATGCAAGACATTTTCTCCGTATGAATTATGTGTAAGTGGTACTATATATTTAGTGTCTCTAAGTTGATGCTCATTTTCTAGTACTCTAAGGTAAGTATTGCTAAATGTATTCTCAAGGATGATTTTATAATAGAACATTCCTTTTGCAGATAACACATTATTTTTAATTAGAATATTCTTGAATGTATTATTGCTATTATTATAATAATAATAATAATAATAATAATAATAATAATAATAATAATAATAATAATAATAATAATAATAATAATAATAATAATAATAATAATAATAATAATAATAATAATAATAATAATAATAATAATAATAATAATAATAATAATAATAATAATAATAATAATAATAATAATAATAATAATAATAATAATAATAATAATAATAATAATAATAATAATAATAACAGTATTACAGTAAACACGCCATCAAAGACGTTAACACAACAGACAAATGTAGACTATGTAAACAACAAGGTTCGTAGAATAAATGGTATGGTGTCATGGCATAGACGCTTTATAAATCAATATAGTAACCATTGCCCCTTTAACAGTCATGTTAAGGAAAACTAAGAAATTTGTGTGCAATGAACTGTGTAAAACAGCTTTTGCCACAATTAACTATTGTCTAGTCTCTGCACTGATTTAATATGTCGTAGATTTGACTTACCTTTTACAATTCAGATTGGTGCTTCAGATCATGGTATCTCAGGTGTCTTAGCTCAAAGAATTGACCATGAACAATAAGTTACTTGCTATGTATCTCGATCTTGAGACTCCTATCGAACGAAAACTTTCTGTAACTGAGAGAGAATGCTTGGTAGTATTACTTAGTATATAGAAGTTGCGTCCATATATAGAAGGAACACATTTTACAGTTGCTACCGATCACCATTCCTTGCTGTGGCTTAATAGTTTACAAAATCTTTCAGGTAGCCTGTGTCGTTTGGCTATTAAATTACAACAATTTGACTATAATAGTATCAATACAAAAGGGAAAGATCATATAATTCCTGATGTCTTATCTAGAACCGTTCTAGCTTTAGAATCGACGCAAGTAACTTTACCTACAGAATCTTTACAATCTGTTTCTTCATTATTGTTCCAAATTCAAATGAAAATTCTACTAGCCATTGATACGGTAGATATAGGCTTTTTAAAAATTAATAATAATCCGGATTCTAATGAAAAATTCCTTGATATTCCTTTGTTTAAACCAGATGCTGGGTATGCCCAAATGTTCTCTAATGTTCAACGAAATCCACAGAAATTTCGTAAATGGAAAATGAAAGGATGGTCATTAAAACACATGCCAGGTAAATTTCCAAATTCAACAGCAGTATATGCCTAGATCTAATCGAAAAGTAGTTTTGAAGCGTTATCATGGCAAACCTACTTCGGGTCATTTTGGAATTAAGAAAACTTTTAAAAGAATCGTCCATAAATATTTTTGGCCACAACTCCAAACGAATGTTGCTAGATATGCAAATAAATGTAAAACTTATATATCTAACAATCCAGAACGGATATTACTAACTAGAAAAATATCTCATCTCGTTGTATCAAAACAGATTATCTCTATTGATTTAGTAGGCCTCCTGCCAAAGTTCACAAAGATTGTACTCGTTTTATCTGTAGTTGATATTTTTACTAAATTTTGATTGTTTTTCCCACTTTAGAATGCAACAGCATCGGTTATTGCCCAGAAAATTGTCGAGTTTGCGATTTTATTGTTTGGGACACCTCAATATGATATATTAGATAATGGCGTTCAATTCCGTAGTCATATTTTCAAAAACATAGTGTCAAAGTATAATTCATAATTTTTTTTCAATGCACATTAGTATCCACAAGCTTCACCAGTCGAAAGGATAAACAGAGTACTCAAGACTACGCTAGCTTCTTATGTAACTGGAAATCATAAATAAAGGGATAAATATTTACCGATGGTTGGTTGTGCTGTACGCACTGTAGTGCATAAAATTATCGATATGACTCCGTATTCTGCAAACTTTGGAAGAAATATGGTCATTGACGGTTCTTCTTTAAGAAACGTGACGGATTCCGAAGGTTTAGAAGACTTATCTTTTAAAAGTAGAAATAATTTAAAAGTGAGGGTGTCTGAATTTGTTAAAGTATATAAAGATATAGATAGGAAATTAGATTATGCGTATCAGAAAGCCAAAATTAATTCTGATATATATAGACAAGGGTACAATTTAAAGTTTGAGATTTATTTTGGCTTAAAAACTTGTTCTGTTAGGCACAGCAAAATAAGAGTGCTAAAGTAGGTCCAAAACGTGTAGGGCCATTTTTTATTAAAAAGAAAATTTTTACTAATGTTTATGAATTAACAGGTGAAACCGGAGCAAATAGGGGTCGTTGGCACGGCAAAGATTTGAAATTGGAGATCGCTGATTAGTCTAACCTATCCTGCTCACTTATCTCTTATAATATTTTTTTTTCTTTTGTAACAGACGTTTGATTGAATTCATTTAAAATTTATGTTCGTCTCATTTACATTTTATATTAATTTTGAAATATTTTTTTCTCTTCTTTTGAAAGTGTTTTCTAATCAATATCAGGAGGTTCCGATTTTTATTGAGGAAGAGAGGAGAAGGTTGCTTCTACGAAATTTACCCTGGAGCATGGTCGCGGAGCTGCCGCGCAAAATTAGGCTCACCATAAATGTTCTTTCCTTCTAGAGGTAGAGAGAAGGACGTTTCACGATCTCTCACTTTCCGTGGCATCTACGCCATTAAAAGTTTCAGTTAGGTTAACTTACACAAACACACATACATTCATTCACTTACACACATTTTTTCGGTTTATTTCATACCTTTTGGTTGATGTCTTGGTATCCTTTTTCACTACTTATTTGTTCTAGTTCACTCAAGATTTTTGAAAAAGCATCTGATTAACTACAGAGAATATGACGTTCCTTTGAAATGGTTATGATCGTATTTTGCTTTAATAGTATTTGTATTAGTAAATACCACCGATAGGGTTAGGTTATTTCCTTTACTACATTTGTGATCGAAGGTAACAGTATTTAGTATCATATACGGTTCATATTCAAAGGTTGCTAAATTTATTATGTTAGCTTTTAAAGGTTTGAGATAATGTCATCATGTTAATTTTGTTCAAAATTGTTACAGTTTTGTGATTCAGTTGCTTTAATTAATAATGAATTACGATGGCGCCCCGGTGATATCATCGGCTAAGTATGAAGACTTTACACGCAAATTTGTGCTGATTTAAACATGTAAAATACCTGTGTCTGGTTGAGTTAAGATATCTGTAAGCTTGGACAAGGTACAAAAATCGATCGATCCCAAAAAAAAAAACAAATGAAAATGACGTTGAAAATTATGCAAGTTTATTTATCCTAAACCGATTTATTCTTTTTACAAATTTATTGATGCTAGCTAGTAAGCAAATATTTTATATGTGTACAATTTTTTTTTAATTATTGCAATTTTTATGCCATTTTATGAAAAGAATTACTTATTTATTACGAGAACTTATTTTTAAAACAAGAAAATTTATTTTTAAACAAGAGAACCAGAGAAGACGCATTTACATGCGCAAATTAAGTACAAATTATTACGAATTATTAAAATACAAATCAAAACTAAACGAATTTAATTTAACAAAACTGAAGTATAAAAATAGAACGCAATTAATTTTACCATTTTATGTTCACCAAATATTATCACGAAAAGCTTAATGTATACAACGCAATTCTTATAAACAATTAATTATAGAAACGACTAGTCAAAGTTTAGCCTTCATCAGATTCTATAATTAAACACTTTAGTGTATAATTGTAGAAGCATCCTTGTACATTATTATTAAATTAACTCAGCGTGCAAATCTATAACGCGATTCTGATACCGGAAACCATCACTGAATAAAACCTATTTAGGAGAATCTAACTTTATAAAGTATAATTAAATATTTTCAGTACGAAAGCATTCAATCATACAGAAACATTTACGCAATTTATTGCAACAAAACTTATTACCGAGACTGAGATTACACCATTCAGGAGACTAAAAACTTATAATTAGACAATTTTATTGTATAAATTATAAAAGAAACATTGATGCGAGTACTGTAACAAAACGATTGACCGAAAACTTGAAACTCTATAATTAGACATTTAAGGTAACGAGTTTGTGCAATTGTAACAAGATAATTAAAACAGACACTTAATTAATCAGCAAGACTAAAATAAAAATCACAACCGTCGCAAAAACGTACAAATTATAACGCAATAACTGCAAAAATTATTAAACACATAAAAACCTTTCAGAAAAATAAATCTCGCGACAATTATAACATTTGGGACGTATAAAAATACACAAATCCAAGGCTACAGCAATTGACTATGCATTACCAGGCACAAACTCCTCAATTTAATTATAACACCGTATAATTACGTACAAAATATAAGTAAACCGATTCTTTAGATAACCCAATGCAAACCGAACCAAAAACTAATTCTCAATTTATACAAAAACTTGAAATTAATTAAAACTGAAAGCAACCTTTAACAACCATGAGTTTAAATATAAAAATTTATCTCAAAAGCTTCTCCCAATACAACGGAGACAAAGCTTAATTAGGAAATTTCATACCGCGTGTAAAATATTTTTGCAAACCCTTTACAAACCAGGACATAACGAACAAAATGTTTTACTTTTACGCCTAATAATAAGTAAACTGACCGGAAGGGCACTAACGCTAATAGCCAGCCTAGACAATCCAGATCAATAGGAGACTTTAAACGCATATTGATAGCATATTTCGGCGACTAAAACAACATCAAACGTTTTATCCGCGATCCAATAAACCTAAGAATGGAAAGTAACCAATAACCATATCAATTCAGAATAAAATGTCAAAACGTACGAAGTCTAGTTCTAATAAAACTAAAAATTGAAAAACCCGATCAAAATATTCGCTTACTAAAAACAAAAATGTATGACAAAATGGCATTAAACATTTACATAAACGCATTACCAGAACGATTATCAGATAAAATAAGATTCCAGCATCCACAAAATTTAGAAGAAGCAATGAAATATGATCATAGAAGGAGAAAACGTCATGTATTATCGCAACAGACTATATAACCCTAACGCAAATAAAAGCTATTCACTAATAAAAACCATACAAGCCGCGAAAGCAACATCCACACAACTAAAATTCACTCCATTTAACGCACGAATCAACCGCAAATCAACAACCCAAAATAACACAACTTTCAATAATCAATTCAGACAATTTCCAAGATCAACATTCAACTCAAATTTTACAAAACCCGCATTTCCACCAAGATTTAACCAAAACATAAATTAACAAAGATCAGCGTTCGGCACAAACCCCATCAGAAACACACCGATGATACATAACAATAACAACCCTAACAGTTATTATAAACCAACTCCTATGGACACCTCATCCGGTAACACCAGGCAAAATAGAAAAATGTCGCAAATTCAACGAAGCCACAATCAAAAACGAAACTTCACTTCCGAAGGACTATTTCACGAAGAAGTAGAAGAATTTAATAAAGACCAGAATAATTACACACACTCTAATAGAGGCGCTGAATCATATCGTTTAGAAACTTACGAACGAAGCGACCCTTGTAAAAACTACGAAGTGGAAGACGAAGAAAATGCGTGCTCAAATTTTCAGATAGTCCAAATTATAAACGACCAAACATAATCAATTTAAATAATATCAATCAACAAATATTGCCATACATTGAAATACCCCACGCAAAACTTACATTATTAATCGATACCGGATCTTCAAAAACACTAATTAGCCCCCGAAGCGTAAAAATACCCAAACCGATCAAAAATAGACCATAGAACCCCGTACAGAGAAACAAATAAAAATTCCATCAATAAAATAAATCAGAATCCACTTTAATTAAATACAATTGATTTAGATGCGATATTTTGCATCTGACCTACTTTATACCGTCTCGCTAGAGAACTGAATTCAAAACAGCTCCAAATTTTTTACGTGCACCTACATTTTTTCAACGTAGCATACGTGCACCGGCTTATGTGTATTTGCAGCCTCTAAACAAAAGTAAAAAAATAAATCAGGATCCACTTTAATTAAATACAATTGATTTAGATGCGATATTTTGCATCTGACCTACTTTATAACGTCTCGCTAGAGAACTGAATTCAAAACAGCTCCAAATTTTTTACATGCACCTACATTTTTTCAACGTAGCATACGCGTACCGGCTTATGTGTATTTGCAGCCTCTAAACATAAATCAGAATCCACTTTAATTAAACACAATTTACTTGAATTCGATATTTTGCATCTGACCTACTTTATAACTTCTCGCTAGAAAACCGAATTCAAAACAGCTCCACATTTTCTCTGCACTTACATTTATCAACTAGCATACATGTGTTTTGAAGTCACACACGTATGTTCCATTGAAAGTAATATAAAGCCGGTTTGACTTCAAAACGTGTCCACGTCCACACGTATTTTACATTGAAAGTATATAAGGCCGGCCTAGATTCAAAACGGTGCACGCGTATGTTACATGGAAAAACATACGCGTACACCGTTTTGAAGTCAGACCGGCCTTGCCACACTACTAGGGACAACATAAATACCCAGGGAGCCCCAGATCAGTCGGTCAGTCTTGAGTATCTCAGCTTTAACATTGTTGTTTGCTTAGGCTACTCGCCCTCAATTAAATTCAATTAATAATAAATTTCGACTTAGTATAAGTTATATGAGCTTGTCAAAATTCTACATGTAATATCTGTTTAAGAAATAAAGTTGTTTTAAGAAGTTTTAAAAGAAGTTTTTAAAAAGAGCGCTCCCAAGGCCCGAAACGTAACTCGCGTGCGTGCTAAACCATTAAAAACACAATTGTGTAAAATAATGAATTGACATGCGTATCTATTTTTAACAATTAAGGCTGGGTTGTAGTTACAGCCTTTTTGTTGTAAAAGATTATTTTGCAATTAGTTAAAAGCGTGATTGGAAACTTCAGTTATTTGACAATTGTTTTTAGAAGCCATTAATTTAGCTAGCAATATCAATGTTTACACCACCCATCGCACTGAGTTAATCAGAATCCATTTTGTTGGTTCAATCGAGGTTTTCGGTATTTTACCGAAACACAGGATTTTAGCGGAGTACTCACCCGAGTTTTTCTGTGGATTACCTGCTAGATTTTTTGGGGCCAAAACTACGCAACAATGTTTATTTATTTATATTACATAAATTAATAACGTACATGTGCCGTAATAACAGCATATGTTGATGCAACACAATGATGCAGCAGCATGTTCAAATACAAAATTCAATGGTATATAATAAGAAGTAAAGTTTGGAATTTATATTAAATTAATCACAAAGAAAACTTCTATTAACTGGATATAAAATAAAATGGACTAACCAACAAATGGAGTAGTAATTTACTGAAATTGAACAGTAACTAAATGGTGGAAGTATTCCAATATGCACAATAGCATGTGGTTGATAAGAGAAGGTATACAATTTAAATTAATCTGGGAAACGATAAACACCTCAGGTGGTGTTTATAAACAATGCCCAGATGTACAAGTAAAGGGGTCAGAAGCGTATTCGAAATACAAAAATTTTAGTTCACTAATTAAATATTTGCCAAAATAGACAGTAACAAAATTTAGTGCTGTGAAATTTTCCACATATCTATCTACGATATGTGGCTTATTTGGGTATTGGCTAAAGTAGTAGATTCTGTATTCAATTTAGCAATTGTTATTGTTAGCACTACCGATACATGATTTGTAGTCGGTGCATTCGCTTCCGTTATACTAATAGAATCTGCAAGATAGGTTTTGGGTCTTCGGGGGTTTCGTTTTAAAACATTTATTTCTCAAAGGCGCTTCTATCAAATTTATTTGATACAATAATTACAAAATGGTTTAACAACTTATACGTTATGTTCATTACCGTGACTTTTAATTTAACAAATTAATCAAAGTTAATATTTTAATAATTACCAATGAATAGCTTGAACTACCAACAATGTTAAAGTTATGAAGTTTGAGACTGACTGGCCATCAGGGGCTTCTCAGGGTATTTATGTAATTCCTGCTCTCACATCATTTTGTGGAAAAGTGCAGATCTCACCGTCTGCTATTTCTTAATTACATACAATATCGTGTTCTAAGTAATGTTTTAATTAAGACTGCTTTATTGCAGTTCCTTGTATCTGCACCTGCAGTATCAGGTTGCGTCTGGAATACAAAGTACTTGCTTCCGTTCCCATGTCTGATATAAACTCTTAATAACTTTTAAAATTGTTACTTTCAATTAATACAATGTAACATACTATTATTAAGACATACTAAATGCATTTAAATCTTTATACAGATTGGTATGGGGAATATGTAACTCCTCCCGACTTACATGAAAATTTAGATTAGATTTTGGGGATTTTAAAATCATATCTTCTCTAATAATCGCTTGTGTAACGCGTTTATATAAATGTTCAACGCCATCTCATCGTACATTTTAGTTTTAATTAAACGTGCGTTTGGGTCTGGTTCCTCTAGTTTCAATTAAGTTAGGATTAAGCTTCTAGCGTCTTGACATCGCATAACAAATTGGTATGGTGATTGATTATTTTCTATTTTTAGGTTTAATAAGTCTCTGGTAAGACATTTTATATTATGCTGGTCTTCGCAATACGCGATCAATATTTTCTTGTAGTTCTTCCAATCTGTCAAGTCATCTCTACTCACGATTAGGGTCAAAGATCTATCGATCAGCTTACCCAGAATCAATCTTAATAACCAATCGTTCCTGTCAATGTCCCCTTATTGACAGAATGATTTTAGAAATGTTTTGAACACGGTAATAAAAATCACTAGTAAAGCTCGATTTCTATCGCACGTTGGTATTGAGCCTTAATATAACCATAAGTTTTCAGTGTTCGTTTGTATAAATTATCTATTCTCTGTTATTTTAGTCAAATTTGCATTAACGTTATTTAAGGAATCACTTACTGTTACGTGTATTGTTTGTAATTATAAACCTTTGTTATAATTACATCGATTTCAGATTTTTGCTGAATAATTGTTTCCTTAATAATCGTTGCAATAAATTGTACATATATGTGTATAATTATAAACCTTTGTTATAATCAAGTTCGGATTTTTGCTGCGTAAAGTATTTCAGTAATAATAACTTGTGATGATAAATTGTAATAATAAATTGTACACAAATTCTCTGGTTTCAAATCTTATTCGCTAAAATTAATATTCAACTGAAAAAAAATGGTTAGGAAATATGAACTGTAGGTACTAACAATAATTTGATTACCAGTTCCATTAGCTTTCCTTCTGTATTGGATTCGATTGATTCTGTACTTCGTCCAACTTTGTTCTTCCAGTGAAGGATTGAAATTCACGGCCACAAGCTATTTAATTTTGGAATCGCTAGTGCCCTTCTGGAATCCGTTCCGCTGCGCCAGATAGGTTTCGGGGCTTTAAGAGTTTCTTTTTAAAAACATTTATTTACCAAAAACGCTTCTATCAAATTTATTTTAATACAGTAATTGTAAAATGGTTTAACAACTTGTACGTTATGTTCAATAACGTGACTTCTAATTTAACAAATTAATCATAGTTAATATTTTAATAATTACCAATGACTAGCTTAAACCGCCAACAATGTTAAAGTTATGAAGTTCAAAACTGACTGGCTATCAGGGGGTCTTCAGGATATTTATGTAATTCCTGCTCTCACATCATCTTATTGGAAAGTACAGATCTCACCGTCTGCTATTTCTTGATAACATAATGTCTAGTTCTAACTAATGTTTGAATTAAGACTGCTTTATTGCAGTTTCTTGTATCTGCACCAGCAGTATCAGGTTGCGTCTGGAATACAAAGTAGTTGCTTTCGTTCTCATGTCTGATATGAACTCTGATTAACTTTTAATACTGTTACCTACAATTAATGCGATGTAACAACATACTATTATTAAGACATACTAAATGCATTTAAATCTTTATACATATTAATATGGGGATATGTAACTCGCGGCGCTGACCTAACCTATCAATTTTTCCTGCTCCAGACAACGTGTAACCTAGGCCGCATCGGGGTCATGCCGAGTCACATCCTCGGGCTGCAAAGGTTGTGTTGGGCCGCGCCGGGCCGCAAAGGACCGCATCGGGCTGCGATCTGGACCGCCCAGGTCATCCGGTCTGCCTATTCTTCTCTAGAGGATAAACACATGCATTTTTAAATAACTGTATTAAAACAAGTACTATAAAGTATTTAATTGCGAATAACTCGATTAACAACCTCTATGACATGTTGTATTCAAACATAGAGTCATGTATGATTAAAGCATAAGCTTTCATGGATGATTCAAAAGTGTATAATTTTATTTGTTCGAGTGTAAATCATGCGGGGTTAGTGATTGGACACTTGTTATTGCAGTGAAAACGAAATCATATTCTAGACCAGGTTCTATTTTCTAATGTTTTTCAGAAATTTTTTCAGAAACCGATCCCAAATTGGGAAAACAATAGAAACCTAATTAGGGTATCTCCAATTTTGTGGTAGTCATCGAACGGGACCAAGTCTTCCAATTATAATTATTTTTATAGTCCTTAGCGTTTTCTTAAGGAATATAATAAATAAGTTCAGAGGTTGCATTTCCTACCTGTTGTTTCATGCGTGCACACGAATCAAGTACAATCGGGACATATCCGAATAAGAGTAGCTCATGTAAAAGGACTATTCGCGCAGAAATTATTATTTGTCGATTGTAAAGTTTAAAGAGACGATTTAACAAATGTGTAACAAAACTTTGAAGAAGTTATTCGAAGATTTCGCAATGCTTTACGAGTAAAAAAAAAGCAGAATGTGGGCAACGGTTCTCGATAGAAGGAAAAAATGTCTTGTGCGTGAATCATACGAGGAAGCAATACAGCACCGTACTACTGTGTCAGTATTACCCGAGGATTTGAATGATTTTATGGAAATAATCGAAGACATGAGATCTATAAAACTGTTGGCAAATATTCAGATAGAATATATATTAAATTGTAAGTTTTAGTGTAAAAATTTATATAATATGGATGCAGTGTTGATACCTGTCTGTGAAATCCGACTAAGATAATAACAACTAGTTGGGTGGGGTATTGTATGTATATAAAGTGATTGTAAAATTGGTGACTTCAAAAGAAAAATTAAACTGGTAGATGATGTCTAACCACACAGTACCGAGTTTGTGCGTCATTGCAAAGAATCAAGTTTGATATTTGTTCCAATTAAAATGGGACTACATTAACAAGATGCTTCCTGCTACATTATTTAAAGAACTGACTCAGGATTCCATTGCGGGGGTGTAATACAACCTGTAAAAGGACAAAACCTACATCGAAGAGAACGATAAACCAAAGGAAAGCTGGTTTATCTGTTACATATTCCAACTTTCACCGTTCGTTGAATACTATTCGTATCAGGTATTGTATCAACATTTCTTAAACGCAAACAATCAGCGTGTTGCTTTTATTGTTATGATAATGCGTTCAGTTGTAGTAAAAGAAGATATCTGTATTCGAGAGAGTTGGTTAGTGGCGAGATATTTCCTCGAAGTGTGCTTCAACAACAGAGAAATTGGAACAAAGTGTGTGGTTTTACACCTCTGTTTATAGTAAACAGGTAGCTAGAAAACGAGCAGGGCCATCGCAACTACTATCATAAGGCACAAATGATGTAAATTTAGAAATTATTTTTCTACTTGTTAACTTGATTATTTATAAAATATCAAATATACATTGGTATTGTTTAATTGTTCAAATACCCACACAAATGAAATGGGTATCAAAGTTTTTGAGAAAAAAATTGTAACAAAGATGTGTATTTATTAAAAGGGTGATATAAACGTTTTATAAAATTATTAATCAAAATTGCTTTATTTAAAACTATAATATAATTTTATTTACAGCTATTAATATCTGTAGTTAAAATATAACAATTTAGAAAGGTACAAGAAAAAAAACCCTAATATGCAAGATTATAGTCACAGAAATTTTCCTAAAATCTATACTTTAAAATTTAAATATTACTCGTAAATATATGGAATGGAAACCTGTTATACTTTTTCATGTACTCAGCTTGTTTACCAATACTGTTTTCAAACAATCTTTGATAAGATCTTTTACATTCGTATTGCATTGCATAAATATCACTATTACTGTATTTGCTTTTAATGACATCATATGCGATATTCTGTAAAACATTATTCTTATTATACTTTTCCATTGCTACATCTAACAGAAACAGATCAATATTAAGAGCCTTGTTTTCTGTTAGTTCTCTTAAAGTATTAGCGTAGATGAGAACGGCCTGCGATATCCTTAAAAAAGTGCTTTAAAATTCCTTTGGTAAATAAAATCTATCTTCACTAAACAATTCTTATTTCAATAAAAATGCAAATTGTCAAATTTGCATATCTGATTCCGCACACCAACTTCCATCTTGCGCATAATTAATAGAATATTGGATATAAATAACTTAGGTACATCGAGGGAAACATCAAGTACGGTCTACGAAATGTTGTCAACAAATCTGAAAGTTATTTTAAAATTGTCAAACCAGTTCAGGCTAACATTTATATTTGTTCAAGAAGATTTTGGTACGGCGTATGGTTTTTAAAATAGCAACTTGGCTCGCTCTAACTGAATTTCTGCGTTTATACATTTTTCATGCGTTGCGGTAGACTGCTTTTCCAAACCCTTAATTTGCTCCCACTCAGCGTCTGTAACTTCTAGTTCATCATGGAAATAAACCATCTCGATGTGCTTCACGTTCTGTTTGTTTACGGCGTCACCCCCAGTAAAAACGGTTTCACACACACACTGCACGAGATACTTAAGGATACTTAAGATATTTAGCCTAAAGAAATTACAGATTAACAATTTTTAAACTATACAAGTAAAATCTCAATATAATCTATGTTTACAAGTCAAAATTTAAACTAATGATTACCATCCTTAGTCAATATTCCTCACACAGTGAATATTTCGAAAAACATATTATTAAAACGTTGACTTGCTGAAAACATGTGCCACGGGTATTTTTAAGTGAACGTCCAATTTGAACGCCAGAAATTCTATGACAAAGTAAATGATCAGGTTGTCATCAATCAAGGGTAGGAGAGGAGTGCCACAGCTAGCGAGAGTTGGAGAGTGTTGGTGGTGGTGGGGGGAGGAAGCAAGAAAAATAGGAATACCTGCAACAATTTACCTAGCTGATAAATAAAATACAGTATTAGCACAAACATAAAATAAAGATAGATATTTATCAAATAGCAGACACTAGTCCGCTCAAAGAAAATGACTATATATTATATTTAAATATAGAAATCAATAAGAAAAAAAAATTCATACAGAACGCTAGTATGCATAATACCAGTGGGAATTTCCCAAAGAACTTTGTGTAGAACTTTTACTTTTATTTTTTTTTGTTTCTGTAAAATAAAGAAAATAATCATAATTATACATGGAGTTCACAACCCCAAATAAAAGAGTAAGATTTAGTAATTTCACTTAAATAAATAATCTAGAATGCTCAACCAAAACAAATTGACTTTTGTAATACATCAGTAACAATTATCAAATTACCAATTATCATTATTTTCACAATGTTTCCAGAAATACCAACTATGCGTCGTACTTCAGTTACAGTAGAAGGAGGAGGAAGATTAAGAATGGCCGAAACTTTTTCCGGGTCGATATTGAGTCCATGATGATTTACTACGTATCCCAAATAACGGAGTTCCGGTCGGCATATAATGCATTTATCTTTGCGAAGAGTAAGACCTGCAGAATTTAAACGAAAAAGCACTTTCTGTAGTACCACCAAATGTTGTTCGAATGTAGGGGTAGCGATGATCACATCATCTAAGTATGCGAAACAGAAAGGTTCGAGATCAGCACCAAGCACACGATCTATAAGTCGCTGAAATGTCGCTGGAGAATTATGAAGGCCAAATGGCATTTTAGTAAACTGGTATAAACCTCTAGCAGGCACCGTAAATGCAGTAATAGCTTTAGAATCAGAAGAAAGAGGTATTTGCCAATAAGCAGAGCGAATGTCCAAACTAGTTAAGATTTTTGCGTCTCTAAGACAGTCTAGAATCGTAGAAATGTAAGGAAGGGGATAGGCATCTTTTTCTGTAAAACGAACTAGGACGTCAAGAAGAATAGTTTTATTTTTAACCGACATGGGTAAAGTAAGTCATCCGAGAATGTCACAAGATTGACCATTGGCTACCGTACAGCTGTGGATCTCCGTTTGGGACAAAGGCAAAGAAGGAGAATAGAGAATTTCCCAACCAGGACCACCAATAATAGTACGAGAAGCGCCAGAATCAAACAAACCCTTAAATTCGATGTCGAAAATAGTAACAGTAAGATAAGGTGTGTCGTCCTCACGAGAACTAGCTAAAATAAAATCCAGAACATATTTAGATCGGTCATCAAGACTAGAGAGAGGATTTTCTGAGGAAATATTAGGTACCGAGACAACTGTAGAAGGGATCGGGTCGGTTTCTCGGCTTAACGACTCGACCGGTAGTTTAAATTCTTATTACAATTCGTACAATTGGTACGGGTAACATTAGGTTTACCACAACCATAGCAATGGAGTATTTGAGGTTTAGTACAGGAAGAAAGAATGGAGGAAAGAATGGTTCAGAGCAGGAGAAGACTTGAAATTATCGGCTTGTATTTTGCGCTGTTCTAGTCTGCGACCTACACGCAAAAGTTCCGTAATAGTATTCAGATCAAGCAAAGCTAATTTGGTTTGGTAGAAAGGGGTAAGGTTTGGTAAAATAATTTCGAGTTTCTGTGGTTCACAGAGAGAAATTGTTAGACGAGCAAATAAATTTTCCATCGTAGCTAAATATACAACAATAGACTCTGAGGGACCCATAGTACGTTGCTTTATTTCCTCTAAAAGTTTTTCGTTATAGTTAACAGGTTGAAATTCTTTCCTTAACAATCTAATAACATCTTGCCAATTACTTAGGGAATTTCTATGCGCTCCAAATAAAATTAAAGCTTTTCCCGAAAGTAAGTTTGATGCCGAAGAAAATAGTTGAGAAGCAGAAACGTTGCGTGCTGAACATAATTCGTCCACGCGTATTAAAAATGCATTTAAAGACATACGGTCATCACCCGAAAATTGTAAGTCCCATTTAGACACCAGCTGTCCATAACCAGACAGAAATTGATTTCGAAGTAGATATAGGTTTAGGTAATTTATCAGAAGATTCAGCAAAAGTAAGATCATCCTCAGTATTAGTAGTAGTCAGATTGATAGTAGCCGTAGAAACAAGTGGTACCCTAGGTAAAGTGGAAGAACGTCTAAAGCGCCGGTATAATCTATCGCAATCACTGCGTAAATTACTAACACATAGCAACAACCTTAGCTGTATGACTGTTTCAGCGTCAGAAGTAACATTCATGCGTTGGATTTTTCCTTTGAGATGCATAGCAAGGCTAATAATACGTTTGCCGTGGCCAGTTGAAATATCACCATTAAAGTCTTTACTCGTCGTAGTTATTTCAGTTAAACCTTCAGTCACGGTTTTATTATCAGTCTGAAAATCGATACCAGATTTAAGTGGACTTATAGTTTTAGAAGATTCCATTTTCAAAATATCCCTAAAGGATTCACGAAGTTCGGATACAAGTACCTTTGCATCGTACCCACGAGAACCGACTTCATATTTGAGTTTAGCTTCATGTAAACGATCTACTTTTAATTTCCAATAGTCACCCATAATTACAGAATCAACAAACACCCAAATATTTAAAGACACAAAAACGAATTATTAGGCTCGATCAATAGAGAAACCAAATTAACGAAATAACTAAATACTAAACAAGATCCAGTTCAAACGAAAAGAAAAAAAAATCGAGCCCCACACGTTGGGCGTCAAAAAGCTTGCCACGGGTATTTTTAAGTGAACGTCCAATTTGAACGCCAGAAATTTTATGACAAAATAAATGATCAGGTTGTTATAAATCAAGGGAAGAAGGGGGAGTGCCACGGCTAGCGAGAGTCGGCGAGTGGGGGGGGGAGAGGAGAGCAAGTAAAATAGGGATATTCGCAACAATTTACCTAGCTGAAAAATAAGATACAGTAATAGCACAAACATAAAATAAAGATAGATATTTATCAAATAGCAGAACACTAGTCCGCTCAAAGAAAATAATTATATATTATATTTAAATATAGAAATCAATAAGAAAAAAAAATTCATACACAACGCTAGTCTGCGTAATACCTGTGGGAATTTCCCAAAGAACTTTGTGTAGAACTTTTACTTATTTTTTTTTTGTTTCTGTAAAATAAAGAAAATAACCATAATTATACCTGGAGTTCACAACCCCAAATAAAAGAGTAAGATATAGTAATTTCACTTTAATAAATAATCTAGAATGCTCAAACAAAACAAATTTACTTTTGTAATACATCAGTAACAATTATCAAATTACCAATTATCATTATTTTCACAATGTTTCCAGAAATTAGGCATAGTAGCATTTATAATATAATAGAGTTAATAATATGGTTCAGTGATTCAAAGAACAAGTTTGATATCTGAAAATATGAAATGGGTCAAAAGAAAAACATTAATCGGCCGACTGGGACGGAACTCGATAGTACTATCGTTTGTACCGCTTACAGCAAAATGAACAGTTATAACTTGTCTGACTGAGGGTCAGAATCAAAACCCCTAGCTAACATAAATTTCTACTTCATTCATAATTTTCACGAATTTAGTATTTCTTAAATTATTAAACTTTTTACAAATTTTTTCTTTTAAATAAGATACAGGTTTCGAGGTAAAGATTGTTAACTTAAGAAAAGATATTAGTAGAGTAAGTATACGAAAGTTAAAATCAGCTATAAGTAACATGAGATATAATTGATCTATAACATTGACAAACTTTATTTGTTTAACGATGTCGCCTCAAATTTTTAACTACTTTAGTAAGAGTAAATACCAAATAAGAATCTGATAACAAAACAGCAGATTGTAGTGACGTTAACATTCACAGCACGCGAGAACGTTGCTTAATTCGACAGGTTATTATTTTCTTTAGAAATTCCGCCTGTGCTATCTACGTAGAAATGCGAAGTAGTATTGTCGTTGCGTACCATTTCACTAAGAAAGTAAGAACTAAAAGTTCACAAATAGTAGGACTACTATAGGTATACGAATTCGGTCTGCAGGCATTTAAGTGTTCAACGTACGAGATTTTCACTCAACAAGGTATAAGTAGATATATATGTTTTTGGTGACTTGCTGTGCAGAGTACAACCAATTTAAAGAAAACGTTTTACGGATATTATTAAACCGTAAGTAGACCAAATTAATAACAGCATCAAGTTAGGTTCAAAATACTCGAGTTCAAAGTTCAACTTCTACAATACGTAAGACATAAAAATCAAACAGGTACTTATCTGAAACTACGTTAAATGTAGCACATACTCACAAAACTACGCTCGTACTTTTTAAGTAAAAGAGCACTTATTTCTTTCATTTTTCAAAACATTTAGTACAGAAAGATAAATATCAACGGCGTGGTATGCCCAGATAGTTCGCACCACACCTCACTTTTCGAAGGAACCGCAAGACAAGATGTTTTCACAGGTGTTTACTTTAACAACCTGCTATCGATAACCAGACGCAAATAATACCAACTCATTATAATAGGACGCATTCGCCTAAGGATGTGTTTCAATCTCGATCATCTAACCACACTATCAAATCGTGGAGAGTGAAAGTCGATAATCGTGTAATATAATATAAAGAGATTATTCCCAAACGAGTTAATAAATATAATGAATAAAAATAATAGTTACAGAAATGTAATTACAAATTGAGTAAAGCGTAAAATGTTGAACTACAAAAAAATGCACGTTACACATGTGTCATAGTGTTGTAGTATCAACCTAAAGCGGACAATGTAAAATAAAAGAGTTGTCTAGCTTTAACGGCTTTATAGCAAGATAAGGCATTAGTGAGGCTAATGGGAAATTTCATTACACATTTTTAAATTTCATGAAATTAGTATTCGAGGGTCAGCAAAATTTAAATATGAACGTCATCCGCTATTGCTTTTAGTAAATCAACTCCAACAGTAATCATAACGCGCATTATTACTATAATATTCAGAAAGTAGGCTTTAACGTTTTTATTGCAAATTGGATTACATTGAAAATCGCTTATAGATTTACTTTTTAGCTAAAACAATGCAGAACTGGCTTTTAAACACTAAATATAATAAGCTTTGATTTAAGTGCATGCATGGTATGTAATCATCATCATCATTTTGTTTTCGACCTTACTTAAGCTCGGACGCAGCTCTAACTTCTTTTCTATTCTGTGCTAATCTAAAAAGCTCTACATACCCTTCACAACCTAAATTTCTAATAATTTGACTAATGTAGTTTGGTCTAGGTCTTCCTATATCCTTCTATCTTTTTCCTATCTACCTGGCTCTACATAGATATTAGCAACCTGATGGTTGTTAAATAACTCTAACATGTATACATGATTACCATTTATAAGGAAATGAAATATAACCAAGTTATCCGCTTCAAAAAAGGTAAAGTGTTAAATTATATGTTATGGTAAGGCTTAAGCAACGAATTGCTGCCAACATGCCAGACCGCTAACTAATTGTGAGTTATGTCATGGTGACATTTAGTTAACTGATTTTTATTTTTTTTTTGTTTTGTTTTCGAACTTACTTAAGGTCGGTTTGACGCAGCTCCAAATTCTTTTCTATTCTGAGCTGGTCTGAAAAGGTCTACATACCGTTCACAACCTAAATCTCTAATAATTTGTCTAATATAGCTTTGTCTAGGTCTTCCTACTCTATTTTTATTTGGTAGTCTATAATCTAAGACCCTACTAAATAGTCCCTCATGTCTTAACTGGTGCCCTATCATTCTACCTCTCCTGACCTTCAATTGTTTTCACACACAGGATTCCTCACCTGTCCTTCTATAAACTTCCTCATTTGTTACTCTATCTGTCCAACTAATCTTTAACATTCTCCTATAACACCAAGTTTCAAAAGCTTCTGTCTTTTTCTTATCTACCTCTTTAATTGTCCAAGTCTCACTACCGTATAGTAGAACGCTCCATACGTACGACTTTAAGAAACTTCTTCTATTATCTAAACTAATACTATTAGCTATTAGTAAGTTTTTCTTTTTTAAAAACATTTTTCTAGCTTGAGCTATTCTAGCTACTATATCCCTTCTACTACGTCCATCCTTTGTAATTATACTACCTAAATAGCAAAATTCATCTACCTCCTCTAACTCGGTATTACCTATTTTTAATTTTGGTTTAGAACTAGGCTGTAACTCACTTGTCATTATCTTTGTCTTTACTGAGTTAACTGTCATACTATAGTTACTCTGTAGTATCTCATCTAAAATATTTAAAAACTCTCCTAACTCTTTTCTAGACTCTGCTATAATGGCTATATCATCTGAAAAACGTAACATGTCTATTTTCTGTCCCTGTACACTAATACCTATCTCTTTTCTCTCTCTAGCTAAGTTTAAAGCTTCCTCAATATAAACATTAAAAATCAAGGGAGACAGTATACAACCCTGTCTAACACCATTTCTAATCTTAGCTTCCTTTTCTGTTTCATCAAATCTAATTACTACGCTTTGGTTTTTATATAGACTGTAAATAATTTTCCTATCCCTATGAGAGATTCCTATTTTTTGCAAAACCCTGAACATAACAATCCAATTAACCCTATCAAATTGTTTAGGCTTTGCCTATTATAAATTAAAAAGCATGTTCCTCTTATGTCTCGACTACGATTTGTTATTCGCGCATGCCAAAGGTGAGCGCTGATTACAGCCAATAAGATAAGACAGTCGACACAGATTTCTCTTGGAAGACAGTCCATTAAATATCACATTTGTGCCGGTTTGTCGGCATCAATTAATTAATTAAATTAACAACGTGAGCACCTCTATTTCCCTTCCTTCATCACCCTCTCTTGCCTAATCAATAATGTATTTAGTGGTGAGTGTAAAGTGACAATTGAACACGGGGTAAGTTTTTTATGCAACCATATTTTATTACACGTTTAATTTTTGTTATTGTGAACCAGCCGTTTCGCTTAGGCGTGAACATACTTTATTTTTTGGTCTCTTCGACCGGTATGCGTAGATAGAATTGTCGTCGTGGTTGTAGAGGAACTTGCTTTATGTTAAATTATTACAAGGTTGCTCTTAAAAGGGAAGAATCCTCTTATCGAATTGTAATATTAACCTCGTAATTGAGTTTGACCTGCATGTTGATAAACGGTTATCAGCACAGGTGTGTCTGTTTATATTTACATTCAATTTTAATTATAAAATACACTTCAATTCAATTACATATTTACGTGTAGTTTAGGCTATTCTGAAAATGTCTTTCGACAGCATTTCTTTGCAAACTCAGCAAGAAACCTTATTTGGTCGCTTGCAAGGCATATGGGATTATGCTATTTCCGCAAATGTAAGTAAATTAAACTTATTAGAAGCAAAAATGCAAAGGCTTCCGATTATTGAAAATGCTCTCGAAAAACTACAGGTAGCAATAATAGAATTTAACGCTACAAAAGCCGACCCTAAATTACATGTAAAATTAAATCTAGCATCTTTCGATGATTTGTTCGATGTAATTCGATCGAAATATTTAGAATTGAGAGAAAATTCGACAAAATCGGTTTCTGCGGATGCTCTGGCATTTAAGGGCCTATCCGTTGAATGTTTAAAACCCCTAGAAATTCCTGTTTTTGATGGTTTCATTGATAAGTGGAATAATTTCATTACTACTTATCGCAGTGTTGTACACGAAAACAAATCTATTTCAGTCTCATTAAAATATTTATATTTTAGATCGTATCTCGATAAGGAAGCATTAAGTGTCGTCTCTAATCTAGCGTTAGGTCCTAATTTGTATGAGCAAGCATTTAAAAAACTTGTAGATCGCTACGACTCCCCACGCAGAATTGTTAATTTTTATTTGAATAAAATTCTTCAATTTAAATCTACTGGTTCCTTATCAAATTTCATAAATATACATTCCAACGCAGTAAGCACTTTGAAATCTGCCCCCGACGTTGAAGATTTATCGGACTTTATTTTATTTTCTCTATGTTATCGTAATTTGGATCCTAAATTACAACATGCATTTGATGCACGCGCGGATTCTAATGTGCCGACTTGTGCTAAGTTGTTCGAATTTTTAACCGCGCAGAATAAAACTTCAGAAATGCACAAAGATGTTCAAGCTTTAAAGCCCGTCAACGTAAATATGCCACTGCGCTCCAAATATAATCTAAATAAGTCTTTTTTTGTAAAAGAATCCACTAACAATGCGCAAGTAAAATGCGATCGTAATTCGTGTCCCTATTGTAATGAAGGGCATACAATTTACGCGTGCAAAAACTTTCAAAAATTAAATGTTTCCGATAGATACACCGCTGTAAAAAGAATGTTGCGTTGTTTCAAATGTTTAGGCAATCATATTAAGGGCTGCAACTCTAAAGGAAGATGCGGGTTATGTAGCTCAAAATATCATCACACCTTTTTGCATAATGCATCTCCTGTCTCGACTTCGGGACCAATAACCCCTGTGACCCCTTCCACATCCAATAAGAAAGAAACAGTTTCTACATGCAATGTGTCTAATAATCCTGAAAATTATACAGTGCTTTTAGGAACGATTCAAGCTAAGATTCGGGACATCAATGGCGATTTTCAACCTGTAAGGTGCGTGCTTGATTCAGGGTCCCAAATCAATGCGATCACTTCTGCTAAACTACGAGTGGTGTTTAACGGATCTGCTAATGGTTCGACCGGTAAGTCCCTCAATCAACGTCTTTACGCTGGTCCGAAACTGCAATCAGGTTTGCCCGAAATAATATTTTTATTTCGTTCCCACAAAATAGCATTTTGTGCTGACATACGAATGATGTATCACCAAATTTTAGTACGTACGCAAGATAGAATATACCAACATATATTCTGACGACCCTCCCTCGACAGCGGAGTTCAAGAGTACGAATTGAACACGCTTACTTATGGTCTTACACCATCCTCTTTTATTGCGCAACGCGTGTTAAAACAATTGGTGATCAACGAAGGACAACAATTTCCTCTAGCATCTGTGGCCTTGCTGAATCACACGTATATGGACGATGTGATTTCAGGAGCCATATCAGTTACGGCAGCTCAGCAGCTGCAATCTGAATTAATAAAATTGCTGTCTCTTGGCCAATTTCAGTTAAGAAAGTGGTCCAGCAATGACAACTCTCTTTTAAATCAATTCCAGGAATCTAAATTAGAACCCTCCGTAGCATTTTCTGATGAAATCTCTGGTATCGAAATATTGGGACTAGTTTGGGACCCGAATTCTGATAATTTCACCTACTATGTTGTTCCTTTCGAAGGGAATATTTCAAAACGTTCCGTTCTTTCATATATGGCTAAAATTTTTGACTCCCTCGGCTGGTTGACTCCGGTGGTGTTTTTAATAAAACATTTTTTACAGCAATTATGGGTACAACGTTTCGGTTGGGACGACACGCCGGACACCGACTGGTGTTTGAAGTGGGAGAAAATTTGTTCCCGTCTTACTGAATTATCAAGTTTGAAAATTCCTCGCTGTTTGTTTTTAGACTCGGGACAGTACCGTCTGTTAGGGTTTTGCGATGCCAGTGAGAAGGGTTATGCTGCATGTGTTTTTCTACATGGCACGACTTCAGATAACACGAATTGCCATCTCCTACAAGCTAAAAGTAAAATTTCACCCTTAAAATTTCTTTCAATGCCCCGTATGGAATTATTAGGTGCTGTTTTGTTATCTCGTCTAGTATATTCTATAATCTCTAATAAATTTCCTTATCCCTTAAAGAAATAAGATTATTCACCGATTCTCGAGTGGTACTAGCGTGGATTAACACTCTTTCTTATTTATTAAAAACATTTGTTTGCCAACCGCGTGGAAATTATTTTAGAATACACTGCCATTCAACAGTGGTACCATATTTCTGGTGAAAACAACCCCGCCGATATGGCTTCTTGTGGTCTTATTGCGCACCAGTTGATTGACAACGATATCTGGTGGCATGGCCTATCTAACTTTAGCGATCTAATTACGGCTTCCAGGAATTTGGAAACTCCCCCTTCTCTAGAAATTCTTCCAGAAATAAAATCTCCCCCTAATATATTAGTTACTTCTACACAAAAAAGTTGCACTCAATTTTTGGATAAATTTTCTTCTCTCACCTTGCTTCAGCGTACTGTTGCATATGTAAACCGTTTTATTTACAATTGCAAGAACTCTGATAAAAAATTATCAGGCTCTCTTTCTTCTGATGAATTACATATCTCATTGATAACTATCATAAGAGTTACGCAACAGCAGTTCTACGCCGAAGAAATAAATCGACTAAATTTAAACAAGGGTTGTTCTAAACAACTCCAAAAATTGTCCCCCTTTATTGATTCGCTAGGTCTTGTTAGGGTGGGCGGACGTTTGCGTCACTCCCTGTTGTCTTATGATAACAGACATCTTTTTCTATTACCGAAACAAGCCACTTTATCGCGATTATTGTGTGATAATTATCACCGTTTATCTATGCATTCAGGTGCATTCATGACGCAATCACTTATTCAGCGAAAATTCTGGATTATTGGAATACGTTCCTTAGTTCGCCAGAGGATCCATAAATGCGTTGTTTGTTCGCGTTTCCGTGCGACAACTGCTCAACCGTTCATGGCCGATTTACCCCCTTTACGTGTTCAACTGTCCAGAACATTTACTCATGTGGGAGTAGATTTCGCCGGCCCATTTTTCATCAAGTCTTCTAATCGTCGTAATGCCCCGGTGTCTAAAATTTATTTATGCATATTTATTTGTATGTGCACTAGAGCGGTGCACCTCGAGGTAGTGTCAGAGTTATCTACCGAAGTATTTTTAGCTTGTCTGACAAGGTTTACAGCTCGTAGAGGAATTTCTGATGTTGTTTACTCAGATCAGGGTAGAAACTTTCTTGGTGCCTCGCGGTCCCTGAAGGAAGCTATCATATTCCTTAAATCCAACAACGATAAAATTTTCGCCGCTTTAGCTTCCCGCCATATCAAGTGGCAATTTAATCCTCCATACGCCCCAAATTTTGACGGAATTTGGAAGTCTGGAGTAAAATCGGCAAAAGCCTTATTAGTTCGTACTTTAAGTACACGCCCTCAAACTTTCGAGGAACTATGTACAATTTTTTCTAGGATTGAAGCCATACTCAATAGACGCCCTCTTTGCCAGTCTTCCGATCCTAATGACGGTACGGATTATCTGTCGCCAGGTCATTTTTTAATAGGCGGTCCCCTTTTATCTCTACCTGAAATTACTATTCCGTAGGAAATAACTTTGCGTTCCCGTTGGCAGCGATTGTGTCAGGTTACTCAATCCATTTGGCGTCGGTGGTCGAACGAGTATCTCCACCAACTCACCCAACGTAACAAATGGCATTGCCCCACCATGTTGCCCAAAGTAAATAATGTGGTCATAATTAAAAATTTAAATACTGCCCCCTTGTGTTGACCTCTTGGCCGTATTGAAAAGTTATTTTTTGGTCGTGACGGTATACCACGAGTAGCATCTGTAAAAACCGCTGCAGGTTTATTTACACGTCCAATAAGTAAGCTTATTATCCTCCCTTTGAATGAATAAATTTTATTTTGGTCATTTTCTCTCGTATTTATGTTCCGTTTAATTTTGAAAATTTTAAGGTTGTATTAAAGGTTTGTTTTAATTTGCCTAGCAACCTTAACATTTCTAGGGTGTATTTTTAATGATTTATTTTGTTTTGGTATAAAACTTGTTCAGTTTTAGATGGGCGGTTATGTTTAGGCCTTGCCTATTATAAATTAAAAAGCATGTTCCTCTTATGTCTCGACTACGATTTGTTATTCGAGCATCGCCAAAGGTGAGCGCTAATTACAACCAATAAGATAAGACAGTCGACGCAGCTCTCTCTGAGAAGACAGTCCATTAAATATCACATTCGCGCCGGTTTGTCGTCATTAATTAATTAATTAAATTAACAACGTGAGCACCTCTATTACCCCTCCTTCATCACCCTCTCCTGCCTAACCAATTATGTATTTAGTGGTGAGTGTAAAGTGACAATTGAACACGGGGTAAGTTTTTTATGCAACCATATTTTATTACACGTTTAATTTTTGTTATTGTGAACCAGCCGTTCCGCTTAGGCGTGAACACAAATACATTTTCTAAATCTACAAACGCAAAATGAGTCTTTTTATTTTTTTGTAACCTTTTTTCGATAATTACCCTAATCATTAGTATCGGTTCTCTAGTCCTTCTGTCTTTACGAAAACTATATTGGTCTTCGCCTAAATAATTCTCAGTCAAAGCTTCTACTATATTTTTAATTATTATTGTTAGTATTTTGGAAGCATGAGAAGTTAAACTAACCGTTCTATAATTCTCACACCTATCAGCTCCTGACTTTTTTGTGATTGGGATAATAAAATTTTTTTCAAAATCTATTAGAACCTCACCTGTGTCGTATATTACTTTTACTAGTTCATATAATCTGTCTAAAGTTTTCTGACTTGCATATTTTATTAATTCTGCGGGAATATCGTCTATCCCTGGCGCTTTATTTAGTTAAGATTCCGAACAGCTCTATCAAATTCCTCTCTTAATATTGAGAACCCTATTTCTACATCCTCTTCTTGGTCGTTCTCTAACTCATCCATATCGTCTCCCTTATATAAATCTTCTAAATATCTTTTCCATCTATCTGCTACCTCAACTTTATTTATTAGAAGCTCATTATTCTTGTCTCTAATACCATTATATTTTTTCCTATCTTCCCCAAAAAACTTTTTAACTACCTTGTAAGCCCTGTCTGTCTTACCTACTCTCAAATCATCTTGTATTCCCTTACAATTCTCCTCCATCCATTTATTTCTAGCTTTTCTACACTCATGTACTATCTTATTTCTAACTGTATTATATTTTTGCTTACTTTCACTGTCCACTTTTCTGAAAGGTTTAAGCTTTCTTCTATTCCCTATTAAATCTAGTATCTCCTTTGTTGTCCAGGGTTTTCTCGTTTCTATTTTTTTCTTACCTATATTCTGTGTTGCTGTATCATGTACAGTCAGTTTTATTTCTTTCCATCTATTTTCTACGTTCCCTCCTACAGCTATCTCTTTGCTCTTATTATCTAATACTTGTTTATATTCCTCTTTTATCCTACTATCATTAAGCTTACCTAGATCCCATCCCTCTCTTTTAACCTTTCTCAATTTTTTGAATTTTAGTTTACACTTCAGTTTAACTAAGTTATGATCGCTATCTAAGTCAGCCTCTGGTTAACTACGACAGTTTTTAACTTGGTTTCTAAATCTTTGTTTAACTAAAATATAATCTATTTGGTATCTAGCCCTTCACCTGGCGCTTTCCAGGTATATCTTCTCCTAACATGTTGTTCGAATAGGGTGTTTACAGTTACTAATCTATGTTCCTGGCAAAACTCAACTAATCTTTCTCCTCTATCATTTCGTCTGCCATACCCAAATTTTCCTACCATTTTTCCCTCACTTCCTTCTCCCACTGACGCATTAAAATCGCCCATAACTATTAAATTCTCATCTCCTTTTACTTTTCTCACTATACTATTTATATCCTCGTATACCTTTTCTACTTCCTCATCCTCGTATTGAGTTGTTGACAGGTAAACTTGTACTAAAACAGTGTCTGTGGGATTTGTACTCAATCTAACCATAATTATTCTATCACTAAATTGTAAGTGCTCTTTAACTTTATGCCCTAATCTTTTACCTAACACTATTCCTACCCCTGCCTGTCCATTAGTTGAAGAAGTTGTAATTATTCTATAATCATCTTTCCAAAAGTCATTACTATCTGGCCATCTCACCTCACTAATACCTAAAATGTCCAGCTTTTCCTTTCTCATTTCGACTAATAAATTCGTTAACTTATCTACTCTAAGTAATGACTTTACATTCCAAGTCCCTATCACTAAATCGAACTGTTGTTTTGTATTCTTACGATGACGAGTCCCAAGTACCCCCTCCCGGAGATCTGAATGAGGGAGTATTTTACCTCCGGACAAGAATTTTACTTGTGAGCTCTCCATCATATGTATTTCGTGTTTTAGGCCACGCACACCTGGGAAATATTGTGGTAGGCTCCCATATCTTTCCACAACGCAGTTTTTAAAGATTTTAGCAGAAAGCCGTATCCGTCACGGCCAACCCCCAACAAGCTTGTAAATTATTGAGGATTGCTCGAGACCAACCGACCTTCCTCCAATATCTTTTAGCCAGCAAGGCTGCTGCGCCTTACTGGCCTTTTAATCGCCTTTTACGATAAGCAGGCTTACTATAGTAGTATTCTTTATCCCCTACTATAGGAATATGTAATGGTATGTAATACAGATATTTATTTCTACAATCCTGGATATTAATAAATATCACTGTGTTTTATTCTTTTACCAATTTTATAGAGTTAAATTTAAATAAAAATACAGTGGTCTTTGCTGCTATGTTTTGGATATTAAACAGTGCGCGTATCTTTGTTGCAAGTAATTCTAAAAGATGGAATAATTAAAAAAATCTTAAGAAAATTGCTGGAATAAAATATAAACACAATATGTTAATCAGATAGGGTAATGGTAAGGGTGTAATTGTGTTTTTTGTAATCACCATAATTCTTTTGTAATTTCTAATATAATTTAATAGGCTGAACCATGGATTGATCTTTAAAATGTTGCTAGAAGTGAGTTTTGGCAAAACTATATAAAAATAAGAGTAGCGGCTAGGGTAATTCTACAATTTAAAAACTTCTTTCAGACTTGGATAACTGAGAAAATTCTAAACTAATTTGATAAATTATACTAGTGAAAAGTGTACACAAAGTGGATACAAAATGCAAATAAGGATAAATGTTGGGAAAACGGAATAGTTGTTTACAGATTCATAAATAAGGTTGCTATAAAATTCGATATGTAATAAAAATTATCAACATTATATGCAGGTGGAAAGATATAGAATTAAATTTCGACTTCGCCATGTATTTAAACCATAATTATAAACTTATTAACGTTCGCTTTCCTACATTAGCAATAATGAAACTGCGGTCGCAAAATTAGATAAAAGTGGTTAAAATTTTATAACTTAACAATGAATTTACTCCCCCCTCCATGACTCATTTATTTTATTTGTAGCGATTTTAGTCAAGTCTTATTTTGAATTTATTATTCATTTCAAACCATAAGAGGTTCTTTAGAATGTGTATAGACTCGCGCCTATGTAACTTGAAACAAGTGTTCTTCCGCTAATGGACGGGTTTTCAAAAATATTTAAGGAGCTCTCAGTTCCAAAGGGCAAGAGGTTTGCAAATGCTTACAGATTTAAATTATACACAAAATAAAATACGTTCTAAAAAATTTTTTTGATAGGAATGCATTAGTTATGGTATTCTAATACAAACTTTGCATTAATTTATTAAATTACTTAAAGACTTCACTATAAACCTCGATAAAGATTTAAAATTGTTTTGAGTTGATTCTAAAGGTTCGGTGATACCGAAGCGTAGTTAGAGGTTGGCCTTAAAATAATTGACTGGTTTGTATATTACAGTAAATTTTAAACCATTCTATGTTTTGTACGTTAGAAATTGTCTATAAATACGTTAACCAAAAATTTGGGTTGGGGGTTGTATCTAGGCTGGCTCTTATGTGAAAAATCCGGTAGAATGGAACCCCACATTAAAAAAGGTTTAAATGGAACACAAAATCACCAAAAAAATTCTGAGGTAGGTTTTTTCTCAATTAAGGTTGTTGTGTGAGACAGCTGTGACTTCAAAACCCAGCGTTGAATCGGATCCATCCGACTGTGGATTCGGTAAATCCGGTAGATCCAACGGTGGATTTCATAAGGTGGATCTGGCCGTCAATCGGTTTCATCCTCTACTACCATTGTCGTAAAAATGGTAATAGCACAGAGTCAACAAAAATTACAGAATATATCACACTAAATTTAGAAACTCAAAACAACATTGGCAAACAAAACAACCAGTGTTACTTTCTCTACTATGGGGATTTCTATTAAAAACGTGATTTCGTTATTCGTTACATAACCTTTCACTATGGCTATTTTTTCAAATATGATTATGTTTGATTCTACTATTTCAATGGGTAGTTTACTGTTAGTTATGAATGATCTAATTCTTTATAATTTATTTAACAAGTCAATTGGTTCTATAATACTAGAGTGTAATGTGTTTAGTTTTGCGAATGTTTCAGAGTTTTCTAAGGTAGCTAAAATTTGTTGGATTACAGTAAGGGTTGATATTATATGAGTAAATATCGTGTTAAATCTGATTAAATCTCGCATTCCTAACATTGTAGTTTGCATGTTATTTTCAAGGGTTTGTATTCTATTGGCTATACTGTCTTGGTTTTTTACTAGCGTTCTTAACGTATCATTAAATTTTATTATAGTTGACTGGGTTAAGGATATTTGATTTCTAACAATGGTCTTTATGTCATTTTGGTTTTCAATTAAGTGTTGTAGGCGTTGTCATATCGTTCCGCATCTTGGTTGTCCAAATTGCCTGTTATTGCTTTTACAATATTACCTAGTCCGTTTATGTCCTCTTTTTCATCTTGTGATTTGATCTGTTGGTATTAACCTATTAAATTTGTCTTCTATGTTTCTTAAAATGTTTTCTATTATACTGTTGTAATTAAGTATTTCTATTGCGTATCCTTTTCTGAATTTGGCTGTGTCCATTGATTGATTCAGTCTATAATAGTTGTCTCTAATTATGTGAAATTCTTGTTTTAATTCTGTTAAATCAAATTTCTGTGCGAATGTCCAATAATCTATTGTGTTTTGCATACTTCCCAATTTTACCGGTAGTATATCGGAGTTGTTCATAATATCTTCGACTACTATGTCGCTGTCCGTTCTACCTGGGTGGAGGTTGACGGCAAGGGTGATGGCTGTCCATCTGAAATTACATGGTGTCTTAGGTTTTTCAAATGAATATATTTTACTATTTTTCCGCTGTCAACTACGGCTACATTTTTGTTTGATATTTTTTTGATTTTGATCGGACCTAAATTTCTGGGGGACGTTTTGTGTCTTTTACTTTGAAAGTTTTTCTCATATACTGTGTCCTACTGAAAATTTATTTATATCGGCATTCCTATTGCGGGTCGCTGTAATACTTTCCTTGTCGTTATCTAATTTATTTTTTACATTATCATAAGTGACTTTTAATTTTTCTTTATGGTCTATAGCATACTGTTGGTATACTTCTTTGTTGTAATGTATATCGTAAGGGTTACGGGAATCTGAATGTCCTAATATTAATTCAAAACGTGTAAAGTTTGTTGATGAGTTGATTGTGTTATTATAAGCAATTAGTGCGTATGATATTGACTGCAAAATTATATAACAACGCGTTACCTAACACAAAAGTGATATTCGAATAAAACCTAATGCATATTCCCTATCAATGCACGTCATTAATAAAGAATATTTCCAGAATATCAAAATTATTGATAGGGATAAAAATGAAATCATCATCATCATTAGATTTTCAGTCCTGAAACTGGTTAGACGCGTACCCTCATTGTTTCCTATTCTGAACTAACCTATACATTTCTCTGAAATTTGCACAATCTGCATATATCACCATCTGATCTAGGTCTACATCTACCTGCTTTTCTTATCTCTGCTTGTAATATATCCCATACTATTTCCCAAAAATGGTTTAGAACGTATTCTGCCCTTCTGTTTCTCCTATTTTTTTCCACAAATATCCTTGTTCCTCTACTATTTCTATAACCTATTTGTTATTAACTTTGTCTGTCCATGCTATCATCCTCATACATCTGAAGCACAACGTTCCAAAAGGCTGCTACCGTTTTTCTGTCTGCTTTTCCTACTGCCCGCATTTCATAGGAATACTGTGCTGTACTCCACACATATGCTTTCAACAATTTTCCTCTTGTTTTTATGTTTGTTGTCTTTTATCATAGGCGCTGATCTTTCTTATTAGATAGATAGATATGGAAATATTAATATTTTGTATGTATAAGTTTGAATTTTGAGTCCATTAATATTCATTAACTGATATATGTAGGGATGGATTCGGGCCAGGCCGGGCCGGGCTTTTAGATGCGGCCCGGCCCGGCCCGAAATAATTTGCTCCGGCCCGGCCCGGTGGCCCGGCCCGAATCAAAACGCATCGGCCCGGCTTGGCCCGGCATGAATTTCGGGCCGGGCCGGGCCGATTCGGGCCGGAATATAACTAAAACCTTAAGTGATGTATAGATTTTTCAACATCCAAATGCAAAGTATCATTTGTTAATATATGTATTTTCAGTTATATAAAAATACTTCTTTACTATTATATGCTTTTCTACAAAAGTTGAATATATCAACTTTAATAAATTATAGTTTGTAGTATCATTTTAACCTCGAAGAATCCCAAAGGTATTTGGACATGATGCACACTTACGCAGGCAATCCAAAATAGAAGGTGGTTTGCGTCAAACTTCAACCTTAAGTAACAAAATGCATTTTAGAATTCATGTACTACTACTAGTATATAGTAACATTTTTAAAGGAAAGTATTCAATATTCGACTGAATATTGTTTCCCCATATTCTAAACAAAGAACGTTGCCAATTTCCATTTTACAGATTGCTTGTGTATAGGTCTACATTTCGAGAATGTGCTAGCATCCGTTCAGACAACTGACTATTCAAGTCTCTCGTATCAAGTAGACATTACTTTGTTGTCTATGAATATTTTTTGTCGCATGCTTTACTGGAAATTTTAATTATTATGAAAGAAAGGCCGACAATCTTATCTATAAAATTGTTCAATATTAATATATGCAGGGTTTTTCAAAAGTATGGAAACGCTGCTTTCGCCGTATATATAAAATCAGCTACGTATTGAGTAAAACAATAACATATAATTACAAAGAATCTAGCTCTTTAATATGAAAGAAGACATGTATATAGGATGTCCCACACCGAGCTTTTATTAAAAGTATTTTAAAAACTACAATTTTACTGGCAAATTGAAACTTTGTGTAGGAGTTACCGAACAAGGCGAAACTATAGCTAAAATAGTTTTGAAGTCTTGCAAATATCTGTCATATTAATTATTTTAAATAGAACATCCTGTATTTTATTGCATATATGGATGATGCTAAAGCAGATGATTACTTTGATTTAAGCGCATGTATAACTATCTTCAATTGTGCATCCAGGAATTATTGATCTAAAAAATCGGGTTAATGAACATTCAATCAAAACGGATTGTAGGTTGTGTTTCCATTACACCTTAAGAAATGTTTTTCAATAAAAATAATAAAATAGTTTTTACAATTTTAGGAGGTGAAAAATTCTGAATTGCAAAATTATGTAATTTTTATAATTGAACCTCCATTTTTTTATATCTCGACATGAACGAGCATAAAAGTATAATCAGTTATTTGAAAAATTTCGGTTTGTGCTTAATTTTCTTTAATTTTGCTTTCGTTTATGGTATTGCGAAAATTAAAGTTATACATAATTTTTTTAATAAATTGAGCTCAAGGAAAGTACAAATATTTGTTAACGAATTTCATTGCTTATTCTAACTTATTATTAGTTTTTTAATTCGCGTTATTAAGTTGTAAAAACTGATAGTGTTCATATTGAGATTGAGAAACATTTGTTACGGTGTTATGCAAACACACCGTATAAACCGTTTTAATAAAATGTTTATTAATACCATTTCTCTGATCTTCTAAATGTGCACTTTTTAAGAGAAAAATTGCTGGAAGCAAAACAATTGAAAATAGTTTTATAAACCTTAATATCAAAATAATAATCTACTTGCGCACTATTCAAATAAGCAATAAAATGTGGAGTATGCCATTTAAAATAATGAAATTAACAGTTACTTTCGATATGACCCGAAGTTTTACAACGTTGAAAATATCTTAGCTAAATTTGCCTTATTGGGTAACCCCCACATGCAAAGTTTCAATTTTTCAGGAATTGTAAGTTTTGAGATTTATTTAATGAAAGTTTGTCGTTGGGGCATCCTGTATAGTTAAGTGTTTCTATATGGCTATACAAGTAAATATCAAGCAAGCAATTAATTATACATCCTGCAGAGTGTCAAATAGAAAGAAGTTTTCCACGATGTATAAAAAAAACCAAAACTTTTGACCCATCACGCTGGAATCTGGTACATTCCTTGCTAGTTCGCAAAATTTAATGAAAATAAGTCGTAATAGGATTAAGTTTGATGGAGCAAAAACCTCTAAAATTAAACTATTACCGCCGGTACTAACTACTACAGCTGTTTAAAATATGCGACATAAAATGCAAATTATAAGTTTTATGGATGTCCATTATTGGTCTAAGCTCTGCAGATAGCAGCAGCTAGAGACGCCTCTGATAAAATAATATTTACTCTATTCCGTTATATTTGTACATACCCTTTATAATATTACGATTTTTCTTTATACTTTTTTAGGAGCCGCAACATAGAATAGTATTTAGCATTTACATTTTAATTTTCTATATCCATCTGTTATTTATAGCTATAAAAACTAATCGCATTGTATTCGGTATGTTTTTCAACAAAAGATACATTCAAATAATTAAATATAATTAAGCTGATTTTTTGTAATTGTGCAGTTTTAAATATTTTTACATATACAGAGTGGTTTCGATTTATTCATAAATTATCTTCAGTGCAGGGCCACAATATTAAGTTAATTAATAAGTATAATAAAATAAACCAGCTCAATTAACATACATTGCAATACTCGTTTGAATTAATTAAATATAACACGGACAATTTCTATTTCAAATTTCTTGAAAAAGTGGAAAGAAGTGAATATTATTTATCGAAAAAAAAGTCGAAATTTACAAATCGGTGTAAATCAAAACATTTTCGTTTTCGATTTACTTCTATTATCACACACCTATCAATATGTGTGTAACTGTAGCTGGGCGATATATTAGGAGGAGCGTTAATTATAATTTTGCTTGAGAAGCAACTAAAGAAATCATTAAATGGAGTCTTTTACTAAATCAATAAATTTTATATTTCGTTACATAAACTTCGGGCCGGCCCGAAATAGCCCGAAAAGCCCGAAAAGCTTGAGGAGTCTGGCCCGGCCCAGCCCGAGCCCGATACGTGCTTGGCCCGGCTTGGGCCCGAAAAAAATTTTGCCGGCCCGGCCCGAAGCCCGGCTTGATATTCGGGCCGGGCTTCGGGCCGGGCCGGGCCAAAGCCCGGGCCCGTGGCCATCCCTAGATATGTGTATGTTTGTGTATTTATACGTATTGATGAAAGTTGTATGTTTATCAATATATTCAGGATTAAGTACATGCATACAACTACGATGTAAAAAAGTAACAAAAGATATAAAAAAATAACTGACAAAATTTAAATGAAATACTTCAAAAAATACATCATCCATTTCGAAGATTTAGATAACAAAAGAGTTTAATTGATCTTCCAGTTGACTTAAAACCCACTAATTATACTTTATATATATATATATATATATATATATATATATATATATATATATATATATCTGAGAAAATGATGCTATAGTAGTCTATAAGGGCTAAGTTCCAATACAGAGTAATTAATTATAAAGAAACAAGCTTTCATTGTTAGTGCTTGGCATGTAAGGACGCCTTATAATAGTGAACTTGGAGAACATTTTAGGTACATTTTCTTCATTTGGCATCGAAAGTTATTAATACAATAAACACATTTGTTCAAACTGCAAATTGCGTTAATGTAAAAAAAGTCAAGGAAATGTTGAGTTTGTGCGGAGACCTAAATTCTTGTTATAAATGTATTACTTTTAAATAATCGCGTAAGCTAGTTCATCTTGTCGTATAAAACTAACACTTGCTATTATAAAGGCAACATCAAAACAAATTTGTTATTTACAATTGGTGAAAATTACAAATAGCAGAAAATTAAAATTACTGACGTCTATATATGATTATGATAACGAACTTATAATAATCGAAGCGTGCAACTAATATATTCCTATGTTTTGAAAGGACTGTTGCTCATTGGTCAGTTCGTAAGTGACTTATACCTAGTTTGGTATGAGGCGTGGAATGACAATTGCCTGTAACAAATGGCCCTTTAATCTAAATTAAATCCTATAAATAAGAGTAGGCACTTTAGAGGATTGTTGCATCTTCAGGTAACCAATGAAGAATTAAGATTAGTTGCTAAGATATATGCTGTGATAACGTCTGTGAGTAGGAACGTCGCTAAAAGAATGCTGTGGCACAGGTACAAAAATGGAAAATTTGAAATTATTAACCTACCTTTCTTTCTAGCTTTTCGTTGCCTGTCTAGCTCAACGAAAGTTATAGAATTTACAAAATGAAATCAAACACAGCAACATCATAAAGCATCTATACAATCAAAAAACAAATTTTCTCTCATACAAAAAAATATAGAGCAGTTTACCGCCTAAATGTGTGTATAACATTATTCCTGAATTATTACTAATATGAACCTTACCTAAGCTTTGTTAAAAGTACAAAATCATCCTTAATTAATAGCTGGTTAGTTTGCCTATTTATTATTACCACGCTTGTATGAGTGTTTGGCCAAAAACTGCTCACACAAATTTTTTAATGGTCAAAAGGTTTCGAACTCGACATAGAATTTGAAACAAAGTATCCGCTTCCCAAATAATAAAGAGATGAACTTATTCTTACTTAAATTCAAATGACATATACAAATATCAGTTACAAACAAAAGTATTTAAAATCAGCTGCTTGTATCGAAGAATGTTCCATTTTCATTGCATATTACAGAATCAAATAACTGCGTTTAACAACTCCCATATTTCAAACTACTAAAACGTATAAATTTCATATATAGGCTCTGCATGTTATTTTGGGTTTAGAATCAACGTTACATATTACTTGCTCAACGCGAGTTAATCAATGCACAAATACATTGTCGATCGCGTAAACTGAAATGAATAAATGCTCTTTAATAAAGTTTATAAAGATTAAAGCGTTATCAAAATTTAATGTAGTTTCGTTTTAAGTGAAATGCGTAAAGCTGCCAATATTCTATACCATTTACAACGAATAAAGCGCATACTTTATGTTCCAAAAATGTATTTTTATTATAATTAATAAAGGAAAATGAATGGATTAATATTTTAAAAAGTAATACACGAAGAAATTAATCGCATTTGCTTTTATATCTACACACATAATTAATAAGAGCTTTGTCTTTTCTAATAATTGATTTTATTTACCCACACAACTGGTATTATCGATTTAAAATTGGGGCTTTTAAATACATAGGAGGTGTGCTTTGCTTTGTAATTTAGTGGTTAATTATTTACAACGCGCTTATGTTATATACAGGGTGGAACAATAAATCTTCAAAATTTCTATTCTTTCCAGTTTTTTTCGTATTAAGGTGGGTTTAATTTATAGGCTTTGGGTTTCAATAACCTCTTGTGACCCCTTATCACGTCAATATATATATATATATATATATATATATATATATATATTTATATTGCTGTGAAACCTACAAAAAGCCTCACCAGAGTAAAAAAAAATATTCGAGCCTCTCGAATTGGGCACCAAGATTTGCTGTGATTCTCGCCCTGTTGAATCTCTTCTGATAGTCGCCTTTTTACTCTTTCCGCCTCGGCTGCTCACCTAGTTAAAACTTTCATCCTCATTCATAAAAAAAAAACACATTCCTACCACAAACATCAACGTTAACTCTATTTATATCAATATTCATAATACATTAAAATTTCAAAATTAAATTTCAGCATAAATTTCAGTATCATAAAATTTCAAGTTTAAATTTGTCATGATTTTAATTTGCATCCAGAATTAAAGTCCTTGTAGGATGCATACTAATGTAGTTAACAATATGTGCAGACCTAAGTCTGAATAAAAGGGAGCATCTCCCACCCCTTTACGTTAATTAAACAGGTTAGTCTAATTGAGCTCAAAAACAGACCCAAATTTTCATCATAATCAAAACATAAACTGCTAAATACTCCTTTCTACTTAAACAAGAAAATTTTACCTTAAAATTAAAAATTTGTTGTTTATACAAATTCACTACTGTCCATTTTTTATCAAACAAATTATGAAGATATTCAACACACACCAAAACATCTAAGATCGAACAAAATGCATAGTTTACCTGAAGGTACTGCACTCGTGGCTTCAATGTACATCGGACTTGCTCATTCCACCATTCCAGCTGGTTTATGTTTACGTCCTCGGATTTCTGGTCGCGTTTAAAAATTTTTCTACACCACCATTCATCTAAAATTGTTTCAGGGCTTTTCAGGAACTCATCTATGTATATCTAAATCTTGTTTTGTGGATTCAATCACGTTTACTAATAACACTTGATTACTCACTCCCGAAAAATAGCAAAGCAATTCATAATTCGTTCACGCTATACAAAACAGCATACTTCAATGTATTTATTTATCGCTACTACTTATCTATCTTCTGTAAGTGCACTAAAGCATAATAACTTGTATCGTAGCACGTATTCTGCTTGAAGTATGGTATAACATCAAAAAATAAAGAGAGAAAACTGTTTAAAGTATTCAATAAAATCAAAAATCTAAGAGCCAAACTGTTTAAAGTATTGAATAAAAATCGAAAATCTAAGAGAGCGAAACTCATATTAGCACGGGTTTATATAAGAGCTCGCTTGCACGTCGGATTTGTTCCTCAACGGACAATTTTTAGAATTTTGCATTTTATGTTCCCTTTCGACAGTCCGGCACAGAGATTCTACAAAATTTTGCACACGTCCAAGTTGAAAATCTAAGAATTTTCACGCGGCTCGCAAACACGTCCGAGAACAACTAATTAATTTTACACACCAACTGCTATGCTTTCCCCTTTCATGTTTGCATCTTATTTCAACCAATCGCAGCCTTAGTGAAGCTTCTCAAATCACGCCTTTATTACCCGTGTCTCTGCTTTACGCTTTTATCCATCCCTTTCTACCTTGGTCTGAGTGTTACAAATCGATATTCTTTACTATCTGTTGTCTAAACTACACGTGGACTCGCGACGTGACTTTTAATTAAACGCTGTTTTGTATTTCGTGCTAAAGCATCCGACCGTTTCCAATATACGTAGAAACTGCATATTTATCAGCTCGAATTTATTAGAATTTGACATTTAAAAATACGCAGGTGTTCAATCGTAATACTTCTACGATTTGGATATCCCACGTATTTTAACCTTCTTGATATATTTGTATGCTAGCAACGCGTCTCATATTTGGTATTATTGGGTTTTTAAAAGCTTTTATGCATATTGTACCTCAATAATCGTTCAATTAACTCCAATTAAAATAATAATGAATGGCATTGACTTCTACCCTTTAATTTTTAGCAAATATTAATTAAATATTAATTATTATTTGTACACTTTGTTTAATACCCGTTACTTAAAAATTGAATTAATTAATATAAATTTCGCACGTAATTTCTATTTGTTTCTTTAAACAAGGTAATTAAAATTGTTTGATGTCGTTAATTAATTTTCTACCCTGGTCTAAATTTGAGTAATATATATATATATATATATATATATATATATATTACTGTGAGGTTAACTCGCTAAAACGTCTCGGGAATCATGCCCCACTGTTGGGCCGCATAATTACTGTGAGCTTTACCCTGCTAAAACGTGCCCCACAAATTGGGTGCCATAATACTGTGAGGTCAACTCTCTAAAATTTGTTCCACTGTTTGACTGACATAGTTCTGTGATGTTTTAGCTCGAATCTTGCTCTCGGTTGCTCCTAATAAGTCCTCGGCTGCCTCTATTAATTCCTCTTACCTAATTTCCTAAATAATATTGTTGACACCTACCTGTTACATTCAAAAACTTCTTCGCAATATCCTCATGCTGAAACCTAAATAGACATTCACACCAATCATACACTCAAAAATAACCCAAATAACCAAATATATTACACTCTATTTAAATTAGATTCATAGTACATTTTAAAACATCATTCCTTTAGGTACGTCCATAAAAGTCAATAATTTTATAACAGTAATCATGCAAATATTTTGATTTAAAATAAGAGGGCGTTCCTCATAGGTTACGTTACCTTTTCGGTCTTAGCATGAGTTCATAATAAAGCTCTACAACAGTGCATATAAATTTCCTGCACTACCAAATATTAATAAGCCCTCTATACCTCTTTACAACTTCTGGTTATCTGTAAATTAATAAATTTACAACATCTGATTATGTGTAAATTCATTAATTATTTTCAAAGATCAATTTTCTTTTAAAGTCCCATAAATGTCTGTTCATAAAATATTAAATAATAATAAAACACATCAAACTCAAATCCAAATAATCACAAACACCATAAAAATATTCACCACTCAATGTTCTATTCTATCGCCTACCTAGTTTTTATCTTCTAAGTGTGCTCCACCATCTAGCTCCTTGAAGATGCTGCCGTCTAGTAGATACCTAGTCCATCAGCTAACTCTCTGGTCCAATTACCATATCCGCCATGCATACCACTGCTTTCAATTTCCACTCCAGAAGTTCCAATCTCCAAACTTAGCTTTTATTATTCAAACATCGCTTTTTTTTGTATCATCCAAACACTTTCAAACTTTAATTTTCGTGCATTTCAATACCAACTTAACAAGCTTTATACTTACGTACTACTTTAACGTTTCAACACAGAGATGCTTTATTAACTTCTATATAAAATTTTATTAAATTGCACTAGTTTACTTGAAAGTAACTATTATCACCAATGCTGAATGAAATCAGAACGAAAAAGAAAGAGAGCCTAGCCCCTCACTACCAGTGATTATATAAGTAAAATTCGCCTCCCTCCTGTTTTAAATTCGCACGTACACTTGTATACCCGTTCCTAAAATTCTTGAAAATCTTTTCTAACCGCTCTTTGTTTCAGCGAAAAACCCCTAACGAACCTCGGATTCTTGTGAATTTTCATAACAAACATAACAATACTTGGTAAATCGCTTGCAACTGTCACTGCATTGTTTGCTTAGCCTCTACATCTTTATTTGTCAACGCCTCCAACTTGAACAAACATGTCTCATCTCCAGTGTACCTATAGCTTTAACGCACACATACGCTTCCACCAGCCGGATCTCTGTCCTTCGTGTACAATTCACACCAATCACCTTGCTTGGCTCCATTCTCCTACTTTTTAACAGACTCGTGTTTGCTTTTAAATATCCATGAAATTATCGATTTTATTTAGGTCTCCCAAATATATTGTCTTCTGAATTAAGTATACGCATCCCTGTTGCACTCAATACATTTTCATTCTGTCTTGGTTTTTTGTTGACTTTTTACTATGCCACCTCCAAGATTGAAATCAATATTTTAACCAACAAACCGCGTCTACATTAATCCCAACGGCTGTTCTGTTTCAATAACCCATTAAAGTTTGTTTGTTACCGAGAAATATTATGTCTTCTCGTTGTTTTGTTTAAATGTGTCGGATTTTACGTTTGCAAACAGAAATGTTATTTTAACACCTGCTCCACGCTTTTAGACTTTCATATAATCACTTTACTACAAATTTAAATACGTTAGAATGATTTATTCTGCTCTATGTTTATACAAATATTATGTTACATTATCCTTAGCTAAATTACATTGATCCTACATTACTACACACTATTTAAGCTAAAAAGAAATAATTTGTTAAACATATTCCAACTCCCTAATTAAATAAATTTGTCTTCTCTTATTCAGAAACTCTCAACCCATGAGTTCACTTGTGCCCTTATATATCCCAATGACCCCTTAATTACACGCTGTTATATATACATATATTGCTATGATATCGCCGTACTCCGATGTATTTAGCGTTCACTTGCCTGCTGCTTACCACCGCTCTGTGTTTCTAAATAACCTAGGATAAATTTTAGATTTCACGCAATTCGTTTTATATGCCTCGTCTAGCTCAGTTCAACCCCACACAGAGTGTACAACGATACGATAACAAAGAAGCTTTGCCCCTTTCCTCTAACACTTCCCACCTAAATAAGGTAAAAATATTAACCAAAATTTTTATAATAACCAAACATGTACAATTTGTAGTTCCACAACCTTTATAATATTATTCGCTATTTAAGAAAAACCCCTGAATAAAAGTAACAATATAAATCAGTTTGTCTCCAAATTATGACTCCCTTAAATCCGTTTAAAGCCAGCAAAAATAACTCTGTACACTACTGAAGTACGTTGAACGTTCATGACCTTCTTTCCCTTTTAGTAATTTCTACGTATCAACCAAAGATTTTTGATGACCCTTTAGATAAATATCTCAGTACATACAAAAATTAGAATGCTAAAAATATTAACAGCTTAAGCTTTTAATGAATTTTATCTCTGACTTGTTGTTTGTCAGTGTTGAACTCCTTGTTATGAATACGCGTGTCTGCATGCACCCCAATTCTTAGAACTGCCACTGCGTACTGTTGACCAGTGCCCTTGGATTGTTTTCAGTTAGTTTTTCTTATTGATTTTGTTTGGTAGCACGGTGTGGTTAAACGCCCAGTTTAACACTTAATCGTTTACTTAGTTGAATTTAATTCAACCCTTGGTTCAATAATTAGTTTAATACTTGGATCAATGCTTAGTGCAGTATTTAGTTCAATACCTAATGCTCTAAGTTGATAAAATATTAAGGATTATATTTAATTAGAATTTTGGTGTTACATTTTTAAATGTCAACGGCGAATTTCTGTAGTATATTTGCACTTGTACTATTATTTGAAATTTTTCAATCATCAACTTTCACCTATATTATTATTTAATTTGATATTTTAACTTCGCGGTTATCTTGGTTCAGAGAAGTACAGGCATGCCTTGGTCGTAGAAAGACTGACCTTTTATCAGCTCGTGCGGTATTTGAAGATACGCTTATCACCTCTTATAGTTGGTTTACCCAGCTTATTTTGTTGATTGAGGCGTCGCGCTTGTCTTATCGGGCAATCCTTCGAATTTTCAAGGAGTTACCATCCTAATTTTTCGTCGCAATGCTTTAGCACATCACGTAGCCATCAAAATTTTGGATTGTGGATTCCGTTGACCCTGATACCTTGTATCTTCTCAAATTACGTCCTCTTTTGTAAAGCAATTTATTCAAATTTTCGGTTTAATTTTGCACGTAGTCAAGCATATAGTTCTTTATTTTTGTATACCAATGTGCTGGATTTTATACGAATTTTGATAAGTTTCTAATTAAAAGATCACGTAGGTAAATTAATAATGGGATTTTTTAACAGATGGCGTAAATTAGATGCGTTCTTATTGACCTTTTAAGTTCTGTAATTTGCTTGTTTTTCAAGACCCGTTTGTTATGGGCACGCATGATTGTTAATGCGTCGAGCTTAAAAAACTCGTTTCATATTTGGTTTACTTTCGATATTCCTGATGCATGTTTATTTAAAGTTTATGAATGCGTTGCTATTTAAATGAATTGGACTGCGTACACTGTTGTTTATTTTACTAAACGTAATTAAATTCTTAAAAAATGAGCTTCCTTTCATTGATTAAAGTTGGTTGTGAATTTTATACAGTGTGTTTAAAATCGCTTTTTGCATAATTGTCGAATTGCTTACTTTTTATGATAAAATTGTTTAATTTTCTAGACTTTGGAATCGTTTACATGAAGTGTACAACCCTTGTGACCCTATATACCCCTAAATAACCCTATTATCATAGCAATATATATATATATATATTGTATATATATATATATATATATATATATATATATATATATATGTAAATATTAATGTGATAGGGCCGCTTGTTGAGGCACCACTAGAAGACTGCTGTAACCACGCCCTGCTTTGATGCGCCGCTAAGAGAGTGCTGTGACACAGATACAGCAAATTGTAAAATTTGAAATTATTCACTTACCTTCCTTTCTAACTTTTGCCTAGCTTGCTCAACGGTAATGTTGTAATTTACAAAATAAAGTCATACACAGCAATATCACAAAGCATTTATACATAAAATATTTCCTCTCATACAAATGCAGATACAATATTTACAGGATGTTTCTTTCAAGCATCAAATTATTTCTAGCAAGTACTTATTTACTTAATTATACAAAAAATGTTTCTTACTTTATATAAATTTACAGAACTGAATCTTCTCTTTTATGAATATTTTAGGTGGTTGTTTATTCCCACACTTATGAGGTTTGTGTGGCCAAAAAATCCTTCACAGATAATCTATTAAAAGGTCAGAGTGTTTCGAACTCTGAACACAAACTTTCCTGATAAATATCCTTACAAAAATTAAATTATTATATAATTCAGAGCTATTCTTCTTTATGCTTAAATTAAATGACAAAATTCAAGTATCAGTTACAAACAACGTTAAAAAAATGCAAAAATCTACGAAGGGCTTTTCCAATTAATAATCTTCTGCTTCTTGACTTTATTCTAATTGACGTTCAAATTTTAAGTTACAAAATCTTGCATATTATTTAAATCGTCATTTAGAAACAAATGTACATCCTCGAAATTATTGAATAAAATTTTCAATAGCTTTTTATATTGAAGTATATTTCATCTTTATTGTATATAATTACATTTAATAATTTTCATATTTATGTACAGATAACGTTTAAAACATACTTCTTTATTTTGTTACATTTTAAATACTAAATTACAGTATGTGTATTGCATACTTCAAATAACGTCTTCGCGACTTAAATGAGCATATCGCTATCGAATTCATGAATAAAAGTTTTTAATAAAATTTCTCGTTTATATACCAAAATTATCCATGTTCTAGAATGTTCTAGTATTTTCGTGATTCCATTCTAAATAATACACGTCTATCTTACGTAATTTTTTGGGAAATCCTTATTAGCGTTCAAATTCATCGCATCTTATTACCTCCTTAGTGTTGATTTATGTGCGATCTCCGTCTTTATTCAACACCTAAAGTTAATGCTAGCGGTTTGCTTCTATCGTAGAGTGAATGCGAAAGAACATAAATATTTCCTATCAATTTCTATTACATTTTCTGGGTTTAGTGTTCCGGCCGCTTCTTGGAATAAACGTTTCTTAATTAATTAGTTCATACAAATTTGACGTATTTTTCTCAATTCCTTCTCGAAAATACGAGAACATGTTTTATTTAAACTATTTTTATGCTATACAAAGGCTAATTAATTTAAACTTTAGTTGCTTTTTAATTCAAACGAGGTGATATTCTTAAAGAAAATACTTGCTTTTACGGCACAACATGTTTTAGTACAATAAGATTAAAATTGGGCGAATTTATTTATTTTAAAGTGACCAATTTGCATTTTAAAATATCTAAAAAATAATTATTTTTATATATACGGCATACATTATTTGCTATGTATTTACAATACGTTCATATCATACAGGGTGATTATTTATGCACGCGCAATTGCATTTTTTGCTAGTACATTAGTGAATAAAGGTATGCTTGAATGACACAGGCGTAACCATGAATTTACGAAAATTTCTATTTTTTCTGGATTCTTTTATATCTTGGAGGGATTTATTTGTAGAATTTGGGGTTCAACGACTTCTCGTGACCTTATTTTATTATAAAGTATAAGCAGTGGGTTTTAAGTCTGTTGGAACCTAAATTTTCGAACATATTTATATTCTTCTTTAGAGGTACTATAAAATATACAAACTCATTACCAATAAATAATTACATTCAAAATATACTCACTAAAATGACGTTAAAATAAAGGAAATAGCATCAAATGTATTAATAAAATAATATAAAAGATTGTTGAATCATAGAACAGAACTATTTTATATAGGTTTGGATGTTGTGTTTTATGATGTATATCATTTAAACTTTGTCAGTTATTTTTTAGTTGTATGTATGTACATGATAAGTATACACCTTTCATCAATACGTATAAATACACAAACATACATATATCAGTTTATAAACATTAATGGATTTAAATATTTAAACATATACATTCCAAATTTTAATATTTTAATAACCGTTATGTATCACTTAAATTTAATTGTAGTAATAAAACAAACAGGTTACAATTGATCATTTTTGTTGCATCTAAATTTATTATTTATGTATTCATAATTTAGAAGGTATGTATAAATAGAGATTAGATCATCAACACCCGTCATCTTATTTATTGTATATGGAGTTTTGTAAATATAACACATTTCTAAAAATTTTCTTTTATTTTCATTACAAACTGTATCAAAAATTTTAATATTCTGAAAATTTTCTTTATTTATGACGTGCATTGATAGGGAACATTCTTTAGGTTTTACTCGAATATCATTTTTGTGTTGGGTAACGCGTTGTTTTAAATTTTGCAAAGTTTGATCTATGTAACTTTGATTGCAGTCAATACAATTAATTTTATAGACTATATGTATTTTACTAAGAGCTTCTGATGGAAATTTGATTTTTTAAAAAATTTTTACGATTGATAAAATATTTTTATTGGTAAATTTGATATTAAATTTTTTAAAGGTGTTGCATAATTTAGGTGTTAGTTGTTTTTATAAAAGGAAGAGATTTGTATGAAGAATTGCGTCTATTTGTATTTGTAGTTATATAATTTTCCGTAATTCAATCTATCAATTTCTTTGAATGACTGAATAGAAATTTAATTATAAGTGATTTGGGGTAGTTGTTATTTTAAAGAATTTTGCCTAATTTACATAAGTTTTAGTTATAAAGGGTAAGATGATATAGTCTCTTGATTCTGTTTTTTTTTGTCCTAATATAAAGCTAATTTAATAATTTAATAATATCAAAATAGTTAATAAAAATATTTTATCAATCGAAAAAATCTTTTCAAAAATCAAAGATCTATCAGAAGCTCTAAGTGAAAAACATATAGTATATAAAATCATTGCATTGACTGCGATCAGAGTTACATAGGCCAAACTTCGCAAATTTAAAACAACGCGAGTTACATATCCCCCAAATTCAATATATGTATAATTAAATGGAATTATTAAATCTTAAAGTTAACTTACAGCATTGTATAGTTCAATGATAGATAATAAAAGGTTAACAGAAGTCAGACAGATGACATGAGAACGTATGTGAATACAATGTATTCCAGACGTATCCTGACTCTGCAGGTGCAGGTCACAATAGACTATACGAAACCTATTGTTAGAATTAAGATTGTTACTTTGTATTAATAAATAAAGAAATAAGCAAACATAAGCTCTGCGGTTCGCACGAGAAATGTGAGGGTCAGGGACGACATAAATACCCTAGAGAGCCCAAGGAGGTCAGTCAATCTTGAGCCTCACAACTTTAGCATTGTTAGTTGTTCAGGCTACTCGCCATAAATTAGTTTAAATAATAATTAATTTTAACTTAAAATATTTAGAACAGGTTTTTTAAATTCAACTTCAATTTGTAATTTCTATATAAATAAAATAAGTTGTATGTTTATAAATACATGCAGGATTATGTACATTCATACAACTATGATGTAACAAAATTACAAAAGATATAAAAAATATCTGACAAAATTTAAATGATATACTTCAAAAACACAACATCCAAACCTATACAAAATAGTTTTATTATATGTTTCAACAACCTTTAATATTATTTTATCTATATATTTGATGCCATTTCATATACTTTAAACCTCAATTTAGTGAGTATATCTTGAATGTAATTATTTATTGTTAATGCGCTTATATATTTTTTAGTGCCTTAAGGGTGTTAACGGAGCAAACTATAGAAAAAAAGGAAAGCTTATATATAGGGTTTGTAGATTTGGAAAAAGCATTCTTCATTGTAAAACGGGAGAAAATGCTCGAAATACTCAGTAAGAGTAGAATGAGTTATAGGGATGGAGGAATAGTACATAGCTTATACAAAGAGCAAACAGCGGTAATAGAATTACAGTAGGAACGCGAAGAAGTAAATAGTAGGATAGGGATGAGACAGCCATGTACCCAATTCCCATTAATTTTTAACTTATGTCGAAGAGGCAATGAATACTGCCAAATGCAGAAAGACATTTGGAATTACAATGCCAGACAAACGATTGATATACTTAGCTTTGCAGATAGTATGTCAATATTAGTATCTAGCAGGGAAGAATTACAAGCGGCTCTTAATGAAATGGAAACAGTTCCAACAGAGTGATAAGGTACGATAATTAACAAAAATAAATTTAAGGTGCTAGTATGTAAAGGAGTGTTAAATAGGTAAAAAACTAGAATTCAAATAGGAAACGAGAACTTACACGAGGCTAAAGATATCTGCTAACTAGAAAGTCAAATAACACAAGATGGGAAGAATACAAAAGATATAAAACAAAAATTAGCGTAAGGTCGTGCTGCATTTGACAAGAAATAGCAACTACTATGTTCAAACACTACAAATATAGAAACAAGGAAAAGATTTCTGAAAACATATGTGTGGAGCACAGCACAATAAGGCAGTGAAACATGTATAGTGGGAAAAGGGGACAGGGAATTTAAAATGTGGTGCTACAGACGTAAGATGAAGATATCATAGACAGATAAAGTTACGAACAAAGTACTCCAAATGATAGGGGAAGAAATACATATGTGGAAAACAATAAAAAATACGAGAAGTATGATGATAGGACACATACTAAGGAACGAGGGAATAGTGTGTAATATATTAGAGGCAGAGTAAGAAAAAAAGAGAGATAGAAGTAGACCTGGATTAGACTATCGCACACAGATAATGAAAGCCGTAGGCTGTGGAAAGTTCAGGGAAATGTGTAGGTAAGCTCAGAATAGGCAACAATGAAGGTACGTGTTTAATTAGTTCTAGAACTGTAGTTCTATTGACGATGAAATGAAATAACCTTGGAACTGGTTTCTTCAAATTAGTTAGTAGACTTTGTTACCCTTGGATCTTGATAGTTATTACGAGGTCAGTAAGAGAGTAGGTCTCGCATGCTTGAATTTTTAAGTTGTGACAATTTACAAACACCACACCTAAAATTCTCCCTTAAAGTTTAGTGACGGCATAAGGCCGTATTTTTGTTAGTAGACTTCCAAGAAGCAATTTATTTAAAACGCCGATATTCAGAACAAATTTGTTGGTGTATATTGGAATTTTTGAATTTTGTTGATGCAGTGTTACAAATTAACCATTCACAGTAAATTTGGTAATACAAGAAGTGCCCATTTATTACGTCGTAGTTTCACACATATAAATGCCAAAAAATAGATACGATCGCTCTCTACCTCTTTGAATTGCTTCAAGCTATTGATTTTGTTAGGTGGATATTTTCTGCCTATTGAACAAACTAAAAATATAAACGTTTACTATAGATGCGTAGCCTGTTTCAAAATAATAGCAATTAAAGCAGAACTTAATATATATATATATATATATATATATATATATATATATATCAAAGTGACATTATGATAATATTAAGGAATAAATTTTTAGTGGCATTGAACAGTTAAGATTATTAATGAAGTCCTTTATATTAGGCAAATATCTGCAGAGGAGGAACATCTTGTACCGGTCACTGTCCAACAAGAGTGTTGATATCAGCAATATCTGGAGACGCCGTTGGGTACCACAAGGACTAAGGTAATTCTATAATCTGTTGAAGTTTTGTTGTGTGATTATTTTGTGCATGAACGAAGAGTGTTTGTGCTGAGATGTTGTGTTTAGATAATAAAGTCTTCGTTGGTTGATAAGATATTATACTTAAGCAACGACAATGCCGATGTCGCAAAATAAATTACCAATTGTTTATGGAGAAAACTAGCTAGAGGTAAAATAAATAAAGCTGAGGGATATTTTACAATTATATTCTATGCCTTACTATGAAGACAGATCAATTAATTACTCATTGACGTGGTTAAAAGGGGGCTGATTTTCAATGATTGTCTTCAAGATTAATTTCTTTAAAGCTATATAAATATTTATGATCGTTGAGTAATGATGAACAATATGTTTTGATTTTGTAAACGGTACGTGATTCTATGTATTTGCTTTCGGCTATTCTTTTATAATAGAAATATATTATGGTAGGAGAAACGAACAAATTTGTTTGTAAGTTACGCGAGATAGGTTTTGGGTCCCTGGAAGGGTCTTTTAAAAAGTCTTATTCAAGAACTACAACTATCAAAATAAATTTTATTATTTCAATTACCAACAAACTTGTTTTATTAACAAACAACTTGAACAGTTATATTCTTTAAGTACAAGTTAAACTAAATTTAATTAATACAAGTTACTAGTTTCAATGATTAATAATTAATGGTGAGTAGCTTGAACTCTAGCAATGCGAAAGTTATCAGATTCGAAGACTAACGGACTAACGGACTTACATTTAACATAAAGCCTCTGGTCTCACATCGTTCTGTGGGAAACTGCAAAATTGCTTTTATTCTGTTTTCTGATAACCATAGAATAGCTTTAATTCTACGTAATTATAAATAAGTGTGCTTAGTAGCAGTTCATTGTTTCTTATGTATTTGCATCAACTGGCGTCTGTATAACAAAGGAATTGTCTTTTATTCTACACCTAGTATGAACTCGATTGACGCTTATTACATTACATTTTATAATACAATGCATCGTGCTATTTCTATAAAAATAATTAATACATTTAATTTTAAATACATATTAATATAGAAAATATCCAACTCGCAACGTTCTTAAATATATAAAAGTCCTTATGCTTGAGAAATATTTCTGGAGCGGTGTGTTTTTTTATTGGTTAATTGACTTTTTTGCAAGTTCAGTATTTTCAGCTTTCGGTCACTACGCAGAAGAGTTATCTCATACTGATACTTATTTAATGGTTAATTATTGTTTAGTTAGGAAACAACTATATGTATATATATATATATATATATATATATATATATATATCTATATATATCTATATATATATATATACTATTTATGTATATATATATATATGTATGTATATATATATATATATATATATATATATATATATCAAAGAATGAAATTTAATGGCAAGTGACTCAATATTAGCCACAAGGGCATCCTGTTGACGCGTTTCGCCCTTATTGGGGCTCATCAGGACAGGAGTAGCAAAGATGTAATATTTAACACGAACACATTATGGGAAGTACAACATCACCTAGCCCACAATTTGTGCCTTTGTGCTGTTTTACCTGACTTTGCAGGTTCTATCAACAGTCGGCACGAAGGACATCCGGCTCAACTGCCTTTTTCCATAGCCAAAGATTATAATTATAAAGAGTAAGTAAATTTAATGAGTCCTAAAATAATATCAAAGAATGAAATTTAATGGCAAGTGACTCAATATTAGCCACTTGCCATTAAATTTCATTCTTTGATATATATCTATATATATCTATATATATATATATATATATATATATACTATTTATGTATATATATATATATATATATATATATATGTATATATATATATATATATATCAAAGAATGAAATTTAATGGCAAGTGACTCAATATTAGCCACAAGGGCATCCTGTTGACGCGTTTCGCCCTTATTGGGGCTCATCAGGACAGGAGTAGCAAAGATGTAATATTTAACACGAACACATTATGGGAAGTACAACATCACCTATCCCACAATTTGTGCCTTTGTGCTGTTTTACCTGACTTTGCAGGTTCTATCAACAGTCGGCACGAAGGACATCCGGCTCAACTGCCTTTTTCCATAGCCAAAGATTATAATTATAAGAGTAAGTAAATTTAATGAGTCCTAAAATAATATCAAAGAATGAAATTTAATGGCAAGTGACTCAATATTAGCCACTTGCCATTAAATTTCATTCTTTGATATTATTTTAAGACTCATTAAATTTACTTACTTTATATATATATATATATATATATATATATATATATTTATTGCTGCCCTGAAGTTCGGCGACACCAAAGATGCTGTGAATATTCGGGTACAGCCGCTCTAACCAATATAAGGATGTAATGGATGCTTGCATAATAGGAAGTAATGTAAATTCTTACTTTATTGTGCCCGTTTTCTTTTGCTAGCTCAGCGACAAATATGCTGTGGTGTTTACGAAAATGAAATGAAACAAAGAAAGCTCAGCTCAAGAAACGTTTATGAACAATCCTCCATACATTTAAAAACATCTTTCTTTTACTCACATTATGTAACTAATCTACTTACACACGCCTATAAATGCAATTTACAGCTCAGGTTTAGGAAGAAACAGTATTTTATTATTACATGGGTACTAAAACAATATTCACCTAATTTTTGTTAATTATTAGGAAACCCCAAAACATTTCATGTGTCATAAAATTTTCTTTAAAATTTTTATGGGTAATATAAATATTCTTGTATTACTCCGTTTCAATGTAGTTGATCAACGACGTCGAGCAGACATTTTTGTAAGGTTTAAAACACCTCGAGGTCTGATCTCAAAATTGCTAAAATAAAACTATCAATCTACAAGTAACCTTTATACAAAAAATAAATACTTATCCTATCTTAATCTACTTAATAATTGGTTGTTTTATGTGTAAAGCAAAGTTATACTTGCGCTTTGGGTCGTCAAACTCTTGCTGAAATTCTTATATTATGATCACCTATTCTTTGTTATTACTATTTAGCAAATCGTTTCTATTGAAATTAACTGCATCGAAAATTTCCTAGTTCTAAATTTTTATTTTTTTATTTTTATTAATTTTTATACGTCGAAATATATTGCATCTGCTTTGGAATGTACTTTCTATTTTTAATAGTTTAAAATACGCGATAACTTTACACCAAGATAATTCATTACTTATATTGGAACGATAAATCGTCGTTGCACTGAATAAAATAATGGTCAAATGTAGACGGACTTATGTTCAAAACTTCAATGCTAAATGTTGAATGAATTGCTCTCATTCAATTCCGTCTTTATATAATAAAATAGTCTTAATACGTCATCGTTCTCGAATTTTGATTATGTTCTCGAAGGTGAGTTATCCTTCTGTGTAATAATCAACCGCAATTTCATGTTTTGTTATTTGTAATGAGCTATCAATGTTAAAATTTACAGCGACCACAAAGTTTTCCCATCCTTTATTAATGAATTAAATAATTGTTATCTTTTTCTCTTTTGAGCAACTGTAATAAAGATAAATCTTGCAATTCCAAACAAATAATTGTAACTAGGACCATATAGATATAAGAAACGGCTCCTTTTGATTTAAAACCAGTTTAAACAAATTTTTTATATTATATAAGCATATTTTGCATTTCGAGAATGTTTCCTAGCTGCCGGACAATTATTTTTTTAACATTTTTAGTTATTAACAACACATGGTTTACAATACGTTCAAGACATTGGTTCTGTCTTTTGAGCAAAGTAGCCGTGCTCACCAGTAATTTTTAGTTACTAAAAATTGTGTAAGCAATATTTAAAGCAACAATAATTTTTTTATCAAGTTTGAATTTGTTTTGCTATTTTATATAATTTAAAATGCTAAACGAACAAATAGAGATATACTATTTTAGGTAACCTTATTCACTCTCGAAGGGAGCCTTTAATGAATATTATTATTGTTATAATTGATATCATATAAGATAAAGTAAATTAAATATAGTTTTAAGGCAATTTTTGAACTTATAATGTGTTCCCACAGGAGCTACAAAAAGAAATTTTTATGTTTCTATGACATAACTATTAGCATACGCATTGCAAATTATTGTTTGCCTTATTTTCTCAATATGATCATTCTTTAATGTTGTCTACATCTATACTTATTGGTACATCGGCTAAAAAAGGTTAGAGGAACAAAGTAAATAAATCTTGATGGTTTGCAATCTTACTACTTTGCACTGGAGCTGCTTGCGCCTCAGATTCTAACCGGCTGGAATGTAAATATATGGAGATTTGTCGAATACCACCATAGCCTCTTTGATAAAGTTAAGGTGATTTGATACTGTTCCTTGTCTGAAAAGAAAATCGTTGCTAGGATACCTAAAATATATTAATAACATAAACGACTTATACAACCTACAAAATGAGTACCGTGTGTGACAGTATATTATTAACTATAAGCTGCTCCGTTGGATGCGCAATTTTCGTAGAAATTCTAGTAGAATTTCCAATTTATTTAAAGATTCCAGGTGACACCGAATGGGACGGAGTTTGGAAAGGTATTTTTTTCTTTGCACAATATAGTTACAACGGTTTGCTCTAAAACATAGTATACCGCTTAGCGGAACCTACCTGATATTAATCCAAATTTTCCTCTTATCTTAAGAACCGAAAAATTGTTCTTTAGTTATAGGTTCTTTTTTCCGTTTTTGCTTTGAGTTTAACACTGTGTTGTCCTGCAAACTTTGATATTCTTTAACTAACGACTCCTTAGCAAATGTATATAATTTTTTAAAAAGATTATCATATTGTAAATTAAATCTTGTGTTGTACAGAAAGCCAAATTATGCGTTGTACTATAAAATACAATTTATTATTTCCACAATTGAGTAGACAATTTTGAAATGAGGTATATGGCATATTACATGGTGAATCTGATTGGTCGCCATGTTTTTCATTCACGGATATGTTACTTTCGCTGATGTATTTGATATTACTCTTACGCTTTCGTACACTTCTACTACTAATTCTTTTTTCGTCTGTGGAAGATAAATTATCATTTTCTTGTGCTCTATTGCATTTTCTGACAGCTTTTTTATATTTTTAATAAAAAAAGAAAAGGTCAATATCATCATCATCATTAGGTCTTTGATCATGGACCTGGATAGACGGCGGCTCCGTGGCGTAGTTGGTATGCGTGTGACTACTACGCCCAAGGTCCCGGGTCAAATCCCGATATAGTCCGCTTGAAGAATGTTAGGCGAGCATTTTCAATAAAAATACGCTCTCGTTCAGATGAGAGGTAAAATAGAGGTCCCGTGTATGAGTGTTGTCATGCACGTTAAAGATCTGTACCTTGCTTGGAACAGCAAGGGTTCGGCAAAATTCCCAATTTTCCAAATAAGAAAAAACTCGCTTCCTGGGCAATGTAGTACCTTCGGGTGGAGTATCGGAATACTCAATGTAAGGACCTGGTTAGACGCGTACTTCCATTATTTCCTATTTGGGCTAATATACACATTTACTTGAGCTTAAATACAGCTCGGTTCCTCTTCTATTGTTTTCTAAATATATACTCTATTTCATCGATATTCAGTGGTATGTGAAGGGGGTTCGGCACCCTGCTGCTATCAAGATCTCCAATACATAGACATTTGCCGAATTAACTGCTTTCCAATAAATTCTTTTGCACAATCAACATTACTTGAGAATATTGCAAAACCAACACCTGCAGTTTGCTTATAATAATCATCAGGTCTAAGTACAATGAATAGTACTTGCAAAGAGGTATTCCAAGTATTGATGTAATCTATGGGGCATCCTCCAGGGCTAAAAGTGTCATATCTCATTAAAAATCTACATTTGGCATATTCACAAAGATGAATTAAGAATAGCGAATAACCGTGCGTAGTTATTAGTGATTTCAAAGTCACACCTGCAGAATCTACTATATTCAATTAAGTGTAGGTATTTCAATGCAGTAAATCCCGTGGTTTACACAATAAGGGTTCAATACATTTTTCAATTTGAAATTAAGCAAGTCAATGAGTTGTACGTGATCATACTCGTATGTCGATGCGAATTTTATATATAATGCAATATTCTGCTACTTGCTTGGGTTACTTTCTTTATTAGTCACCATTAGGTCTTCAGACATGGAACTGTTTAGACGCATATCTTTGTTGTTTCCTATTCTGAGCTAACCTATACGTTTCTTTAAAATTTCCATAGCCCACATTATTCACTATCTGTATGCAACAGTCTGATCTAGATCTACCATTACCTCTTGTTTTTCTTATTTCTGCTTCTAATATCCCGCACTATTCCCCAATTGCCTTAGAACGTGTTCTGATCTTCTATTTCTCCTTCTTTTTTGTTTTCCGCAGATATCTTTCTTCCCCTACTATTTCTAAAACCTCTCTGTTATTAACGTTGTCTGTCCATGTATCATCATCATACATATGAAGCACGACATTCCAAAACGTTTTTACCTTATTCCTGTTTTGTTTTCCTACTGTCCGTTTCTATTTCATAGCTACACAGTACTGTGCTCCACACGTATGCTTTCAACAATTCTTTCCTTGTTTCCATGTTTGTTGTCTTCGAACATAGCTGCTGCTTTTTTTATATATTGATATGATAACGCCGTACTCGGTGTCAATGGTGTATTCTTACTTAACTCCACCTCTCTGTGTTTTCCAATCAAATTCTAAATCACACTAATGTTATTATTCTGCCTCGGCTAGCTTTTATTATTATTCTACACAGAGTGCACAATGTTACGATGATCAACTTTTCTTTCTTTTACCCCTTTATGATTACCTCTTTGTTTGAATTATAAAATGAAGTTAATTAATTTCATATAATGAAAAGAAATATTATGTACAGGTTTTGAAAATTATTAAAATACACTCTTCAATCAATCAATATCATAAGTCTTATTTATCTCAAAATTTATCTGCTTTGCAATCAATCTAAAGTCACCAAAAAGTACTCTTTTTATCAAAGAAGCCTGGAACGTTCTAAACCCCTTTATAATATTACGTACTTTTAAAGTATGCAAAGTTTGTTGCTGACTCTGTTACACTTTTATATTAATTAAGCAAATTCAATATTTAAATTCAAATAGAAAAAAAGTCTTAAAACTAATAACATCTGACCTGCTACTTAATTAGAACTCCTTTTCCTCCATAAATTACTTCGTGCTTTTTTATTGATTCTCGCAGCTCAAAATTGTACCAAAATCATTGACGCTTTAAAATATTATACCATCAATTAGAATTTTCTATGCATTTAAATCATTATACCATCCATTAGGATTTATTATGAACCAATTCGGAATTATTATCACCAACACATTTGAATCATTGTACCAACCAAAATTTGAATTATTGTCATTAGACTTGAAATTATTACATCTCACTTGAATTTCGAAATTATTGTCATCAGCCTTAAATTATTGTCGTCAGACGTGAATTTATTATACACCGATTTGAATCATTAACATCGTATACTCATTTGAAATATTTTATATCTATCCACTTGAATTTATTTTATCTACTCGAATCAGGATTATACACCCATTTGAAGCCCTATTATTATTATATTATTAGTTTACATAAATTACCCAAAATTCTACTCACGTTAATCGGCAAGTATACGCATCTCTCTTGTACTCAATACATTTTTTATTCTGGCTTGTTCCTTTCTTGGCTCTTTCCTATACTACCTTCTAGATTGAAATGGATACTTTAACCACCAAACCACGTTTACATTAATTCCAACGGCTGTTCTTTTCCAATAACCCATTAAAGTTTGTTTGTTGCCAAGCTTACCGAGAAATATTATCTCCCTCGTTGTTTTGTTTTATACGTGTTGGATTTTACGTTTGAAAATAGAAATGTTATTTTAACACCTGCTCTACGTTTTTAGATTGTCATATAATACTTTACTACAAATTTAAATACGTTAGAATAATTTTACCCCAATTATTTTTTAATTTGCTTTATATTTACACAAGTATTATGTTACATTATCCCTGGCTAAATTAAATTGACCCTACGTTAATATACACTACTTAAGCTAAAAAAATAATTGCTAAAAAGATATTCTAACTCCCTAACTGAATAAATTTATTTTATCTTATCCAATAGCTCTCAACCTATGAGTGCACTTAATTACAGGACAATATATATTGCTGTGTTAATAAGGTCATTTAGGAGTAGTTAGGACCAAGAGTATAGCGCATTCCATATAAAATACATAGGGGCTCAGAAAACGACACAGTTTTCTGAAGAAAACAAGAAATACGATGACTAGACTAGAAAGTAAATGACAATGCTCTGTATATAAATCATAAACATAATTAATTTAGCTAATCAAAATATTTTAAAGATTTATTTGAATAAAACAAATCCGCGAGTCGTTAAACAACATAATTGCAAGCTGAAACGCGACACGCATAGATAATGCAACATTATTACGTCAAGGATCCTAATTAAAATGCGTAAAATAGCAAACGCATATAATTTAAGGCATACATTGTATAAAGCCTACGAGACTGGAAAATTATAATCGACACCTGATTTATTGGAAACAAACAAGGCATGGTAATTAAAATCAAAGTTTACCAAATTTATTTGAACAAACAATGGTTTACTTATCTAGAAGTATAAAAATCCAAGCAAATCAATGCTATTAACCCAAAATAGTACGTGATAAGAGGAACGCGTTGATGTTAATGCACAATAATAATACCATGGAATATCCGAAAACCTGGTATGAATGCTTATACACAAACAACGAACTTTGCGCTTGTCAATAGATAGACGGTGCATTTAAATATGACCGGATTTGTAAACAAATCATTCCGCTATAAAGTAAGGCATAGTTCACGTCTTTGAAAACAAAAATATCCACGTAAAGTGATTTATTGTGAAGTGTAAAATAATACCACTGAAAACGGAAAATTGATGGATTTGTTGTTTTATCCTTAAATAAAAAGCGTAAGTAACTAAAAGTTGTTTTAATTTAAATTCCAATATTAACCTTAATTAAAAGGACTAATTACTGGAGACAAGTCTGAATAATTACTGGAGGCAAATCTAAATGATTACTGGAGTCAAGTCTACGGAAACAAGTTTAAATAAGTGCTCAAGCAATTATAAATGATTATTACTGGAACAAATGAGTAAATGCAACAAGCAGTTACTTCAACGATAAATAGTCAAGGAGTTTAATGGAGAACGCTAGTGTGTTTGAGGCGATGCTATGAGGGATGCACACAATACAAAAAACGGTTGGCCCAGAGCCTGATTCAAGCTGAAAACAACAGGTTAGCCAATCTAAATGAACATTATTTTATTTATGGATATTTCATTGTACATTGCTAAACTGAAGCATTTAAAATTTAACATTTAATTGAATATTACTAATTTATATACTTTAAAAATTGCTTTCATGATTATTTCTGTGAGGGGTCGGCAAGATTTGTTTTTTGAGTATACGTTGTAAATTACGTAAATAGTAAAAGAGGTTAAATAAACGTTCATCAGGCTTCAGTTGATAATTAATAATAATAGTGATTTTGCTGGCTTTTTTGATCATATTTGGGAATGATAATTATTAAAATTTGTATTCAATTATTAGAAGAAAATTTTAGTTAAAGAATTTTTAACTTTTTTCATACGTTGTAAATATTTTTGAGAACATTATAATAATTTGTGCTTAATGGTGTTTTGGTTTAAAGATTAAAAAAGGAAAAAAAGGTAGAAGGTAGATCTAAATTCTTTGTTTGTCGTATTGTTGCAAGCTTCGTGCGTAATTCGAAAACTGAGCAAGCCGACGCAATTGAAAATTATACATTAAAAATTAAAAATTGACAGATTAAAAATTTTTTACCCTTTTAATTCACAAAAAGGGCGCACAGGGGTATTGCTACAGTGTCACATCAATATCAATAAAATTTTATATAATGTACTCCTTGCATATTAATTGAATTGTGATCATCTAATAAACTTATTACAATGGAACTACGGATTTGAAGTCGTATGTCCTTTCTGATAAAATGGGGAAGAATTTAATGAACTGTGGAGTAATGATATTTTTTCCTAGTAAGCATTCCAATAAATGCATCATTAATTTTAATTTAAAGCAGCAAATAATTTCCAATAATATTCCCAGAGTCGGTCAAACTGGCTTACAAACCATACTGAATAAATCACATGGAAATTAAATAATTTTAAATAACTGCATATTGACTGAAGGTGGATTGTTACAAAATGTGCTTCTACTTTCAATCATTCTCCTATCCGCAGAGTTGCTGTATTAAGAAAATAGTTCAGAATATGCATAATGTCAATCCAAACACGAATACACTTTATAAAATTCGATATTTTGTACCAAAGAAAACCTTTTTTATGGTTTCGAAATATGAAACTGTTAGAAATATAAAATTCAAAAGTTAAACAGATATACTTAAAATGTGCAAATTAGTTTTTTATAACTTTCTCGTAAATTTGATTAAATTAGTTTCAATAGAAAGGGAGATACGCAATAATTACCTACTAAATGTACGTATTGTATATTATAATGTAAAAACGTGCTATGGTACATACAACGTATATAAAAACCTTGTAACATAAGCAATATTTAGTGATATAGAAACAGCATTCTAATTTCCATTTACCTCATTAGAGAGACAGAATAAAGTTCGTAAAGTTTCAAAAGCTCAACGCCGTGTTAATCGACTTTAAGTGAAATGGCGATACAATTTTCGGATACATGTTCTCGAGATGTTTAAGTTAAAGGCTTTTATGTTGTGCTAAAGTTTGAAAGTTTTCCTATCTGCTCTGTTTGACAATTTTGTGAACATAGCACGATAAAGCATAGTCTCTCTAAGCAATGATTTCGTGGAAGCATTTCAATCTTTTGTCCCTGCATAGTAATTACAAACGTGTTCTTGCATTTGACAGTATTCAGTATCTCTTCGATGTACAAGTTAAAAGTTAACAGAAACAGGGAACATCCTTTTCTCACCCCTTTTATAATAATTATTTCTCTACGTTTCTGCTTTCACTCTATTTCCCCTGTTTGCGCTCTGTAGGAGCTAAGTACTATTCGTCTATTCCTAAAACTCATTCTAATCTTTTTTTAGTACTTCAGACATCTTTTTCCATTTTACATTGTCGAATGCTTTTTCCACATCGACAAACCCTATATACACGATTTCTCCCTTTTCTATTGTCTTCTCCATTATCACTCTCAGAGCTAAAATCCTCCCGTGTTCCCCTGTTTCGCCTAAACCCAAATTGATCTACTCCTAGTATTTCTTTAGCTCGTTTTTCCAAATGCATTCCTGTATTTGACAGTATTCATTGCCTCCTCAATGTACAAGTAAAAAATTAACGGGGATAGGGCACATCCCTGTTTCACCCCCTTCCTAATGTTTACTTCTTTACGTTCCTGCTCTAATTTTATTACTGCTATTTGTTCTTTGTATAAGCTATGTACTATTCGTCTATCCCTATAACTCATTCCAATCTTTTTGAGTATTTCGAACATTCTTCTTGATTTTACATTGTCGAATGCTTTTTCCAGATCTACAAACCCTATATACACGCTTTCCCCTTTTTCTATTGTTTTCTCCATTATCACTCTCAGAGCTAAAGTAGCCTCCCGTGTTTCCCTATTTTGCCTAAACCCAAATTGATCTACTCCTAATATTTCTTTAGCTCGTTTTTCCATCCGTTTTTGTACAATTCTAGTTAACATTTTTGATACGTGTGCTGTCAAACTTATTGTTCCAAAATTATCATATCTATCAGCCCTCTCTTTTTTGGTATAGTGACTATGAAGTTCCGTTTGAAATCTTTGCGTATTTCGCCTATCTCGAACATATAGCTTTCTATGTATTCTTGCCATCTAATCACGTTCTCTACATTTTCTATGATGATGCTTACTTTCACGCCTCTTATATTTTTGTTATACGGTTATATATCCCTAAAATTGATTCTAATTAATTTGTATGCTTCGTCTGTCTTTCCTTTTTCCATTTTAGTTTGTACCTCTTTGCACTTTTTATCAATCCATTGTTCTCTAACTTTTCTACATTTGGGAATAACTTTCTATTTTATGGCATTGTATCTCTGTCCTCCTGCTTTGTCTGGTCTGTTATTGTATTTTCGTTTTTCTCCTATTAATTTCAGGATATCTTATATTATCCCCCGGCTCTTTATACTTTTTTTGTGTATGCCCCAGAATGTCTATGGCCGCCATGTCTAAGCTGGATTTAATATTATTCAGTTCTGTATCTAATTCCTTCGTATTAGAAATTTTCCCGATGTCTTTTAGCAATTCATTTGACCTTTCTCCAAATCTTTCCTAGATATCTTTATCTTTTAATTTCTTAAAGTCAAAGTGCCTTTTTCAGTTTCTGCATCTTTAAAATACGAGTCGACTGCCGTGTACCATTTTCACAAATAATAAATTGGGGTACGCTATATACTAAAAAACTTTTTCTTCCAGAATTGATCTATAGTATGCCTTTTAGTGCTGCGTAGTGGGAGTAAGAGCGTGTACTTTAAAAACCAATCCCCAACAACTGATAACTACTTATGTCCTGCTTTCGAACGAGGGAAAGGACCCATTAAATCAAGATCAATCGTTTGGGATGGAAATTTCGTGACTCTCTCTTTTCTCATCAAACCAAGCGAAGCTCTATTCAAAGATTTTTAGGTCCCGCAAACTAAACAACTACGACAACATTTAATCACGATAATTACCATCTTGTATTAATAATAATTTTCATGCACCCGTGCAATTGTTTTTGATAATCCAAAATGTCATGCAACTTGAGGACCATGACATGAACGAAGATCTTCTTCTCATTGTTTGTTACTTACGAACTAAACTTTTCCATTCCAACTCATTTGACGGAAGCCACAAATTTGAAGGATCAGGTTTATTTAAAAATTATATCGAACGAATAGTGAATACTGAGGGTAAGTATTTGTAGGCGACAAAACTTTTATACGTCGAGCAATATTTCATGGGTCCAACTTAACAAGATCAACTTCATCTACAGTTGCGCGACTTAGACCATTAGGGACAACTTTGAAATTGCCCTTTCGATGAAATAAATCAAACGTATGGTGCACTACGCGGACAGTCCAACTTTCCAGTGGGATTTTGAATATTATTAAGTCAGAGCAAAGAAAAGTGGTCAGTAACCACAGTGAAACGAATTCTTTCGACCCAAGGACGAAATTTTTCTAAAGAAAATATGACGGCAAGACACTTTCTCTCCGTAACTGACTAGTTACGTTTAGTACAACTGAAAATAATATTATGAACGTTTTATTTACAGTGACCCTTATGTAAGAAGATAAAAGATGGTCATACTCAATTCTATTGTTGTACGAATATCTATTATATTTTTATATGTAGAGGTACTTCTTTTAAAGTTCAGATGCCAAAAATATGCAATATATATGGACCACATTAAAAAAATAGCGTATTCACCTTTAAATTGGAAAGATATTCACACGTGCACGTTAATTATATACAAATTATAATATGATAAAGGTGTGTAATCGTGCAATAATATGCATATATAACACTGAAGCTGATTATATAAATCGAAAACGCTTTATGAATATATATATATATATATATATATATATATATATATATATTTCTCAAATTTAGAACAGGGTAGAAAATTAATTAACGACATCAAATAATTTTAATCACCGTGTAAAAAGACGCTTTAGGTAATAATACGCTTCATTTAAAGGTATGTTGGATAAATTCGTCAGTTACTTCTAAATATAGGGTTTATATTGTTTAGATAATGTTAAACACCCTGTATATTAAAGCAGTGGAAAACAGAACGCTTAATTAAAGGCCTACTGTGTAGATTTAAATCATTCAATTAGAATGTAGGGTTTGTACATAATTATAATCAACGTGTAGAAGGAAGTAATGTAGAATTCCATTAGATAATACGCATTATTAAAACCATGCAGCATAAAAATTTATTCGTTTCGTTAAAAATAAGGGGTTTAGATTATTTACTGTACGCTTTATATAAAAAGAAGGCGAGTTAAAATGTTCAACTTGTATTTAATTTAATCTTTCCAAGTACTAAAACTATCGAGAAATTATAACGACGTGGGGAAGTCACGTAAAAGCCTTCAGCGTGTTAGAACTCAGAACACCTGCAAAAATAACGATGTATATGATAGTCGATAAGCTTTAAGCTATATGAGTGCAAGTAAGAAAGCAAGTTTGTGGTATAAAGACAAGCGAGAAGGAATGCGTTGGTAGTTAAATGAGGGGAAATATGTAAAACAAGAACACAGGTTGTAGATAGAAAAAACAAACTAGATTGGCGATTAAGGTTGAAATAAGATGCAAACATGAGAGGTGGAAGCATAACAATTTCTATATAAAATTAATTAGTTGTTCGCGGACGTGTTGCGAGACGTGTGGAAATTTCTTAGAGTTCAACTCGGACGAGTGCAAATTTCAGAAGAATCATTGTGCCGAGCCATCGGAAGGGAAAATAGAATGCGAATTTCTGAAAAGCGTCCGTCGCGGGACAAATTCGACTCGCAAGCGAGCCATTATATAAACCCGTGCTGATAGGAGTTTAACTCTTTTTATTTTTGATTTTATTCGATACTTCAAGCAGAATAGATGGTGATTACGTGCTACGATAAAAATTATTATGCATTAGTGCACTTAGAGAAGATAGATAAAGGTAATAAAGTCTAGCTATATTTGAGGGTATTACTGTACCAATTATCCAAATTAGTAATGATAAATAAACAAATAGAAGTATGCAGTTTTGGTATAGCGTGAAAGAATTATGAATTTCATTGCTATTTTTCGGGAGTGTTAGTAATCAAGTGTTATTCGTAAACGTGATTGGATCCACAAAACAAGATTTAGATATACATAGATGAGTTCCTGAGAAGCCCTAAAACCTTTTAGATGAATAGTGGTGTAGAAAAATTTTAAAGGCGGCCAGAACCCAGCTGGAATGGTGGAATGAGCAAGTTCGATGTACATTGAAGCCACGAGTGCAGTAACCTTCAGGTAAATTATACAATTTTGTTCGAACTTTGATGTTTTGGTGTGTGTTGAATATTTTTATAATTTGTTTGATAAATATAGACAGTAGTAAACTTGTATAAACAAAAATTTTGAATTTTAAGGTAAAAGTAGAAAGGAGTATTTATCAGGTTTATGTTTTTGATCATGATGAAAATTTGGGTCTGTCTTTGAGCTCAATTAGACTAACCTGTTTATTATTATTAATTAACGTAAAAGGGTGGGAGATGCTCCCTTTTATTCAGACTCAGGTCTGCAAATATTGTTAACTTAATTAGAATGCATCCTACAAGGACTCTAATTCTAGATGCAAATTAAAATGATGAAAAAATTTGAACTTGAAAATTTTATGATGGTGAAATTTATGCTGAAATTTAATTTTGAAATTTTAATGTATTGTGAATATTAATGTATATAGAGTTAACGTTGATGTTTGTGGTAAGAATGTGTTTGTTTTTTTATGAATGAGGATGAAAGTTTTAACTAGGTGAGCAGCCGAGGCGGAAGGAAAAAGTCAAGAGGCGATTATCAGAAGAAATCCAAAAATAGAGCGAGAATTACAGCAATTCTTGGAACTGAACGTGGGCAATAAAAGAGCAAGGCAAGAGAATCACAGCAATATATATATATATATATATATATATTGCTGTGAAACCTACAAAAGGCCTCACCAAAGTAAAAAAAAATATTCGAGCCTCTCAAACTGGGCACCAAGATTTGCTGTGATTCTCGCCCTGTTGAATCTCTTCTGATAATCGCCTCTTTACTCTTTCCGCCTCGGCTGCTCACCTAGTTAAAACTTTCATCCTCATTCATAAAAAAGACAAACACATTCCTACCACAAACATCAACGTTAACTCTATTTACATCAATATTCATAATACATTAAAGTTTCAAAATTAAATTTCAGCATAAATTTCAGTATAATAAAATTTCAAGTTTAAATTTGTCATCAGTTTTAATTTGCATCCAGAATTAAAGTCCTAGTAGGATGCCTACTAATTAATTTAACAATATTTGCAGACCTGAGTCTGAGTACAAAGGGAGCATCTCCCACCCCTTTACGTTAATCAAACAGGTTAGTCTAATTGAGCTCAAAGACAGACCCAAATTTTCATCATAATCAAGAACATAAACTGCTAAATACTCCTTTCTACTTAAACAAGAAAATTTCACCTTAAAATTAAAAATTTGTTGTATGTACAAATTCACTACTGTCCATTTTTATCAAATAAATTATAAAGATATCCAACACACACCAAAACATCAAAGTTCGAACAAAATTGTATAATTTACCTGAAGGTTACTGCACTCGTGGCTTCAATGTACATCGGACTTGCTAATTCCACCATTCCAGCTGGTTTATGTTTACGGCTGCAGATTCTGAACGCTTTTTAAAATTCATCTACAACACCATTCGTTTAAAAAGTTTCAGGGCTTCTCAGGAACGCATCTATGTATATCTAAATCTTCTTTGTAGATCCAATCACGTTTACTAATAACATTTGATTACTCACTCCCGAAAAATAGCACTGAAATTCATACTTCTTTCCCGCTATACCCTAAACTGCCTACTTTTGTTTATTCATTTATCGTTACAAATTTGGATAATTGGTACAGTAATACTCGCAAATATAACTAGACTTTATTACCTTGTATCTTCTCTTCTAAGTGCACTAATGCATAATAACTTGTATCGTAGCACGTAAAGAGCAAACTGTTTTAAAGTATTCAATAAACACCAAAATATAAGAGCAAACTGTTTAAAGTATTGAATCAAAGTCGAAAATCTAAGAGAGAGAAACTCCTATAAACACGGGTGTATATAATAGCTCGCCTGCATGTCGGTTTTGTCCCGCGACGGCCAGTTTTCAGAATTTCGCATTCTCTGTTCCCTTCTCGACAGTCCGGCACAGCGATTCTATTAAATTTGCACACGCGCCAGTTGAAAATCTAAGAAATTTTCACACGGCTTGCAAACACGTCCAAGAATAACTAATTAATTTTGTATAGAAATCGTTACGTTATCACCTCTCATATCTGCATCTTATTACAACCAATCGTAGCCCTCGTGACGCTACACATATCACTCCTTTAATTATTAGTGTCTCTGCTTGAAGCATTTCCTCCTTCCTTTTCTACCTTGGCCTGAGTGGTACAAATCAATACTCTGTATTATGGGCTATTTCAATCCACGTGGACTCGCGACGTGACCTACTTGAGTTAAATAACCCCGTATCTAGCCTTCCCGTTGATATAAGCTACGGTTTATCCGACCGTTTGCAATATACGCAGAATTTTCATGTTTATCCACACAAATTCAACTGAAATTGACTTTTAAAAATACGCAGGTGTGTGCTCCAAATTAACGTTTTAATATAATTCTTAGAGCTTTTATTTCGTGGTATTTTAACCTTGGATTTTCACAGGCTTTTATGCTTATTATATTATTAATAATGGTTCAATTAACTCCAACTAAAATAATAATGAATGGCCTTGACTTCTACCCTTTAATTTTTAGCGAATACGCACTAAATATTAATTTATTATTTGTACACTTTGTTTAATACCCATTACTTAAAAATTGAATTAATTAATATAAATTTAGCACGTAATTTCTATTTGTTTATTTACTTGGAATAATTAAATTACATACAAGTTGAGCATTTTAATTCTGCTTCTTTTTATAGAAAGCGTCTAGTGAATAATTTAAATCCCTTATTTTTAATGAAACGAATAAATTTTTATGCTTCGCGGTTTTAATAACGCGTATTATCTAATAAAATTCTATACAAACCCTACCTTCTAATTGAATGATTTAAATCTTTACACTAGGCATTTAATTACGCGTACTTTTTCCCAAAGCTTCCTTATACACGGTGATTAAAATTATTTGATGTAATTAATTAATTTTCTACCCTGGTCTAAATTTGAGTTGCAATGACCCGGTGCCCCCTTTTATATTTTTTCAATTTAATTGTAATGCCTCGGCCAGCTCAGTCTTAATCACGCACGGAGCTTGCGACTATACGACACCAAAGAATTCTCAATCTCCCTTTTTATCTCTACTTCTTATGTATTTGTGCTAAACACAATTAACCACAATCTATATAATGTTCTCAATATGTACAATGTATAAAGCGTTTATAATGTTGTTGAATAGAACTCCTTGTATAAAATTGAATTAATTTCTTTCAAAAATTATAACCTCCTTTAATTGATCAAAGAGCCAGCAAAGATCACTTTTTTTATTAATACCTGAAGCCCTATAACGTTCATCAGTTTTCCTTGAATTTTCACGTAAAATATAACGTATGCCAAAACAATTTTTGTTGACCCTTACATAAATTTTCGTGAATGCAATATTTTTATATATTCATAGATAAAATTATCAATGCAACAAAACATTTATAATGGCTAACCTGTTGTCCCCTTTTAGCATCCCGAGACGGTCCGCTTGAAAAATGTAAGGCGAGCATTTTTCACAAAAATACACCTTCGTTCGGATGAGAGGTAAAATGGAGGTCTCGTGTGTGAGTGTTGTCATGCACGTTAAAGATCTCTTCCTTGCTTGGAACAGCAAGGGTTCGGAAAAATTCAAAATCTTCCAGATAAAAAAAAATTGCTTTCTGGCCAATGTAGTACCTTCGGGTGGAGCATTGAAAGAAAGAAAAATCAAATGTCCCCTTTTAGCGTGTCTCCTTCCCACAATTCAAGCCAGTTTCTTCTCCAGTTATTTCCAGGTAATACCTTCGTTCGGATGAGAGGTAAAATGGAGGTCCCGTGTGTGAGTGTTGTCATGCACGTTAAAGATCTCTTCCTTTCTTGGAACAGCAAGGATTCGGCAAAATACAAAATCTTCCAGATAAAAAAAACTCGCTTTCTGGCCAATGTAGTACCTTCGGGTGGAGCATTGGAAGAAAGAAATATCAAATGTCCCCTTTTAGCGTGTCTCCTTCCTACAATTCAAGCCAGTTTCTGCTCCAGTTATTTCCAGGTATATCTTCTCTTGTTTCACGTATATTCCTTATTCGTTGGTTCAGCTTCAGTTTATAGTTACTCCTTGAGTTACCCAAATAGGATTTAGAAAGTCTGCGCTAGATGGATTCTTCAGGTATTTACTTAAATACTCCAGGTCGGATCCAGAAATTGTTTAGATGTACTTGTTCAACTTCTCCAGGTCGGATCCAGAAATTGTTTGAACATACTTGTTCAACTTCTCCAGCTCGGATCCAGAAATTGTTTGGATGTATTTGTTCAACTTCTCCAGCTCGGATACAGAAATATATATATATATATATATATATATATATATATATACAGGGTGTCCGGAAAATACGTGTACAACGTAAGAACAGAGATTCTTTGGCTCGAAATAGATCGATTTGAGCCAACTTATCTATTATACAAGTTGCAAGATTTTGACCATTTTTGGGGTGCCAGTTTCTACTTTTAATTGACATCTTTTGGTGGTGTACGCATCATCATTCATTATTAGGTCTTCAGTCCTGGAACTGGTTAGACGCGTACCGTCATTGTTTCCTATTCTGAACTAACCTACAGATTTCCCTGAAATTTGCACAGTCTGCATCTATCACTATCTAATCTAGGTCTACATCTACCCCTTTTTTCCTATCTCTGCTTGTAATATATCCCATACTATTCCCCAAAAATGCCTGATCTACCTCTTTTTTCTCCTATTTCTGCTTGTAATATATCCCGCGTTATTCCCCAAAAATGCATCAGAACGTATCCTGTCCTTCTACTTCTATTTTCTTTTTGTTTTCCGCATATGCTTTCAACAATTTTTTCCTTGTTTCTATGTCTGTTGTCTTCGAACATAGCCGCTACTTTTTCTTGTTAGATATTGTACGATTCCCCTTCTATTGTTTTTCAAATGTATACCCTATTTCCCCGATATTCAGTGGTATGTGAAGGGGGTTAAGCAGCCTAGAATTCATTTCACGTAATTTGTACGCCTCGTCTGCCCTTCCTTTTTCCATCTTAGTTAGTACCTCTTTGCACTTTTTATTAATCTATTGTTTTTAGCTTTCCTGCATTTGCAAATGATTTTCCATTTTACGGCCTTGTATCTGTTTTCCTGTTTCGTCTGATCTATTTTTGAATTTTTGTCTTTCTTCTATTAAATTCAGGATACTCTTTGTTATCCATAGTTTCATATTTACTTTTTGTGTATACCCCAGAATATCTATAGCCGCCATGTCTAGGCTGAATTGAATGTTATTCCGTTCTGTATCTACTTCCTTATTATCAGACATTTTCCCGATATCTTCCAGCAAGTCATTTGACTTTTTTACAATTCTTTCGTGGATATCTCTATATTTTAATTTATCAAAGTCGAAGTGTCTTTTTCCGTTCCTTTTTTCAAATTTTTAAATTTAAGAACGGCTTTCATAGTTACGATGTTGTGGTCAGTGTCTTTATCTGTTTCGGAGTAGCTTGTACAGTCTTTTACTTGATACCTAAACCGTTATCTAACAAGAATGTAATCTATTTGATATCTTCCTATATCTCCTTGCATCTTCCACGTGTATCATAATGTGTTTGCAAATTATTAAATTGTTTTTGTTGCAAAATTCTAACAACTTATTCCCTAGGTCGTTTCTCGTGCCTAAACCAAATAAACCTACTACCGCTCCTTCCCTACCCCTACCACTGCATTAAAATCCCCAGTAATTATTAAATTTTCATGTCCTTTTACGTATCTTAGTATGTCTTCGATATCTTTGTAGATCGCTCTACCTCTTCCTCACTGTAGCTAGAAGTGGGCATGTATACTTGTGTTACTACTGTATTTACCGGTTTAGATTCTAATCTAACCCTGAGTACTCTTTTGTTCTTTTGTAAGTAGTTTTCTACACAGTTTTTTATCTTTTTTCGCATAACTATCCCCACAACAGAATTTCCTCCCTCTGATCCTGTATGAAATACCCTATAGTATCCACTCCAAAAATCCTTCGTCTATGGCCACCGAACTTCGCTGATTCCTACTACGTCTAGTGCTAACCTATCCATTTCAATTTTTAAGTTTTCTAGCTTACCTACTTGCTTCGTACCTTTGACATTCCACGATACGATTCACAAAATGTTACCAACTCTTTTCCTAAGTTTTCCGATCATATCTTCCAAAGTGGTCCCCTCCCGGAGACCCAAATAGGGGACTATTTTAACTCCGGAGTATTTTAGCCCAAAGAATGCCATCATCTTAGTTACAATTTAAGTACACTCTGTACTTGGGAGGTAATATGGTGGCTTTTTGTAGTAGTGTCTTAGAATGTCATTCTGACCTTTATGGTATCTGCCAATCTAAGTACCGAAAGAGCTGCTGCCTTCTTTCGCGTACCCGTCTGAGTGTGGTTCCTCACTAAAACCCTTCTATTTTGGTTGAACCTGTAGTTTGGCTTTTCATGTTACGTGAAGTCAGTTCACCAGTTCTAGCAATTTAGAACTTTTTCAAAGTACAGTTCCATTCGAAACGATTACACACCTTTATCATAATGGTATAATTAGTATACTGCGGCCAACTGTCCCTGAAGTAAATCCAATATTTGCAATAGATTTTTCTCTGATTCTATTATTAAGTATAAGCAACAATAGAGGTTATTTTATTTAAATAAAAATAATAGCTCACAGCCAAACTACGATTTACCTTCGGCACCATAAAACTTACTATCACATTCACTGTCTTCACCAACCCTAATTACTGGTTACTCTATTTGATCAATTATATATACTCGACTCATATTCTTTTTCTAACTTTATCACACGATTGCAAATATTTTGGCTTCCTGTGCCACAACCTTACTTAAGTTTTCAACAGCCAGCTTCCACACATCATTTAATTTAAAGTCATGTTGCATGCTGCTACATGATTTTACGGCAAAGGTAATATTTTTTCTACTGAATTCAGATCCGTGTGATAGGGTGGTAAACGTAGAACGTATTCCTGCAAATAACCACTCTCTTAAATGTCGGACTTGTGGATTCGTTTAGAAAATGTTTTCCTAGACGACGTAAACTTTTAACTTAAAAAACTAAACATAATTCAAACCATTGTGCTATTAATAGAAGATACAAAGCTTCAGGCTCTTCTGCGCTCTCCCTGCATATTCGTTTAACAGTACTCGCTAAGATAGTAGTAGCCTGGGCTCTTTTTCTTTAACTGAAGTTATAAAACGCCTCTTTTCTTTCTCGTCTTCCCTGGATTTAAGCACGTTATAAATAATCTCCTGAACCTGGCTGTAAACAATTTTCTTTGGACCCCTCATGTAGAAAGATATCTGTCATATGCTCCAAACCGTAATCAAAATTTTATAAAGGAATAGCATCCTAGAAGATTTTCAGAAGCTTTGATAAAAACCGTTTTAAATGTAAACGAAAAGACGAAAAATGTCTTCACGAAAATAAAATATTAGGTGTCGCAAAGTAATGACATAATATGCGACGTTTGGTAATATTTACTCGGCAATGGAAATGCTACCAATTGTATTTAGTAATTACTTAATAGTCATGCAATGACATATAATTTACTATAATGTCTACCTATCCTTACAGTGTTAGTTCATCGCATTTACGTTGATTTAATGATTTTTAGGGTTTTTAAAATTCTCGCGTTTTGCATAAAAATAAGCTATGTTTTCAGGTTCCATTTAAGCTTTTTACGTTCCTCTAAGCACCACCCACATCGAAGGGTCATCATGTTGTGAATCACTTTTAAATGTGAACAAGCAAACCTAACATAAATACATTGACCGTTTGTTACGTTAAATTTCTGGAATCGAATGATTTCTGCAATTCTACATAAAAATTTTTTACCTTGGTTATTTTGTATTAATAAGCGCATCCTACAAATTCTAATCCAAACGACGGTTCGCTTTTTATGCTATTCCAACTAGAATAAATATTTAAATACCGTTCTATATATACATTTCTTAAGTGTAGAAATACGTGTAATAAATTCTAAAACCACGTTCTAATTCTTAGAAATATTTGCTTCAGTGTCCATTTTATAGTCTACTGCTTTGCAAATGTTAAATGCACGCGTTCTACTTCCCCGAAATATTTGCTCATGGAATTAAAACAAGCAGCTGCTTATTATTTCCGATAGTTTATTCTTTGAACCACGTTCAAAACAGCTGCAGTGTACAAATATGAAAGCTTTTATGGTTTGTACTGAGAAATTTTATTTTGTTATCTGACACGTATTGAGCTCGCTCAAGTTTTATGGGAAATTATCGCCCCCCATTAGTTCATTCTCGGTATCCCCGGTCAATAATATAACAAATCGTATTCGTTGTTATAAGCTTTAGGCAACCTGCTATATATATTTCTCACCATTCCACTGTATGCAAGGTTGGCGACTCCGTGGCGTAGTTGGTATGTGTGTGACTACTATGCTCAAGGTCCGGGGTTCAAATCCCGACACGGTCCACTTGAAAAATGTTAGGCGAGCATTTTTCACAAAAATACACCCTCGTTCGGATGAGAGGTAAAATAGAGGTACCGTGTATGAGTGTTGTCATGCACATTAAATATCCCTACCTTGCTTGAAACAGCAAGGGTTCGGCAAAATTCTAAACTTTCCAGGTAACGAAAAACTCGTTTCCTGGCCAATGTAGTACCTTTGGGTGGAGCATTGGAAAATCAAATGTAATGTATGTAAGGTTGCATAGTTACCGGATCCTTTGAAATAAACGTTGCTCTTTCAACAAATTTTAATGGAAGCCATTATAGCATTTTTATTTGCGTTAATTGGCTATTTTTTGATGAATAATTCGCAGTTGTTTTCTGGAATATATTTTTACTTGAGTTCGCAGAATATTTCATACAGTATCAGTGGGAATGGTTTCAAAGCAAGTTGGTCAATCTGTACAAATACAAGCTAAACTTTTACAAAAGATTGATCTATTCGATTCAATTCTGTTTGATTGTACCCAACCTGCTATTCGATATAATATGCTTTAAACGAAGATAAATGTTGTTAGTTGCAATTTTAAGATGCTCTTTGTACGTAATATTCTAATCTTGTTAAATTGGTTGATACCGTATTCAACCCGTAGACTAGTGCACCTCGCACTTCTGAATTTTTGAAGATGCTACCAGAGAGGCGGACAGCTTGGTCTGAAGTACAGCTTTTCTGTTTTCTTTACTGTTGCTGCTGTTTCGTACTGTTTCGTACTCATGATTTCCCAATAAATTGCAGACTGCGCGTTATTAATTTACCTTCGCAATGCACGAGCGATTATATATTTAGGGTTGGAAACCTATATATATATATATATATATATATATATATATAATATAGCTACGGATTTTTAGGTTAGAACTGAAAGTAGATAGGTCAGATAAATATTTATGACAGGGTACACCATGTATATAAAAGGCATGTAATAATTTAAAACATTTTTTAAGCTATAGCATAAGGATTTATAATTTAAAATAAGCTTTAAGGTTAATTTTGCTTCATTTTAGAGTTAGGATAAAAATTAATTACAATTATTAAATACAGGAAGTGTAAATCCGTAAGGTAAACACGTGCATTTAAATGTATAAGTACCATGCAGAGTTATTAGTAAAAAAGCTGTTCATTTCGTGGCATAAAAATCAGGGGTGAATTCTTTAGTAATATCAAGTAACTGATATTCAAAGTGAAATTATTCTATTTGTGTACATAACTTAGAGTAAGGAACATTTATAATATTTCAAAGGTTTTTATTAGTATAAGATATAAAAGTGTTGTTAAGATACAAGTTAACGATTATGAGTTTCTAAGAAAGAACGTGCAGAAAACAAAGCATTTTTAGTAAAGTTTAGTTGTAAATACATTCGGCGTATTAATTTAACAACCCCTAAACAAGCAACAAGGCTTCAAGGAAAAATCTTTAAAAATGAACAGCAGGTTTGTGTTAGATAGAGTGTTGAAGATTACATACAAAAATAGATCGATAAAATAAAGAGAAAGATTGTGTTTTGTATGAATTAGCAAGGAATAAAAGATAGCATTTGGTTAGTTGTCATTGACTTTGAAACGTCGGTAAGACAAGGAAATTTTAAATGTATATAAGTAAAACTGATATGCAACGTATTTTTATAAGACATCGATTGGAAGGAAAATAAGAAATACTGTAGAAGGCTACAGACAGAGTAGGACTATTAGACTGTGTATATAAGAACGAGAAAGACGATAGTGTAGATTGGTAGGCTAAAATAAAACTTGTAAACAGCGGGGATGTAGGTAAAGAGATATAACATACGGGTTAGATAAGTATGCAAGAAACGGATAACTGCCATAGAAAATTGAGGAAGGGTACAAGACAAAGGACAGAACATTTTGGATGCAAGTTAAAAAGAGGTGATCGTATATACGCATATCAGAGAGGCGTGTTTTGGATGCTTGTATTGGCTGCCAAGTTTACCGTGAAAAGCTGAAGATTAATAGGATTAATAGGATTTGTAGAATTGATCGACGGTTAGGTGTTGTTGTGTGCATGGGTTTGTGGAATCCGTAGACCGTTTAACAAAGTTTACCAAGAAGGGGTGTTTAGTGGAGTGGTGTGAAGCGATTCGGGGGCATTTTTGAGTCTATATAAACCAAGAGGAGGCGGTAAACGCTCTCTTTATCATTCGATCGTCAGCCAAGCTTCGAATTACAATAGCAAATTAGTTACGTGACTAGTGAGTTTGAGATTTAATTACAATAAATTAAATATGCACAAGTTGGTGCAAGGTTAAAATAGCAGTCGTGAATTGTATAAAATACATTTTGAAAAGCGAAGCTTGATGTACGTAATTAGACGTTTTCCTATTTTTGGTTGGAGGTGCTTTTTGTGCACTGACTTGGAGTAGTGGATGGTGAAGGACCAGTAGCGGATGTACGATAGTTTGGAAGTACCGTACAGTGGTTGTAGAGAGATCTGGGTAGATGATTGCTGTTCCTGATGGTGGGAGTTAATTTGGGGGATTCCTGTACGTGCAGTCATGAAGGAGGACTACGCCAGAGATGGTTTCAGGGCAGAGATCTGGTTGCGCTAAATTCCAGGTAACTGAAATTTATAAAAACTTTTAACCGTTGTGATTGTTTGGTGATTATGACATTTTGTGCTTTTTTGGGTGGATTTTATTGAATTTTACAGGAATAATAATTGATTATTTCGCTTTGATAAGGAATTATTTAAAAATATGTTTATGTAAAATTATGTATTATAAAATAAGTGTGTAATATTGGCTTTTGTACAAAGTTAACGGGTTTTTTGGTTATTTTTCAGTGCAATAATTGACACTTAAGTACAGAAAGGTTTTTACTATGAGGTCATATTAGACATGGGATTTTAAAATAACACTTAGGGATAAGACCGGTTACTTTTAATAATTATAGACGTAAATAGACAAGTTTTCAAATTATGGTATTTTTAAAATGACTTTATTTAAAATGAAGATGGTTGTTAAATATCCGAGGTGTGAATTAAGAATGTTAATACACAGATTTTTAGGTAGTTATTGGATATTACAATAAAGTGTAATGTAATTTTGGGAGTTGAATTTTTTTTCTTTGAATAGTAGGATAGTATTTTCAGAGAGCAACTGAGCAGCCGTGGTAAATATCCCTGAGGAAGCAGAGCAAAAAGCTGAAGGTTTGGCGTCCTACTTGTTCCAGGTAGACTTCAGAGAATTATGTCGACCCAACGCTGGGGCTACGTTTCCGGAGTTCCAGAGCAATATATATATATATATATATATATATATATATATATATATATATATGAACCTGTTATTTAGATTTTAAGATTTTGTAATCGATGCTTAAATATATATGTTGAGATTATATTATCGACAAATTGACGCTTGGTATACATCACGTTATAACAGGACGATTACGTAAATGTGGGTGATTGACTTCTATAAATATTGCTTTTGGGACTATATGTTTAACTAAAGGTTTGTTATAAATCTGTTTACTGAGGTTTCCAATTTTTCTTTCTGTACGACCAACCCCACTCTACGACGTTTCTTAGCTAGCCCGAAATCTAATTATTTTAGATTTTTATTTTACCCTTCTCCTTGTTTTCTTGCGGTATTCGGTGTAGGCGATTTTCTTTACTTACTTTAGTGCTTTCTTGCTTGTCCACACGGAATACAGTAACACGTTAACTTGATAAAAACTTAAATCTACGTGCCTAACCGAGGTGCATGGTTAACCCCCAAAAACGAGATTTTTTACAAATTCAAACTGCATTCGAATGACCATCGTTTGACTACAAATGACCAGTATTTTTTTTATTTGAGCCCCTTTACTTGTTAAGAAAATTATAAAAAGAAAGTCATGAGGTTTCTACACTTTCACGCCAATTAAAAAATATTCAATTTAATTGTTGCATATGATTGACCACTTTTTACCAGCAATGATCAGTATTTATTCTATTTGACCACCATTACTTACTGAAAAAATTGCAAAAATAATTATCCGGAAGTTTCTTCACACTTTTATGTCATATAAAGGAAATCACCCACAGTAAAGTATGTCGGATGTAGCTTTTGGTTCAAGCGATATTTGCTTTTTCGGTCTTCATCCGCAACTCCTCCGTTGCAAAATATATATAATTTGGACTTCCACATCCATTTTATACTACGCACTTTTTAAAATTTTTCAGTAAAACACGTACCGTTATCATTTAGGATCTTCGCAGGTTATCCTATATCGACAAAATATTTGGTTTTCAGGTACCGTGGAATAGCGCAGATAGCACTTCGCCTCAGGACATATCCTTCGATGTTCTTGCTAAAGTCATCGGCTGCTCCATTATGTGTTTAGCACCACCCTTAGACCTAGATAGAGGCTCAATTAATTTTAAAGACACTGATAAATTTGGCCTATCCTCCACAATACTTTTTATCTCACCATAACAGGTGGAAGTAGGTTTCGGTTTCTGGCACAGATTGCAACTGGCGGCCAACTTTCTAACAATTCATCTTATTTTCGAAAACAATTAAATTTTAGACATATATTGGCAACATATGTTTGCCCCAATGTGCCCATGCAACTCATGCTCCCCCAAAACTAAAGGCAAAACTATATCCTTCAGAAAACATAATTTAATACCAGAATTCTCATTGAAACCCTATCGAAAAAATAAATCTTGCTGCAAGACATACCAGCCCTTTGTTTAGTTTTATCCCTCTTCAACGCGAACTTTACCTGAAAATATAATTAACCTCTTTCCTGCTCCACTAAAGTATTTTTGATTCATTTTCCAAAACTTTTGTCCGATGACCTTCCTTTATGATGCACGCCCCAATCCGAGACGTGTCCGGCCATTAATTTTCCTTTTCTATCATATACAATCAATCAAAAACCTAAAAAAAGTGTCTGCCACCACATTTTCTACACTTTTAATATACTTGATATCAAACTAATATAATTTGATATACAGCATCCACCTAGTTAACTGTAAATTCCACAATTTACAATTCTGCATAATTACAAATCCTTAAAGTCGGTAGCCAAGTAAAATTTTCGTTTCAAACCCAAGTGCACCACTATTTCAACGCTGCAATAATAGGAAACATTTTTTCCCGTTACGGTTTAGCGTAACTTCGGCCCCTAAATAGGCTACTACTTCTTCCTCCAGAGATTCATTATTAATTTAGTACAGTTAAGCACCAAAAGCGTACGCAGAACTATCGGTATGATTATAAAATTGACGATTGGGATCAGGATGTCGCTGCATTGCGGCTTTTAAAAAGGCCAACCTAATCTTCTCCATCGCTTCCTGTTCGCTGACACCCCAATTCCGTGGATAATTCTTCTGACGCATAGATAATTAGGCCACCGTTAATATAGCAAAATTTTACAAAACCGTCTATCATAATTGACTAATCCTAAGAATATCTCAACTCCTTAATGTTTCTCAGAGTCCTAAGCTTCTGATTAGCACGAACGCGCTCCGTATCCATAGAAATTCCCATAGATGTAAAAATATGACGTAAAAGTTGAACATTTTTTTGCGTAAACCAACACTTTTGTAACTTAATCGTTACACTTATAAAGGTTTTTTTTAAATAGTGCAAATGCTCTTAAAAATTAAACAAAGAATCGCTTTCTCAAGAATTAAACGTAACCCTAATATAGCTCCCCATTGAAGTGGATAATTCAAATGAGATTACATTAAAAACATCTGTATCGCCTTCAAATGAAAACCCTAAATACCTTCTATGCCCTGAAATAACTAGTTACTTGTCGGTAGCTGCTCATCGGATCCACTGTCGTATGTAATCAGCCTGTTAATAAACAAAAACCTTTTTCACTAGGTATGGGAGAAACGGTAATATCCCTAACTATTTCTTTGTTCAAAAGCCTGCGTACAAACAAACTTAGATTAAACCGTCGTTTTACGAAACTACTATCAACGGACTCGCAAAATCTGTCCGCTTTTTATTAGCAACCCCCACTCAATCGTTTTTTGAATCTGCCGCTTTACTTTGGCGGCTTCGTGACTCAGTTGGTATGTGTGTGACTACTATGACTAAGCTCCCGTGTTCGATTCCTGACACGATCTGCTTGAAAAATGTTAGGCGAGAATTTTTCAAAAAAATACGTCATCGTTCGGATGAGAGGTAAAATGTAGGTCCTGTGTGTGAGTGTTGTCATGCACGTTTTGAACAGTAAGGGTTCTTAAAAATTCAAAATTTCCAGGTAAAGAAACTTGCTTCCTCATCAATGTAGCATCTTCGGCTGGAGCATTAAAAAATCAAATGTACTGCCTTAACTCTGTTTTATGGGTATGCCGTAAGAGAATATCTCTGCATGATCAGTTGATTAGATATGGTTCCACCAAGAAGTAATATATTTACACAATTTGTTATATCTGTCGCATTATCAATAAAATTTTTCACAAAAGTACATTCAATAATTACTTTTCTAAAGTGGTACATGCTTTTTTGGTTACCTATGCTTCGTTTTATTTCTTGTTACCTCTTACTATGTTTTCTCATTAATGCTCGTAGATTTGGATATTCCTCTTTACCATAGCATGTGTTAGCTAGCAGCGCAGTAATTGCAAACCATTTATCAAGGATTTCTGTTGATAGTATCTACTAACCAGGGAAAACTTATAACAAAAAATTAAAACTATTAAAATTATTGTCTCCTTGAAATCTTTTATGTGAAGGGATCTCCTTTAAAAAGACGGAACCTCAACTATCTACCGACTATGCTAGGGGTCTATTCCTCGGGTAGAGGTTATGAGGATTGGTCGTGGTTCTTATGACAAAACATTATATACTTTCTGATTCTAGTAATACTAAAATAAGGGTGCAAAAGGGTCGCCACCAAGTCCTTTAGTTCTCTAAACACGGATTTGCCCTAAGGGGGGACTTGGAAGTCCTTAGAGAAAAATATCGTATTTACTGCCTAAGCAGGAGCTGTAAAAAATATTTTTAATATAACAAAGAAGGACACAAGAGATGTACTCTTGCTACCTTATACTATAAAAAAAAAGAAAAGCTATTAATATCAATAATTTGAACACTATTATAAACACAATTTTGATATTAAAATTCTTGAAGGTACTATTAGTGCTCCTTAGTCTAGTAAGAGCAAAAAAACATTGAATTAGTAAAGGGTATTTAAGCTTTTCACCTATTGATTTAATTCATTTTTTCTTGAACTCCCTTGTTCAAAATAAAGCAATTACTTAAACAAATTAAATGAATGTTCTTTAAAAAAATATTGTTGTTTTTAGTAATAAAATTTTGTTCAGAATATATATATATATATATATATATATATATATATATATATATATATCAAAAGGCAGTTTACTTCCTTTTACACAATTATAGAATAAAGAAATTATAACAGTATTCACTGTTTAAATTGCCAAATTAGGCTCAATCGATATAGTGCACTGTAATAAATAATCGATCTGCTTAATCACGTTTATTAACAAAAGATCACACTGGAATGCAAAGCTGATATACAAGTTATTGTAATAGTAATCAAGCAAGGTAACTTTACATATTAACACACAACTAGATGTTGACGCGTTGACCGCTGTTACCCGACTCTCCGGGGGTTAAATCGGCGCATGAACAATACCCTTAGGCTTCTTGAAGTGAGCACGCTCCTTCATCCTGATGTGGCACGAGTTTGCAGGTGACAAACTAAATCCAATTCAAGGGCACTGGATTCTTATTTAATTTATCAATAATAATTGTCCATACTCCCCGCCTTGAACGAGTGCTCGAACGCGTTCAATGTAATAACAATAAACAAAATTAATGCAATTAAAGTATATAAACTTATACCAAATTTATTAACTCATAGTAAACAGTACTTGTAAACAAGCACTCATCACACAATAATAGCTAATGGACACACTTTTGAAATACCACGTTTGAAATATCCACTGACTGTTTTAATCGTAACCACACGCACAACATTATCGTTTCCAGGATGAGTTTCTAAAATTCTGCCCAGCAGCCATTTGCACGGAGGTAAATTGTCATTTTTTACTAATACAAGTACCCCTGGTTGTAATTCACAAACCCCACGTTTCCATTTGCGACGTTGTTGTAAATCGCACAATTAAAATTTAGACCATAATTTCTAAATGTTCTGATGTAACTGTTAAATTAATTGATATTTTGATAATGAATTAAGTTTCACATCTTCGGAAAACAATGGATCTGGCACAGTATTAATGGCTTTACCGATTAAAAAGTGAGAAGGCGTCAGGGATGCATAATCATTTGGATCGGATGACATTGCGTAAAGTGGCCTGGAATTCAAGGTTGCCTCAATGTGTACGAGTAATGTATAACACTCTTCATACGTTAAGATTGTCTCCACGATGACGCGGTATAAATGTGCCTTTACACCCTTGACATTAATTTCCCATAACCCACCAAAATTTGGTGTACTCGGAGGTATGAAATGCCATGTGATTCCTTCTTGTGCGCAGGAATTAGCTATAATATCTAGATCATTTTTAATAAAGTCAAACAGAAGTTTCAATTCTTTATATGCACCGACAATAATTTGATGCATTGTCCGAATAAATGTGAGTTGGCTTTCCCCGGCGGGATGCAAATCGTCTTAACGCTGCTATAAAAGCTGCAGTCGTTAAGCTCGTAACTAATTCTAAGTAAACGGCTTTGCTAGTAAAGCATATAAACAAGCACATATAAGATTTGTATTGCTTTGAACCACGGCCCTTTCGGTCCTTCAAGGTAATTGGACCAGCATAATATATACCTGTAATTGTAAAAGGGTTTGAAACATTTACACGAGTTTCTGGTAAAACGGCCATAATTGTATCTACTAGAGTTGGTTTACATCGAAAGCACCTTATACAATTTTTTTCAATACTTTTTGCAATAGACATGCCAGATATAGGCCAATAATTTTGGCGAACCGTATATAAAAGAAGTTGCAAACCTGTATGCTGCAATTTTGCATGTTCGTGCTCAAAAACTAACCGAGTAAATTGATGGTTGTTGCCTAGCAGGGGTGGATGTTTTTCATTATAACTCAGCGAAGAGTTTTTTAATCGTCCACCCACACGCAACAACCCATTTGAATCGACAAACGGTGCTAACGAAGACAATCGATTTTTACCCTTAACATCTTTCTGAGAAAGGATCATTTTGACTTCTTGTGCAAATGTCTCGCCTTGGGCTGTTCTCATTACCTTATTTCTACTCTCACTTAACTCCAAGACACTTAAAGAACCAGTTTCTTTGTTTGGACTTCTAAGATTATGGATAAATCGACAGCAATATGTAGCCACTCGAATTAATTTTGAATAACTAGAAAATCGTGAAAATAGAACGAAAGGCTCATTAATAGTTGTGGTAAGTGTTTTCTGCTTTGACCTTAGTTCCGGAAGATCACATGAATCACTGAGTTTGAAACGATCTGGCTGATAATCGCGGTGTTGGAGAAAGGAGGGTCCCTTCCACCATAAGTCGCAATGGTCAAGCTCATCAGGTTGTAATCCTCGTGTAGCTACATTTGCAGGATTTTGGTTCGTACTTACATAATTCCATCTACTCATATCAGTCAGGTGTCTAATCTCAGACACTCGATGGCCGACGAATACTTGAAGTTTACTTGGGTAAGTATTTATACAATGTAAAACAATTTGTGAATCACACCACAGATAATAATCAATATTGTTAGTCAAAGAATCTTGGACAGAATGCATCAACTGAGCCAGTAAAAGAGCGCCACAAAGTTCGAGTCTAGGTACTGTAATGATTCGTAGAGGAGCAACCTTTGTTTTAGCACATAATAGTTTTGCATATATTTCATTGTTGGAATCAATAGTTCGTATATAAATTACTGCGCTATACGCGTCTTTGAACGAATCGCTGAATCCATGAAGTTATTTTACAATGCGATCTTTGCACATTACGAATCTTGGAATGTGTAGTTCATTGAGCTTATTTAAATTTGACCGAAATTTGTACCATTGTATTGATAAATCCGGAGGCACTTGTGTCCCAATCAATTTTTATTGACCAAAGCCTTTGCATCATTTAATTTTGCAATAATGGTGCAAGGACTGACTAAACCTAGTGGATCATATTGCAATAACTGATAAAATTGATCGCTTCGTACTTGCAGAATCTGATTTTTCAATATAGACGGCATAAGATAACATATCTTGTCTGCAGAACCACTGAATTCTTAAAGTTTTTATGCTTTCAGTATCCCCTAAATTAAGGACTGATAATGAATCAGAATTGTCATTAAATGTCTTTAAAATAATTGGACTATTTGAAGCCCATTTTCGTAATTGAAATGTAGCTGTTTTTAGTATATTGCTAATTTCTTTGCAAATTATAATTGCTTCATTTTCATCGGAAATTCCTGTAATCAAATCATCGACATAAAAATCCCTTTCAATAATTTTTGAGGCTTTGGGAAAGTCTGCTTGATTTTCCAAAGCTAACTGTTTGATGCAACGTATCGCCAAGTACGGAGCACTAGTCGTGCCGTACGTTACAGTATTTAGATGATAAACAGAAAAATCCTTTGAAACTTCGTTTCTCCAAACAATTTGTTGGAGGTATCTATCATCTGGATGAACAAAAATCTGCCTATACATTTTGGCAATGTCTGCAATGACAACAAAAGGGTGTTCCCGAAATCGAATTAAAATTTTAAAAATATTGTTTTCTATGGGTGGATCAGAATGCTGGATATCATTAAGTGATATACCATTACTACTAGGGGCCGAGCCGTTGAAGACAACTCGTAATTTTGTTGTTAAACTGTTCTCTCGCATTATTCCATGTTGCGGTAGAAAATACCCCATTTTATTACCACCCAACTCGTTAGATATAGTCATATGCCCTAAATCGCTATATTCGTTCATAAAAGACACATATTCCCTTTTAAATAGAATATTTTTTTGAAATCTTCTTTCTAATTGTAACATGCCCTTTACTGCAAAGGTTTTCGAATCCCCTAATTCTTTTAACGGAATTCTCACTACAAACTTCCCATTATTGTTGCGAAAAACGGTTTTTTTGTAAAATTCCTCACAATCCCTTTCATCCTTTGAAAAATATACCTTCTGCTTGGGTTCTTCGATGACCCAGAACCTTTACAAATCATTTTCAATGGATTGTGTCACAAAACAGCACTGAATAGTTTTTATCGGATGAGATAATACCCCTAATACTACATAACCTAGAACTGTATTCTGAAAAATAGGTAGGTTTTTTCCTAACGAAATCTTGCCATTACTAAGCAGCGTCCAAAACAAACTTGCACTAATCAACAAATCAATGGGTTTACTTACATGAAAATTTGGATTGGCTAATTTAATGTTTGGAGGAATATTCAAATTCAAAACATTAAAATCATAAGCTGGGAGTTTTCCAGTAATTTGTGGGACAACGAAACAAGAAATCGTAGATTTAATTCTATTATACAATGAATGAATCGTAATCTCACATTTTTTGCTTAAATTGGAAGCAATACTATTAATCCCAGTTACACAAATGTTTGTGTCTTATTGTTCTAAATCTAGTTGTTTGCACAACTTGGCAGTCACAAAACACGATTGACTTCCAGAATCCAAAATAGCTAAGGCTGTATGTGCCTTCCCATTTTTGTCACACACCAAAATTTCTGCCGTTGACAACAGAACATAATCCAAATCTGAATTTGTAACAAAGGAAGCAACTCCAGCAACAAAATTGTGATTTTCATTGGAATTCGAGACTGAATTTGTCAACACTGTTGAAGCTGAAGCGGCGGGACTGGCTGAAGTTGCATCAGCGTTTGAAATTGGTTTAGCGGAATCAACAAGATTTGCAGGCTGTCCGTGCAATTAACTACTGTGCCGTTTATGGCAAATTTTGCAACCTCTATGTTTACACTGACTTGTAAAATGCTCAGTACATAAACAATTACAACATAATTTTAGGGATTTAATCTTATCCCATCTTTCGGGAACGGAAAGCTTTAAAAATTGTTTACAATCGTAAATTACAAACGATTCCTTGCACATGATCTTTGTGGAATGTTATTAACTACCAATGAAAATTGCTTAGACCGTTTTTTATATTCAGTGAGCTCCTTGGCTTCACTACTATTTAATTCTAGTGTTTCCAAGAAATTGGCCCGATTTTGCAAGAATTCAAAAAATTCCGATAATTTTGGCAATTGGTTGTCCTTTTTAAAGCGTTCCCATTCTCTAGAAGTAACTTTGTCTAATTTTAGAGTAACCATGTAAATAATGATCACATCCCATGCTTCAGTAAGAACATCTAACGTTTTCAAGGATCTCAAATGCTTACTTACATTATCTACTAAATTTCTTAATCCATTAGCCGATTCTTTGTTTAACGTTTCCATATTAAATAATCTCTTAAGATGATTATTCACGAGCATTCTCGAATTATCAAAGCGATTACACAAGGTCATCCAAGCGTAAATATAGTTACTTGAGCTAAATTCTAGATTTTGAATAATCTTTAAGCTTTCTGAGCCCAAACTCGCTCGCAAATAGTGATATTTTTGGATGTCCGATAAAGAATCATTTTGGTGAATTAAAGTCTCAAACGTATTTTTAAATTCAATCCACAATAGATAATCCGAATTAAATATCGGCAAGGTAATCGCCGGCAATTTTACCTGATCAAAATTACTCCCTACCCTTCCTTTCGAAGCTTTGCCATTTTTTTTTGGAGCTAGTATCACTTGTACACGAACCGTTGTCGCTCGAACTTTCAGGTTTGGATAATGATTTAAGCAACCCCTTTGAAATCGCTAAATACTTTGAAAACCTATTATCAAGCTCTGTACGCTTTTCATATTCGGTTTCTAAATCTATTTTTGCGCACAATACTTCAATTTATAACTGAACTTCTTCAAATTCCTGAAACAACAATAGGAATTTGTCTCTTTTTAATTGTAATTCATCGATTGTTGCATTATCAATCAGCTCCGACTAATCAAAAGCATTTTTTATTTTGTTTAGATGTTTTACAAAACTGTTAACCTTTTGTTCAATCGAATCGCGTCTGCGAATTAATTGTTTTAAATCGCTATGACTACTAGCAGTTTTCAATCGTTTAGTTTGTCAATAAATTTATATTAATCAAGACAATTGCAATTTTGCAAGGATGCAATGAAATAACTTATTATATTAATGTACTACCCTCAATAAACTAAATAATCAACGTGTTAGTTTTAGCGTTAAATGAATCATATGACATTCATCCAATTACCAAGCCGTTAAAATAATCATTGGTAATTAGACCCTGAAAAGATATGCGCTTTATACCTAGATTGCGTTTAAAAAGGATACAATCATGAGTGTTTATACACAAATCTTAAAGGAAGATGCCAGTTTAATAATATAATGGATACCCAGGTTAGGTACTAATCAATGATCTTATAACAAAAAAATTGGAAAGGACTCACTTCAAATGTGATGTGGGCTGTTAAATTGCAGGCAGTCGCCAAACCATAAGTAGTCAAAACTGCTTTCCACTTCTAAAGAGCTTGCATTCCACAGGTTTCAACGTATCACGGCTAGAATGGACTAATGTTTAAATTGCCAAATTAGGCTCAATCGATATAGTGGACTGTAATAAATAATCGCTCTGCTTAATCACGTTTATTAACAAAAGATCACACTGGAATGCAAAGCTGATATACAAGTTATTGTAATAGTAATCAAGCAAGGTAAGTTTACATATTAACACACAACTAGATGTTGACGCGAGTTAAGGTTCGGGCCTTTGGAGATGTGTTTTTAAAAAACGACTTAAACACTTAACAAATTTTTAATAACTTAAACAGAAATTACAATGAAATTTAGAATAGCTGGTTCATAATAACTTTAATAAAAAATAATTAATTGTACTGGGCGAGTAGTCTAGGTAGACAACAATGCAAAAGCTGTATTACTCAGACTGACTGCCGGGCCTTGAGCTCCCGGGCTTTTTATAATAACCTGCCCCTCACACGGCTGTGGGAACTTGCAGATCTCATGTCTGCTTTACACTTTGTTACAATGTATCAATCTTAATTCTTAGTAATTGCGGTATGTTGACCGCCTGTGACCTGCCACCTGCAGTATCACTGCCCTCACGGATGCAAAGTTGCATGTCCGTTCTCATGAACTGTCGATAACCTCTCTGGGTTATCCTTGTGTTACAATGTTGCAATGGACTTATACTTTATTTAACAATTTCTAATAATTCCTATTAGATTCAATATTTCAATATATATTGGTAATTGGGGGATACATAACTCCTCCCACCGTAAATGAAAAATTAAGGTTTTTCTTAATTTCTAAATACATAAAATTCATTATTCAAATTCATTTAAAATTCATTGTTTCTAAGGGTATACTTATTGTTTCTTTTTTTTCTCTTTGTTTCCTTAAATCTAGAACTGTTTCCTTCATTCTTATATCTAAGGTACATTTTGTAAAATACATATATAATTACAAAAATTATTAAAATGATTAATACAATTGTCCAAACACTTATATTATTATAATGTAACTTTGTTCTTTATAACTTTCCACTAATTTCACGGCGTGGTTGAGGTCGTCTAAGTCTAGATGCTCTAGCTTCATAGGTTTCTTGATTATTTCTTCGTCTTCTTGTTGTATCTTGAACTGTAGTTCCGGCAGGTTTGCAAGTTTCTTTGTTGCTATGGGATCTTGGTAAACTCTGATTACTTTATCTTTCAATTTCACATAACAGTCTTCTTTGAGGGTAATTAGTTTGCTTCCGATTAATGCTTGGTTATTTTCATCTTGGTTGCAGTGAATGGTTGCTATTACTTCTGTTGGGAAAATGGCTATCCATTTGTTATCTGTAACTTTTTGAATTTTCATGTTAGTTATTTGCACTTGTTTGGATTCACAGTTTTCGTAATGATTTGAGAATTTTAATAGTTGTACTTCACAAGGGCTGTCTTCTTTAATGGTTGTTGTCGTAATCGATTGACACAAATATTGGTTTGGTGTTACTTCAGTACATTTTTCGTTTGTATAACCATATCTCAGTTCATTTAGGGATAGGAATTTGGTTTTGGGTATGATTACTTGGTATGTGCTAGTAACTTTCGTTGGAAAAGCAAATAAATGATAATAGTTATAATTGTTACTTTCTACTATTGGAATTTCTATTAAAAATATCTTAATGTTGCTAAAATTTGTTGCACTAAAGTAAGGGTTGATTGTGTTTTGCATACTGCCTAATTTAATTGGTAGTATACCGGGGTTGTTTTTTATTGTATCTTTTATTATTATTGGGTTGTCCGTTCTACCTGGGCGGAGGTTGACGGTAAGGGTGATGACTGTCCATCTGAAATTACAGGGTGTCTTAGGTTTTTCAAATGAATGTACTTTGTTATTTTACCGTTGTCTACTACTGCTATGTTTTTATCTGATATTTTCTTAATTTTGAATGGTCCTAAATTTCTGGGTTCTGTTTTATGTCGCTTGCTTTGAAAGTTTTTCTCATACACGGTTTGTCCTATTGAAAATTTATTTGAGTCGGTATTTTTGTTTCGGGTTGTGGTGATACGTTCCTTGTCGTTCTCTAATTTATCTTTTACCTTGTCGTAAGTTATTTTTAGTTTTTGTTTGTGGTCTTTCGCATATTGTTGATATACTTCCTTGTTGTAGTGTATGTCATAGGGATTTCGTGAATCTGAATGTCCTAAGGTTAATTCTACGGGTGTAAATTTTGTTGATGAGTGAATTGTGTTATTATAGGCGATTAGTGCGTATGACATTAAATTGGTTATATGTTCCTTTTTATAATTTATTCTTAATAATCGAATTTGTTCTAACAGGGTTAAATGTAGTCGTTCAATTAGTCCGTTTGATTCAGGGTGGTTTTCCGTTATGAAATGAATTTTTATTTTGTGTAGTTCTAAAGTGTTTTGTATTGTCTCATTTTTGAATTCGCTACCATTGTCTAGAGTTATTGATTCGGGTGTTTCGTAAAATGTGAAATATTGTAAAAATCCTTGGGTCACGTCGATGCTATTTTTGGATGTGATTGGTATTGCTTGGCCTATTTTTGTAAATGCGTCTACAATTGTTAGATAGTTTTCCGCTTCTACTACTAGAGTATCGGCATGTAGTTTTTGAAATGGTTTGTCGGGTGTTTTGGTTAACATTAAGGGTATCTTTGGGGGTTTCCTATCGTATTTCGCTCTGTCACATAGTTCGCATTGGTTAATAAAATCTGTGGTCAATTCCTTCATGTCTTTAAAATAATAACGTCTTACAAGTTGCTTTATAGTTTCGTTAATTCCACGATGGTTGGTTTTTCCTTCGTGTTGATTCCTAATTACATCGTTTATTTCGTCAGGGTCATCTAGTGTTATTAATTTTCTCTGATGAGTTCAGGGCCAGAGTTATTGAATAATTTAATGTATAATTCTGAAAATCTTTGGTATAAATGTTCGGTATTGAAATAAAAATAGAATCGTTTTTTCTCGGGGGTGTACTCTTTTAGAATTTTAATTATTTGTTCCTCGTTGTCATCTTTAGTTATTTGAATTTGGTATATCTTTTTGTTATCTACTTTTGTATATTTTACTGGATTGGGGTTATTTAAAACTTCGGTTATTATAAATTGGTTGGGTTTCATATCGATTGCTTCGTTTAAAATTTTAATCGCGTTTTTTGGTTCTTCGTTTTGTGTCAAATGTATCGTGTCGATCTCGTCTGGATCTTCCCTTATTTCTGCTTCGTCTACGTTTCCTATAATGGATTCCGTTTCTAATGCATTGAGTTGGATTCTACTTGAAGCGTCTGCGTTGTTGTTATAAATTCCTTTTTTATATATAATTTCGTAATCGTACTCTTCGAGTCTGATTCTCCATCTTTGTAATTTTGAATTCGGTTCTTTCAGTTTGCATAGCCATACTAGTGGTCTATGATCGGTGTATATGTAAAATTTTCTTCCGTATAAATAAGGTCTAAAATATTTTGTTGCCCAAATTATGGCTAATAATTCTTTTTCTATGGTACTATATTTCTGTTCGGTTTCGTTTAGGGTTCTGGATGCGTAGCTGATGGGTTTATCGCTACCTACTTTTCCTTGGCTTAATACTGCGCCTAATGCTACATTCGATGCGTCTGTCGTCAGTATAAATGGTTTTGTAAAGTCTGGGTATTCTAATACAGGGTGATTCGTTAATATGTTTTTAATTTTGTCTACGGCTTTAATAAATTCCGGGGTGTGTTCAATTTTGTTTCCCTTATTTAAAACAGTTTGTCAGGGGTTTGGTTATCTGAGCGTAACCTTTAATGAATTTGCGGTAGTAACCACTAAGTCCTAGAAATCCTTTAATTTCTTTGGTTGTCTTTGGTAATGGGTAATTTAGAACTGCATTTGTTTTGTCTGGATTTGGCATTACTCCTTGGGGTGTTATTACATGTCCTAAAAATAATACTTCTTTTTGTAAGAATTCACTTTTGTCTAATTGTACTTTAAAATGTGTTTGTCTAAGTCTTTCGAATACTTCTTTCAATCTTTCTATGTGTTCTACCAATGATGTAGAATAAACTATGATGTCGTCAAGGTATACAAGGCATTTTTCATTGCGTATTCCTCGTTGTATATTGTCCATGACTCTCTGGAAAGTAGCGGGTGCGTTCTTTAATCCAAATGGCATTCGTTTGTACTCGTAATGTCCTCTAGGTGTGCTGAAGGCTGTTTTTGATATGTCTTTTTCTTCCATCTCTACCTGATGGTATCCTGATGCTAGGTCTAATGTTGTAAAATATTGGCATTTGCCTAATTTGTCTAAAATTTCGGTAATATTTGGTAGTGGATATTTGTCATCTACCGTTTTTTCATTTAACTTTCTATAATCTATTACCATTCTGTACTTTCTTTTTCCGGTTGCGTCTAATTTCTTAGGTACTATTAACACGGGGCTGCTCCATGGTGAATTGGAGTGCTGGATTATGTCTTGGTCTAATAAGTCTGCTACTTGTCTGTCAGCTTCTTCTTGGCTTGCATGAGGTAGTCTATATGCTTTTGTAAAAATAGGCTTGTCGTCTGTTAACTTGATGTTATGTTTTACTGTGTTGGTGAATGTTAATGGTATTCCTTCGCAATGGAATATGTCGCGGTATTCAAAACATAAGTTCTTAATTGCTCTTTCTTCTTCTTGATTGATGTCGGTATTGAAGCGGATGTTAGTTAAATTTTCTCTTAACATTTTGTCATGTTCTATTGGGTTGTAATCGTTTTCTAAATTTTCGTCTATTTCCATTTCGTTAAAATTTAGTTCTTCTACGTTAATTGGGTCGGTCAATGATAATTCTACGGGATAGTCGTTTGAATTTAATATTGTTGTGGTTGCATAGGTATCTTTTATTTGCACTAAGGCAGTTGGGGTTTCTACTCCTTGTTGAAATGTCATATGATTTATTATTCCTAAATTTTTGTTAGATTTTACTGGGATTTTTATTTTTCTTTCCGTTCGGGGTTCTATAGTGTATTTTTGTTCAATTTGTGTGTTTTGAAATATAATTGGGATTTTTTCGTATATTGTCCTTAATAAGCGATTTTTAATGTCAATGTTGGCTCCTAATTTTCTTAGAAGGTCCATTCCGATTAATCCGTCATATTTGTCGTTAAATTCGAATACACAAAATTTATGTTTTATTTTAACATTAAATGTTCTCGGTAAGGGTATATTGGCTATAAATTGGTATATTGTCGTTTGATGGGCTGTTTTAATTTTAAATGGTTCTCTTTCTACATAATCTAAATAATGTTTTTGTACGGTTCTAGGGCTAATTAATGTTTTTGATGATCCGGTGTCGATTAATAGTTTGAATTTGGCGTGGGGTATTTCTATGTACGGTAATACTAAGTGATTTATGTTATTTAAGTTTATTAAGTTTGGTTGTCTATGAAGGGGTCCATTTGAAAATTTGAATTCGAGTTTTCGTCGTCGTACTCCTCGTAAGTTTCGTATTGTTCGTCACGTTCGTAAGTTTCTGCATGGTTTGATTCATTGTTCGTAGGTGTCTCAATGTAATTATTCTGGTCAGTGTCAAATTTTTCTATTTCTTGATGGAATAGTTCTTCCGATGTAAAATTGCGGTTCTGATGAGGGTTTGGTCGGATATGTGTTATCTTTGTATTTTGTCTGGTGTTACCAGATGAGGTATCCATTGGTGTTGGTTTGTAATAGTTATTAGGGTTGTTATGATTATTACTCATTGGTGTATTTCTATTGGGGTTTGCGTTGAATGCTGGTCTTTGTTGGTTTAGGTTTTGATTAAATCTTGGTTGGAATGCTGGTTTCGTAAAAGTTGGGTTAAATGTTGGTTTTGAAAAATGTTTAAATTGATTATTAAAATTCGTATTGTTGAAACTTGGGTTATTAATTTGCGGTTGATTTGTTTGTGCGTTAAAGGGTGTGAATTTTTGTTGAGGGATTGTTTGTCTTGTAGCTTGTATGGTTTTTATTGGTGAATAACTTTTATTCGCGTTGGGGTTGTATAGTCTGTTGCGGTAATACATTGCATTTTCTTCTTCTATTACTAGGTTCATAGCTTTTTCTAGATTTTGGGGTCGTTGGAATATGATTTTATCCGATAGTCGTTCTGGTAAAGCGTTTATATATGTGTCTAGTGCCATTTCGTCATACATTTTTGTTTTTAAATGTCTAACGTTTTGATCGGGTTCTTCGATTTTTAATTTGGTTAGTATTAAACTTCTCACGTCTTGGCATTTCATTCCGAATTGGTAGGGGGATTGATTGTGTTCCATTCTAAGGTTTATTAGGTCTCGTACCAGGCATTTTATGTTACGTTGGTCTCCAAAATATGCAATTAGTAGTTGTTTAAATTGTTCCCGTTCTTGTAAATCGTCCCTACTGGCGATTAAGGTTAGTGCCCTTCCGGTTAGTTTACTTATTATCAAGCGTATAAGCAATGAATTCCTTTCGTTATCTCCGGGTTTGTAGAAGGATTTTAGGAACATTTCAGATGCTCCAATGAAATTTGAGAGATGTGCTTCCGTGCCATCATATATCTGTATTGTCTCCAAATAGAGTCGCATGTCTGTGCTACTCATGTTGGTTAAGGGTTGTTTTCGATTTTGGGAAATTTCAAAAAAAATTTTTTTTGTTTTTTGAATTGAGGTATATTTAGCTATGTGTATTGTTATTTTTGCTTCGGATTTACTAATTTTCCGTTTGGGTTGTAAAATTTCAAATTTTGTAAAAATTGGGGTTGGTTTTGCTATTTGTAGCGTAAATTATGCTTTGGATGTATTAATTATCCGTTTGGATTAGATAAATTCGAATTCTGTAAAAACTGGGGTTGATTTTGCTTTTTGAAACGTTAATTTTGGTTTGGGTTTATTAATTTTTATTTAGATTGGGTAGTTTTGAATTCTGTAAAGATTGATTTTGCTATCTTCAGCGTTATTTTTAGAATCGTAGTCGCTTTTATTTGTATTTAGTTACACAGTGCGGTGATGTACTCGTGAGATTTATATTCAATAATGTTGAATTAATTACCGTAGTCTTGAATTTGCTTGTTTTATGGAGCTTTTAATTTGTCTTGAGTTTCTGCTTCTTAAAGAATCTGAAATGGATGGATTTGTTCTCGCTTTATCTGTTTAGCTTTGTTTTAGTTTAATTCTGTTAATTTGTAATTAATACTCTTTCCGTGGGTTTTATTGAGCTGCGTAAACGTACAGTTCGTCTGTCTTGTATTCTAATTATGACTTGCAGGTCACTTACTTCTGCACTTTATTGTTGCAATTTAAATACTTAAGTTGTAGTCTTTGTTATTTAATCACGTTTCTTGGTAATAATTGCGTACGTGCTTAATAACATATGATTATACTTGTTGGTAATTGAATCTCTCGTAATGCACGGCTTGTAATTGAAAACTCTCTGTTATGAGCGTTTTAATTACAGCTTCTTATGATGATCGTTTAACTGCACTTTATAAATGATGAGTAATTTTTAATTGAAAAACGTTTAGCTTTTATTGTGTGTTTGTACTGCAATTTAACGCTTTTATGGATTAATTACATGTAGGTATTAAATGCAAAAACTGCGTTGCTTTTATTATTCCGTGATGGATTTAATTATTTATGGGTATTAATGCAAAACTGCGTTGCTTTATTATGTCGTGATGGATTTATTACTTATGATGCAAAATACAGAGATTCTGAAAGTTATTGCAATTCTCTGAGGTTTTAAGTGTATAATAAAGGATGTTTCTTGCTTTCTCCGGATGGCGTTTTAGATTACAGTGGTTTTAGATTACCGTAGCAGAGTGTTTTGCTGTAATTTATAAGGTCAGTGGTTTAAATAATCGTTCCGTGAGTGCTTTGAAGAATTAGCTTTAGCTTTGAAATTAATTCTGCGTTAGTTTACCGGTTTATAACGTGCGTTGAGTCGCGCTAGTTATTTGGTGTTAGTGAATGTGCGCCCGTTATTTTAGTTTATTTTGAGTTTGTTTTAATAATTGTGGTAAGAATCTCTTTTTAAATAATCATTCGTTTCATAAAATGTTATACAGTCTCGTTTTTTTTGGAAATAATTCACTTTGTAATTATTTTCAAAACAATATTCATAAAATAAAATTCATAAAACAATAATAATAAATGGTAATCAATAATAATAATACTAGCATATATCAATTATAGTTTCTGGTTTAAAAAAAAAGGGTATAAAATGGAAATGAACTTACATTAATTTCATCTGTTTCTTTGGTGGGCTCGATCGATGCTGTATCTTGTCCACCTTGGTTTGTTTGTTGAATTTAGACGATTCTTGTTCTGCGTCCAACTTGGTTTGTTGCAGGATTTAGACGATTTGTGTTTTTCCTCCAACTTGGTTTGGGTTCTGTCAAAATTTCGAATTAAAATTCTTGGTCACCAATCTTCCGATTTTGGATTTTTAGTGCCCTTTTGACATCCGTTACGACTGCGCCAGTTAAGGTTCGGGCCTTTGGAGCTGTGTTTTTAAAAAACAACTTAAACACTTAACAAATTTTTAATAACTTAAACAGAAATTACAATGAAATTTAGAATAGCTGGTTCATAATAACTTTAATAAAAAATAATTAATTGTACTGGGCGAGTAGTCTAGGTAGACAACAATGCAAAAGCTGTATTACTCAGACTGACTGCCGGGCCTTGAGCTCCCGGGCTTTTTATAATAACCTGCCCCTCACACGGCTGTGGGAACTTGCAAATCTCATGTCTGCTTTACATTTTGTTACAATGTATCAATCTTAATTTTAAGTAATTGCGGTATGTTGACCGCCTGTGACCTGCCACCTGCAGTATCACTGCCCTCACGGATGCAAAGTTGCATGCCCGTTCTCATGAACTGTCGATAACCTCTCTGGGTTATCCTTGTGTTACAATGTTGCAATGGACTTATACTTTATTTAACAATTTCTAATAATTCCTATTAGATTCAATATTTCAATATATATAGGTAATTGGGGGATACATAACTCGCGTTGACCGCTGTTACCCGACTCTACGGGGGTTGAATCAACGCATGAACAATACCCTTAGGCTTCTTGAAGTGAGCACGCTCCTTCATCCTGATGTGGCACGAGTTTGCAGGTGACAAACTAAATCCAATTCAAGGGCACTGGATTCTTATTTAATTTATCAATAATAATTGTCTATTCACCAAGAATCAACCAAAATATCAATGACTTGTTAAGCATCTTTACAAGGTTTTCCAAATTAAATACCCAAAATATCAGATCTGTTATTTGATTTACAAATGTCTATTAGAATTTTAAAAGTCTAGTAATTTTAAGTTTTTATAACTACTTTATGTATCTTTGCATTTACATGAAATATTTAGCTAGGAGAAAATCAAGGTGTTCAAGTCCATTCATAATAATATAAGGTATAACCCTTAATTTAAAAGGTGATAAAGTCTAAACATCAAAAATTATTATGACTACAAAGTAAAACCAGAATTGTAAGTTGTTACAGTTGCTTCCTATATCATGTCTTGTGTCAATATTGGCCAACTGCGGTCGTCATGTGAGAGTAATAAAAAGCTTACCTTGTACAACGATGTTCTTAATTACGTAGAGATTATTACATTGTCTAAACCAGATGTGCTGACATACGGTGTTTTGACAAACAAGTGACGTCAATACACGGTCCACATTTTATGGTGTAATAAACTGGAATTTTCCTGGCACCATTTATACACACGTAAAATATATCTCTTCCACGTAAATTGAAACGAAAACAACCATCTAACGGGGTATCCAAAATACTTTGTCTTAAACGGTGTTCCAATTGTTATTAAGACAGTCAATTCGACCGTAATTCGGAGAATTCAATTTTGCTATTTGTTCTCGTAAATTCGGAACCTTATCTTCGCTAAATCTCCAGTATTATTATTGCATTACTGATAATAAAGTTTAATCATTACCGAGTTTTTGCTAACCATTAAGGTTAATTTTATGCATTTATTGAAATCAATATTAACAAGTTTTAAAGAAAATTATTATTGGAAGTTCTCTGAGGTCATACTTAGAAAATTCTTGTAGCACGTTTTATAAATTTCGTGAAAACAAAATTAACAGGCTTGGATAATTTTTGCCAAAAGTCTATGGAGCGTTTAAACGTTATTATATTAAAATTCAACATTAAAGATATGAACGGTATCTTGCAAACGGTATCTCTGAACTACATACTTGCAGAATGGCAGACAAGATGGGATCAAAGCATAACCGGTAGAAGGGTATACGCAATGATCCCAAATATTAAAGACCGCCTAAAAACCAAATACCTGGTGCCCAGTCGGGGATTTATTCATTACTTTACTGGCCACGGACCCTATCCAACATACAGAGAACGCATGAACTTAGTTGACAACAACATATGCACGTTCGGAGAAATAGGAACACCGGAACATATAGTATTCGAGTGTAATGACTTACAACCGTACCTCTACGCACATAGACAAACATTATTAAACAAGACCCTACACCAGATGATTTGGAATGAAAACCTCTTACCACACTTAAATGCACTCACACAAAAAACCACGGCACTCATCCACCAACGTTATCTTGACGGATAAGACACAAACAAAACTACCCGGACAGAGACATAAAAGTACCACCTCTCCTTGGACCGAGGCTCTGCCCCGGAGACCGGAGACTGATCTCCTGGAATTGCAAGAGCTCTGCTCTTGACGACCAGAAGCAACAAGATCAAACCATTAACCCGACTTTGAAACGATCCAACCCCCTAATATGTAGAATTTGCATGCTTCTACATATTAGCAACCCTGTTTCTCACAAATAATAACCCACAGTAGTAGTATAAGTTAATTTTAAGTGATAGTAAAAGTAAATTTTAAGTAGTAGAATAGGGAATTTCTTTTCTTTTTAACAAACGCTAAATTTTAAGAACTTTCACATACCCGAGGCAAACAATACAGCAAACAAATCCTTTCCTCTGAAAAAACCTAATTTTTTATTTATGTAATAGTATAAGTTCAAACATGTACAAAATTATACTAATTCAATCCAACCTTTTAGTAACCTGGGCAAACATAAACACAAATTAACATTTCAAACACACTTCACACACACACACACACACACACACACACACACACAAACACACACACACACACACACACGAACACACAAAACACCTCTTATGTACTGTGCAAATATAAAACACTTTTTACACACGTATATTGCCTTTTCAACATCTGGATTTCCGGCTGCCGGTGGTCCAGATTTTTGAAGATTGGGATATCCGGCTTCCGATGGTCCTGGTCCTAAAGGGGGAACGTAACACGGATACCAACATCACACACAACACACATACACACAACTCTCTCTCTCTCTCACACAAACACACACACACGCACACACACACAAACACACACACACACACACACACACCTAAACACACACTTCCATTACCTTTTAACATCTGGATTTCCGGCTGCCGATGGTCCGGACTGACAAGGCAATGTCCGTTGTGCGTTCTTTCTTGACGACTGGGATATCCGGTTGCCGACGGTCCTGGTCCTAGAGGGGGAACGTAACACGGACTAACATCACTCACAACACACATACACACAACCATCCCTCACACATACACACATAACACATGATGGTTACTTTCTGTGGGAAGCCAGGTCTGCTTAAATTTCAGGTAGCAGACTACTGAAACGTTGGAACAAATAAATAAATAAATAAATAAACGGTATCTCTAAACATATTAACAGATCTTTAACAAATTATCGTAATACTTTAAAGTGCATTTTATTTAAAAATATCGTTATTCTTTAGAGCGCTATAACAGAATTATTTAGTTTGATTTAACAAATACCCAATGTGCTTACCATTATTAAAAAAACACTATAACTTAAGTGCATGTTAACCTTAACCAAGCGGCTATGCCTGTGGCTACACGTAAATTGCTGGCGAGAACACAATACCGCTGCATGGTGTTTCTTTATAGAATGCTCTTGCCAGACTAACCTGTTTGTCTTATGCGCACAAGTAATTTCAACGTCGCTTGACATTAAAGGAACTATTCAAACGGCCAACCTTTGTTGATAGCAAACAGATCAGCACAATGGAATAATAATCTGTTTTGTGATTGGACTACACAGTTTCAATCTGAATTTTTATTTGCATAACAATATTTAAGTGTTTAGTTATATAGACAAAACAGCATATTCAATGAATAATCTTAGAGGATTTGCAGCTTTTAAAAAAAATTGTTACACTGCCTCTCTCCAAAAAAGAAAAAAATCTTTCCTTAAGATTACCAAAGACTTTTTTTTTATTTAACAACCCTTAACGAAATTCTAACCTTAAAATTGAAATATTTTTAAGACTGGCCTGTAGAGAAATAATAAAAAAAAAAAAATTGGAGTATCAAAATAATAGAGAGTGAGTGTTTTAGTAGTTACGCGGACTACACGTCCACAAGGAAACAATATCGGTATGACACTATTGGGAATTGTCGCAATCGGGAGTCCAACACTCTCACGGAAAAAAATAATAACATGTCTCACAGGTCTCCACAAAGCATCTTTAACTAGAACAAAAAGCAAGAAAAAAGCTTTCTAAACTAACACTAAACTGAAACTACTAACCAAAACAATTATCCACAATACCAGAGAAAATACCACGATAAAAAAATTAAATCTCTCAACTATATACAAAACTTCTAAACTTGATGACTACTCAATTCAAAGGAAATAATTTAAGCTTTTCTTCTAGAAAAAGCAGCTACAGAATATCCAACCACAAAATTATCGAGTGTTATCTTAACGCTACCCACTACTAAACGTAAGCATTCATGACTTACCGCACAAACCATTTTAGCGACCTGCTAAAATATTTTAAACTGCTACGCAAATGTAAATTCATCACACTATCAACGCTACTAACAATTGTGCAATCAGCACATACTATAACCAAACAAACTGTGAGCTACAGGCTCACTTCTCCACTCAAACTCAACAGTAAATAGACAACTCTACCACTAATAGTGCTATCTGCACAAATTCAAATTAACCAACCAAGGCGTGAGCAGCTGGCTCTCATACTACACTCAAACTTAACAGTGATCAACTGCTCACGAGCATCACTAAATTAAATACTCAAAAAGACTACACTCCACTCAACTAAGCATATACTGCTGAGCGACCAACTCATCATGAGTCTCGCCTAGACTTATGTATTGCTCAACGGAATGTACTAAACGCAAAAAGAACAGACTACAGTTCTTTTGTTCTTTTTTGTAGAAGACACGACTGTCATCGACAAGACAGTCTCCTCTACAAACCCTACAAAAATAAATCATCCCAGTTAACACGTGATAACTCTAAATGGTTTTCTCAGTCAACGTTTTACGAATCAAAAAAATTTTGCCCCTTAACTTAAAAAAATATTGTATGTGGTAACGGTCTGAACACTCACATACACAGGGAGAGTGCTCTTGAGAGCACGGTACGTACGCATGGGGAAGGTGCTTCTTAAATTAGATTGTGCACACATATGGAATGTGTTTCCGGTAACACACTACGTACGCACAGGGAAAGTGCTTTTAATAATACGCTCTATTACAAAGGAAGTGTTTCCAAAAATACGCTCACTAAGATACATAATTTACTATAATAAAATATCGCTGAATTCCTATTCAAAAAAATTAAATGAGGTTCTACCTCTTGTTTACAGCACAGAAAGTAGAAGAAAAACTAAACGAAACTATAAGGGATGTACTTTTTACTTTCAAACTCAACAAGGAAGATAACAACTAACTATATCGAAACGGAACCATCTTGGTCTATTACTGAAAAGGGTTTTAGATCTATTATATGCCACTTTCCGACTTTCGTGTACTAAACCATTTATCTATATAAGAAACTAATCATGACGATAGCTAACAAAAAATGTATGTTCGAGTACACTCCACTCACTTCTAATCAAACAGCCGAGACAAGCAATATGCTTCACAACGGATAAACTTGCTAGAATGACAGACTCTTTCTCGGGCCTCACCTAGACTAATCAACAAAGAAAATGTTTACCTCATCACCAACCTCAAAAATAGTGATGCAAGGTTTTCTGACTTGCATATTTTATTAATTCTGCGGGTATATCGTCTATCCCTGGCGCTTTCTTTAGTTTAAAATCCCTAACAGCTCTATCAAATTCCTCTCTTAATTTTGAGAACCCCATTTCTACATCCTCTTCTTGGTTGTTTTCTAACTCATCCATATCGTCTCCCTTATATAAATCTTCTAAATATTTTTTCCACCTATCAGCTACCTCAACTTTATTTATTAGAAGCTCATTATTCTCGTCCTTAATACCATTATATTTTTTCCTATCTTCTCCAAAAAACTTTTTAACTGCCCTGTAAGCCCTGTCTGTCTTACCTACTCTCGAATCATCTTGTATTCCCATACAATTCTTCTCCATCCACTCATGTACTATCTTATTTCTAACTCTATTATATTTTTGCTTACTTTCACTAACCAATTCTCTGAAAGGTTTAGGCTTTCTTCTATTCTCTATTAAATCTAATATCTCCTATATTACCCAGGATTTTCTCGTTTCTACTTTTTTCTTACCTATAGTCTGTGTTGCTGTATCATGTACAGCCCATTTAATTTTTTTCCATCTATTTTCTACGTTCCCTCCTATAGCTATCTCTTTGATTTTATTATCTAATACTTGTTTATATTGCTCTTTTACATCACTATCATTACGCTTACCTAGATCCCATCCCTCTCTTTTAACCTTTCACAATTTTTGGAATTTTAGCCTACACCTCATTTTAACCAAATTATGATCACTATCTATGCCAGCCCCTGGATAACTACGACAGTTTTTAACTTGGTTTCTAAATCTTTGTTTAACTACAATATAATCTATTTGGTATCTAGCCCTATCACTTAGCGTTTTCCAGGTATATCTTCTCCTAACATGTTGTTCGAATAGGGTGTTTACAGTTACTAATCTATGTTCCTGGCAAAACTCAACTAATCTTCTCCTCTATCATTTCGTCTGCCATACCCAAATTTTCCTACCATTTTTCCCTCACTACCTTCTCTAACTGACGCACTAAAATCGCCCATAACTATTAAATTCTTATGTCCCTTTACTTTTCTCCCTATACTATTTATATCCTCGTATACCTTTTCTACTTCCTCATCCTCGTACTGAGTTGTTGGCATGTAAACCTGTACTAAAACAGTGTCTGTGGTTTTCGTACCTAATCTAACCATAATTATTCTATCACTAAATTGTAAGTACTTTTTAACTGTATGTCCTAATCTTTTACTTAACACTATTTCTACCCACGCCTGTTCACTAGTTGAAGAAGTTGTAATTATTCTATAATGATTTTTCCAAAAGTCATTACTATCTGGCCATCTCACCTCACAAATACCTAAAAATGTCCAGCTTTCCTTTTTACATTTCGACTAATAAATTCGTTAACTTATCTACTCTAAGTAATGACCTTACATTCCAAGTCCCTATCACTAAATCGAACTGTTGTTTTAAATTCTTACGATGACGAGCCCCAAGTTACCCCCTCCCGGAAATCCGAACGAGGGAATATTTTACCTCCGTACAAGAATTTTACTTGTGAGTTCTCCATCATACATATTTCGTGTTTTAGGCCACTCATACATGGGAAATATTGTAGTAGGTTCCCATATCTTTCCACAACGCAGTTTTCAAAGATTTTAGCAAAAAGCCGTATCCGTCACGGCCAATCCTCAACAACCTTGTAAATAATTGGGAATCGCCCGAGACCAACCGACTTCCTCCAATATCTTTTAGCCAGCAAGGCTGCTGCCCCTTGCTGCGCTTTTAATCGCTTTTTACGATAAGCAGGCTTACTACAGTAGTATTCGTTCTCGCCTACTATAGGGATAACTTACTTCCTACAGGTTTTTTATTCCGACAATTTGTAACATCGTTATCAAACGTCTTGTATTGAACATGTTTCACTAGACTATGCAACGCAGACTGCAATTCATTATTCAAAATGTTTCCAACTATGCGCTCTGCACGAGCAACTCCTAGGTTATAAATAAATCGTCTGCAAAACGAAAGTATTCTAATATTTTCTCCGAACTTAAAAATGTATCCAAGAGACAATCAAAGAAATTTTCTTGGATAGTTACCAAAAAGGTTTTGGTAACTTCTTCTGCCGTAAGTAATGTATCTTCCATTTTAAATGTCTCCAATCAGGGTCAATTATTTTCTGCAATTGATAACGGCCCACCATAAAGGATGATTTACGAGCTCCGATGCGAATAATCCAAGAGGAGTGCAATCTGTGGGATTGCTTTTTACTCCACATGGTGCCATTTTGAAAGTGCCATACACGACTGGATATAAGCTATACGTTTCGTCGGGCAATAATATCTGCAAATTCCAAAACATTTTTAAATGTTAAGATTACAAAATTAATTAACTCTGACAATAACACTGCCGCACAAAGTTCTAACCGGGAAACCGGGGCATTGTAGTTTTGTTGAGAGGTGCTACTTTTGACTTAGCGCATACTAAAGAAACGAAAATGTTATACGAAATGTATATTAAAAATAACGAAAATAAATTATTGCGGCGAAACCTGCTTCAGACGCATCACAAAAACCGTGTAATTCTATTCCTTTCACTTTATCCTGAATAAATCGACGAGGAATTTCTAATTTTGATATTTCCTGTAAATCTGATTCGAATTTTTTCCATTTTTGTACGTAATTATCATTAGGTTCTTGATCCCAATTTATACCCAATAACCATAATTCTTGGATGAATGGTTTAGCAAAAAACGTTACTGGCATTAAAACACCTAGAAAATCAAATATTCTCGTTATTTCCAACAAAATATTAAGTTTAGTGAATACTCCCTTAAAATTTTTATTATTTTGACGACGATCCTAGGTCATGGATCGAAACTAAATATAGACGATTTTAACAAATATGAGTGATTTAATTCCCAAACAAGATTTAGAAAAATTACGTTTAGTGTATTGACGTTCTAGCGTATAAATGGTATAGGTAAAGCTGTCTGAGGAAGGTTGCCACTGAAAACCCAAAATTTCTAGGAAGCGTTTGCATTATCTTGAAATGACAATGCTTGCGTTTGACTTTCATTTGACAAGTTTAAAAGAACGTCTACCAAACTACTACACCACTTGCGTAATTCGAACTTTCCGGAATTACAAGGAGCATCTAGATCGACAGCAAGCTATTTTGCCACTGCGATCGACTAACAAACTGTCACTAAATCATCTACGTAAGTGTATCTTCAGCGATAGATAGTTTTAGCAGCGAGAAGAAAGTTTGAAACTTGTAGATTTGCTAATTCTTTAATCGTAAGTAATGCTAGAAACGGCGACGATGCCAAACCATACGTAAGTGTTTAATTGAAAATCGAAAATAGATTCTGAAGGAGTGAATCTCTAAACTATGCGTTAATAACGACGATGACTTTTGATTTATATCAGCCGATAAAACAACGCGATGTACACGAAAGTTCCACAATAATACACTTATATCTTTCTGGAATGCAGGCCCAACCAATAAATTTCCACTCAACGAATTACCTAAATCATCTATGCATGAAGCGTCGAATACATTTTTCAATTTTTAACTTGTATTTCGAAGCGACACTGATTACTATCAAATACAGAAAGGCATTTGGAATTATTATGCAGGGTAAGACGATTTATATGATCAGATTCGCAGACTATGTAACTTTATTTTCATCCAGCAAAAAGGAGAGTTAGATGCAGCTCTTAATGAAATAAAAACAGTACCAACAAAGAGATACCGTATGTAAATTAACAAAAATGAACCTAAAATACTAGTATGTAAAAGAGTTAAAAATAAGTCAAAAACCAGAATACAAATAGAAAACCAAAATTTGCAAGAGGTTGTAACAATTTTATTTTTGATTAATAAATCCCTTCCTCAAAGTGCGAGAATAATAAAACACTTTTATTAAAATAATGGTAAAATACATTTAACAAGTAAGGTAATACGTTAAAGCAGCATCGTACTTTGGTATTCTATTTGTGGTTGAATATCTGTGTCTTCTACAGCTATTCGCAGGCGCGTTTCGGTTTGACAACCTCCTCCTTGGACGCTCCGGTCGCCCGAGCGAGTTTGATAATGAGTCGGCCGTACGTGGAAGAAGGGATAAGATGTTCCAGAGACTTCAGGCCGGAAATTTGCGTATAAATTTTGAGAAGATGGAAAGCTTAACCAATTTAAAGAAGACCACTTTGTGATACAGCGTAAAGATGCTACTTTGGTAAGGCAGCGTGATTCAACATATTGCAGCAGCTGACGAATGTATTGTCACCGTATTTAATTCTACACCTAGAACAACTCCATATGGTAGAAGCTGTTTAGGATGAGCTGGGTTCATACTACATGCAGTAAACATCGCATGATATAACAAGTACCTCATCTAGGCGAGAAAAGCAGTTTTTGGTTCGTAGTTAGCTTTAAGTTATTTTTTGTGTTTCAAATTAGAAACACGGTAATTTGTTCTTATGTGTAAATGCTTGAATGTTGTGAAAGTTTCAACTATTGCTGAGCTGGAATTTCCAGTGTCGAAATTAAAAATTCACTAATTTGATGTTCTAAGAAATCGTTAGTTACAACAACAGGTGTAACTGACGTCACTTATTTTTCTGTAGTATACTGCTGACAGATGCGTTCTTGAAAGCAAATGCTTCGAACAGCTTTAGCACATCTTATGTAAATAAGAATATTTTTGTGATCATTTTTTTTGGAAACTAAAACTAGTACATGTAACTTAAAAAGGAATAACTTGAGTAGTAACATTTTTAAATGTAATCTGCCTGAACAGATCTGCACGGGTTGGAGTATCTTTGTGTAACAAGTTTACAATATACTGTAAAATGTTTGATTATGAATAATTTTGATAAACCTTAATTTAAAATTCACGAAGTAATTCAATTATTTATTAAATTTTGTTGCATTGCATTTTATTTTAAAAGAGATTTCTTTTTAGTAAATTATTGGTTCAAGATTAAAGTTTTTTATTTTGATCAAATATGATCAAACCTAACCACAGAAAGCTAACATCTTTAAGAGTAGAATTTTGATGCCAACTCTATATAGAAAATATCTTTTCACTATTTCTTTATGTATCTTTGCGGAACACAAATAGTGTTCTACCTTTTTTTATTAACCTAACTATTATAATTTTTTACAGAAACAGCGTCTTATTTTATTAAGACAGGTTTTTGTCATCGAAGGCGATCTTTTTTTTCTTTGGGTCTCCACGTCCGCCCTTAGAAATATGCCATGCCATTATCCTGAATAAGTCCGGACTTGGTGGCGCCTATTTATCTGAGATTAAGTTTGACATACAAACAGAGTTTGACTCTCCCCCCCCCCATTTCTCATAGCTCTACCCAAGGAATAGACCCCTAGTTATGTCGGAAGACTTCGTTTCACTAGCGCCCAACGTCTAGAGTCAGATATAAATTAGAAAAATACGCTTCACTGGCGTCCATTCGAAAAATACGCTTCAAGGTTAAGGATTTTTGCTACCCAAGAAAAGTACGAAAGATATAAAATATTAGCACATGGCCGTGCTACGTTTAACAAAAAAAAGTAAGTACTATTTTCGAAGACAACAAACATGGAAACTAGTAAAAAACTACTGAAAGCATATGTGTGTAGCACAGTACCGCACGGCTGTGAAACCCAGAAAGAAAGAGAAACGGTCAGGAAGAAGATTGAAGCTTTTGAAATGCGGTGACACAGATGTATAATGAAGATATCGTGTACAAACGAAGTTAAGAACAAAAAGGTACTAAAGGTGGTAGGGAAAGAAAGAAATATGTGGAAAACGGTCCAAAGTAAGAGTAAAATAAGAGAATAGTGCGCGATTTATTAGAAGCAGAGAAATGAAAAAGAGGGCTAGAGGTAGAACTGCACGCAGATAGTGAAAAATGGTAATTGTTGAAATTTCAGTTAAATTTGTAGATTATCTCAGTTATGAAATAATGGATTCGCGTCTAACCAGTTCCAGGACGGAAAAACCTAATGATGAACCTTCAATTGGTAAAGAAAGATAGGTGATTGTGAATTCTCTGTCAACATAGAAAATTCAATGCTGCTATAAAAAAAATATAGTATTGCCAAAATATGCCCATAGTGTTATAGTGCATTACTAAATAACGTTGCAGCAAGTTACACAAAAAATTAGAAAACCTTGTTACTCTGTTTCCTGTGACCCTTGGTACATGTAATCGATACTTACAGTAGCCTGGATATAATGCCAACGCTCATAAACGCTTATATAAAAGTTCTCGTCTCTAATATAAACAGGTAGATATAAAAGAGCAATAAAAATGGATTACACACACCAGAGAGCTTAAATTTTCCACGATAATAATTTCTGTAATATTATTCGTTTGGATTTCTATTCAAACATACTGTTAGCGTAATTTTAAAGTTTCGAAAGTTTACAGTTCGACAAATGCTATTTATTAACGTAGCTTCATAAAAGCAGTTCAGCAAATGTTAGCTGGGCGCCTGTTAACATACAGCATTATAGAAATATGTGTGTTAATACTCAATGTTGTTTTGATTACTAGCAGCTAATCAATTCGAAAGCACCTGAAGAAATAATCCGTTACGTACATCTGATTTCATTTCAGATGCAGTAATCCAATATTCTAATGAGTTTCCACATATTTGCATCTACAAAGTGGGATTTGGTGTTTTACAGGAATATTGGAATTAATTGGATGAATTGAACACGTTGTCTGTTTTTCACTTAGGTCCGCCCTGCATTAGAATACACAAAATATTGAATGCTATAGGTAATACTGACCCGAAGGCTAATTAGTAGATTCTTACTTGTCTAGTGAGTAATCAGTAACATGCACCTCTCCTCAAAAGCTTTATTCCGTGGGTGAATAAAATACAGTTTACTCGAACTTCAATCACTAGTTCTTCAAATGGTAATAAAAGTGTTTACACATAAATATGATCTATTTTTTAACTACGAGGAGCGTTTTAAATTATACCGTTTAAACTTACGTTTCGATTTAATACGCAGCAGGTTTGATTTCTCAAACCAAATTTACGATTCAGTTTTTGGCCCCGATCTAACGTGAATCACTCTAAAGTAATTTGATTGCTGCAACATCGACACATTTATCTAACGTCTTATTTTAAACGTACAATCCGACATGTTATAGAGGCAATTCACATTAAAAAGAAACTAATTTGACCTAGTTCGACAAATTGCGCCGAAAAGTAATATCAGTAGCATAATTCAGTTACAACAGTGAGAGTTTTGAGGTGTTACCCTATATCAAACTACACGTGTTGAACATAGAACAAAGGCCTAGAAAATCGGGATCTGCAACTCATTTTTGTTCTACCCTAAAAGTAGCAAACCTATTGGATGCTCATTCCACTAACCTTTTTCAACATACCTTGCATAGGGGAAGAAAGCATATAAATACGATTGCGAACCCAACAGAATTCAGTACCGTTAGTGCTCACCACAGCCTAAGAACTCAACTACAGTGCTCACCATATCCTGTGAACCACCTCAGCAAGCAGTGCTCCACATAGCCTGCTTAATTTCTGACCAGTTACGCTGCACACCGCGGTACCTGGGGCACGTCGCTGTAGTTCAACAAATCGGTGCTCTTCATAGCCTGCATATTCTTGAGCCGTTACGCTGCCCGACGTTGTACCTGGGGCTCGTCGCCATAGTTCAGTAAACCACGTATAGCAGTGCTCTCCATATCCTGTCTAATTCTAATCAGTTACGCTGCCCGGCGCCATACCTGGGGCACGCCGCATTTAATTCGTTTGTAAATCAGTAGTCAATTACGAATGGGCAGGAAACCCTATTCGATCCCCCAGGCCAACCGGAAGCAGATACAGAACGCTCTCCGATTTTCCTTCCGAGACACCCTACCGCTACCGAAGCTCTTGTCACCCCTGCCGCCTGCACCAGATCAGCTTCAGCACTTCTAGGGGCTGCGGCAAGAATCCATCCCAGCCACCCCCACGACGATAACGTTTCGAGAGGTCGTCTATTGTGGTGACGCCGAATGCATGTGTGAGGTGCACCTCCGGGATTACACCCCGTAGAGTTCAGTGGCAACATGCTCAACGAGGCCGAGGGCATAACGACTCTCGACGCCTTCCGAAGACCACCGAAGACTTCTAAACTCCCTTAATATTGTATACATGCTCAATGTACAGTTTTTGTGTACATATAATAATTATTTATAACTCCACGTTGTCCCACAAGTAGAACACGAAGCCTTCTGAAGAGTCCCAAAGACTGTCGAAGGCGTCTGGACCTCTTCAAACTATAAATAGTTTCTAATTATCGTTATTCAAATTCTACTCAGACTCACAAGTAAATACCGAGGCCTTGCGAAGGATTCCGAGGCCTACCAAAGACTTATGAACCTCTTAATATTGTATATATATTCAATGCATAGTTCTTGTGTGTATATCATTATTCTTTATACCTCTACGTTGTTCCACGAGTAAACCACGAAGCCTTCCGAGGAGTCCCGAAGACCGCCGAAGAAGTCTGGACCTCTACAAACTATAAATACTTTCTTATTATCGTTATTCAAGTTCTTACTTAGCCTCACAAGTAAATCCCAAGGTCTTCCGAAGAATTCTGAAACCTACCGAAGACTTCTAAACCCCTTAATATTGTATATATATATATATATATATATATATATATATATATATTCAGTGTATAGTTTTTGTGTTCAGATCATAATTCTTTATAACTTCACGTTGTCCCACAAGTAAAACACGAAGCCCTCCGAAGAGCCCCAACGACCACCAAAGACGTCTGGACCTTTTCAAACTATAAATACTTTTTTATTATCATTATTTAAGCCCTCACTCAGCCCCAGCAAGAAATTCCGTGGCCTTCTGAAAAATTCCGAAGACTCAAGAAGACATTTGGACCTCTCCGAACTGTGTATATATTTGTTTACTTAGTATTTAAGTTCCTACTTAGATCTACGAGCAACCACGAAGCCATTCGAAGATTACCGAAAACTGCAAAGACTTTCGAAGTGCTTCAAACTGTTCATTTTGGTTTTTTACTTGTATATTTGTGTACTTATAAACTTTCTTTTATTTTTTTGCTTGTGAACATTAAACATAACAGTCTACATATTTTCAGACGCCGCCCACTCGTACGATAACAGAGGATGCGTTTTATACTGTCATGTCCTAAGGTGCGTTTTTTATTAGTTCCAGATCAGAGCAGAGTAATTGACAAAATTAGCGACATTATATAAGTTATCGTATTCTGATAGTATAAAAGAACGATAATGGCGTTGTAGTTGGTCTAAAACTCGACTCACCAATGCCTGAGAACTGCAATATATAATTATATACCTGCTCCGTCGAATAATGACTTTGGCGTCATACGGTTAGCTGTCATTTGCTGTATCTTCCTTCGTCCGAAAACCATCGTATTTCGGAGTTTAAGAAATCAAGTTAGACTATTCCTCTCTTTGTGCAAGGCACATAATACTTTTTAGTTAAAAAAAATTTAGTTGGACTAGGCCCCCATATGTGCTAAGCACATACTGCTGAGTTTTGCCAGCTAGAATGTTTTAGGAAACGCCAAAACCAAATCAGACTCGGCACCCGTACTAGACGAACACCGATCTCCTAATATAGGACTATGGAGGGATTGTGGTTTACTGTACATCTTTATCCTTGCGGTAGTAAAATGGGAAATTTCTGACGTCGGGCTAGCGCAAGTTCTTACCAAAAATCGATCCTGTCGACCTGAACTCTGATACTTCGGTCGGATCGTTACCATCGCTCCGGTACAAGCTAAACTTGCAACAGAATGGGTCTATGCAGTTGGATCCGATTCAATTTGCCAGATTAAATTTTTTCCGATACAGTGAGTTCCGATTTAGTTTCTACTCATGCAGTGAGCTCCAATTCGGCGTCAACCTATGCAAATTGCCCCTATTTGGTTTGCTGCTATGCACTACGCTCTTATTCAGTTTACTCCGATGCAGAGAGCTCCGATTGGGTGTGCTCCTATGCAGCAAGCTCCGATTTGGCTTATATCTGAACGCCACGAACCGGGTTTCAAGTCATAGCTAGAGAAAGACAAACTTTCAGGGACACTCTTGTGAGCGAAAAAGCAACAATATTTGGAGTAATTAGCGCAATAGAAGCTAAAGTAAAATTTGGTATGAGTGTTTGCCGAATTCGAAAAGCAAAAGGCGCATCAGTAAGAAAAGGAAACTAATATTATATATAACAGGGCATTGGTTTTCTCACAACTCGAAGATCTTGGGGATTTCGCCATTATATTAGATGGGAACAAGTATCCGTGTTTTCCTTGTTTATCACCGCGAAAGGTGATGCGTTCATCAAAATTGTGTACTGGTATGTTAATTCCTTTTTTCGCAATATCTTCAATGTCAACTTCTGTAATTTGTTTTCGTTCTGCATTCTTCTGGTACAATTGCGTAGCGTTGTCCTTGGTATAATATAGCAGCATACATACTCGTGTCACCTTGTAAAATTTTATTTACAGCTTTATCTAGAGAGCCCTTAGTGTATGGTTTATTGCTTCCATACAATACCTTAAAAGACATTACATTTGATTTTCCAATGCTCCACTCGAAGGTACTACATTGGCCAGGAAGCGAGTTTTTTTTACCTGAAAAATTTTGAATTTTGCCGAACCCTTGCTGTTCCAAGCAAGGTAGGGATCTTTAACGTGCGTGACAACACTCACACACGGGACCTCCATTTTACCTCTCATCCGAACGAGGGTGTATTTTTGTGAAAAATGCTCGCCTAACATTTTTCAAGCGGACCGTGTCGGGACTCGAACCCGGGACCTTGGGCGTAGTAGTCACACACATACCACTACGCCACGGAGCCGCCACCTTAGAAGACAGTAATACAACCAAGCTCAATGTGAAAAATATATTCCTTTATATATTACCAGATTCGCGTGTTCGTTTTACAAACTATTATCGTTTGAGCATCCGCATTGGAGGCTGAAATGGCGGCTTTGAGTTCAGCATGGCGTTCGCTATGACAGTATTGACTCCAACATGGAGGCATTAAAACTAAGTGTATAATGTCAGTTAAATTGTTGCAACTTATTTCGATATATCCGTCACGGCGTGTTCTTTAATTAAACACAATATAGTCTATTTAACGACTTGTCTTTATTACATCACCTTAAATTTAATATATAAGAATTTGAGTGGATTATACTATAAATACAGGAGCGTGTGCTAATTTTTTTTTGTTCTCTTGTAATACGTTGTACGAATATGTCACGTTTCGCAGAATTAATTAAAAATTTTTCCACTCTACTTGGCTGGTGCAACAGCACAACGATGGACGGATCGGTAAAGGACTACTGTTATGCAGAGCTGTAGTTAATAGAACAAATGTTACCATGAAGAATGCAAAGTGTTAAGAAAACGCGACGGCTACTGACAAGGTTGGCAAATATAAGGATCTTAAGTAGTCAACTGATGGGAGCGCAAAAAGTGATGCCGGTATTGATGTAAAAAAAAGAACTGCAAAATATCAAGTATGTTGGGAGCACTCCATCTTAGTTTTTAAAAGGCGTGTTCATACTGAAGTTATCAGCCATCTCAAGCGTAAAGCTGTGAGGACCTTTTTAAGCGGACTGTTGAAGTGTTTTCAACAAAAGAAGTAAAGAAAGACTAAGAAGCATTGAAGCTGCTAAAGTTAATACCGTCTTTTGACGTGTATTTGAGATTGCGTCCGGTTCTAAAATTATGCGAGAATATAAGTACTTCAGAACATTAAACGCCTCAATATTCAAGAACACTAACTTCAGCACCCGGTTTGATTCTAACGTTTTGACATCTATAACAGCGGAATTAAAAGATTTCCAAGGGCGAGATGGCGGTTGGTAACCTATAAAAACCATATCATTGACTTATTCAACTTTCACTATGTTTAGATTAAAGGATAGAGTCGATTGTTTTCATTCCAACTTAGTTAAACCCGTAAAAGGAACATTTTTGTGATCGTTATCTCCACTATGATACCACTCAGTTATGATTAGAAAAATATATCCATAATTGTTGAATGAAACAATTGCGTGTACTTGGATGGACTACAGAAGAAGAAGAGGTAATTCGCTTCAAAAATTCTAAAAACAGAGTTAAAGTTTTGTTCGTTATATGTGCAGATTTAGAATGCCTTTGAAAACCTGTCGAAGACGCTAAAAAGATGTGACAGATCGTTCTGTTATAAATCGTTAAATATTAATTCTAAGGTATTTTTGTTATTTATAGACTGAGGGATAAATGTATCTTTGTAGTGGTGTCCAGCAAGTACAAATGCTTCTTATGGAGCGACGTTGCATTTTAACTGAGGGGGGGGGGTTACGCGGACGATTAAAAAGGAGGTAGTCGAGGTCAGACGCTGAACAGATGCGTCCTGTCTGTCACATTTGGCCCCCAACTCATAGGGTTAGTTAAACAGTTTAACTTTTATTGCTAAGTTTGCGGTTAAATTTAGTCCGTGGCAGAATACAACACAAATTGTATAATATGAAATTGTATTAATGTTGAGGTTAAAACTAAGTAGTTTAAAACTATATAATTATGCCGGATAGAAAAGACCAAAAAGTACAGAATTGCTGAGGAAGAAATTGGTGATGTTTTAAAACGATTAATTAGCATGTACATGAATAACGTCAATATGAGGGAGTCGTTAGATCAGTTTAATGTCAAAGTTTCCGAGCGGATGGATAAATTAAGCCATGATGTAAATAAAATATCTGAGCAGAATAAGATTGCTGGTATAGTGAACATGTAGTTGATAGAGAAAAAATAGAATGTAGAAATATCAGTGGAGTATCATACGAAGAAGTTTGTAAAAGGGATACTAATTATATAACTTTATGGCGATATCTGGAGGGTTTAAACTTAAATTTTACACCAGAGAATGCGATGCACCCCATTGTTTACGTTAAAGAACTTAAAAGTATTTTTAAGAAAGCAGACTTCCAGATCACAGTATAATTGCATTGGTAGTCGGCGGCTTACGCAGCTCTGCCCAAAACTTGGGCTTGTTAAAAAAGGAAACTGTACATAGTTTTCAGAGATTTAAAAATCTGTTTTTAGATCGCTACTAGGGGGTAGAGGAGGAAAGAAAGTTGTTTAATAAAATTAGATTTAGGTCGTACAAATGGGACTCTGGAGCGAATTATTTTTTGAAAATTATTAGAAATGCCGGATTTATTACTCTTCAGTTGCCGGAAAAAGAGATTATTTCTATGGTAAAAAATCACTTTTCTAAAGAAGTACAGCGGTGAATTATTAATTGTTTTTTACGAACAGTGGATGAGATTGAAACGTATTTAAGAGAAATAGATTTGACAGAGGGAGATTATAGAGGAGTTCAGAGTCAAATTGGTGAAACAGAAACCAAAATTTTAGTCAAGCCAGTGGCGGCGCACAAACCATAGATCTAATGGACCTAACTCTAATACCGCGACGACTAATCATTGTGATAGCAGGTCGCAGCAAAATAACGATTCCAGTGCTAGGGGGTGAACGCCCGTAGCTCCACAGGTAACGAAAATAGTGTTCAGACATTTACTTTAGCAACATTATTTAATACTAAAAGTCAGAATTTACTGTTGGAAAAGTCAATTTTAAAACCGTTATATAAGCGCCAATAGTCAAACTGATCAGGTAGTCAGGTAATGTGTATTTCAAAAGAATTTTTGGTAAAAGTTATCGAAATTAATCTAAACGTTTCGCGTCTCCCATTTGTGACTATGACTTTGGTATATGCGATAAGAAATAAAAAGTGAACTGTGAGAGAGGAGGTTTATTCAAAGCTAGAGTTTCAAGAATTTGAAATTTCATACCCTGGTGTAGTAAGTCCATTCTGAATGGACCTGCACCTTGACGACGTTCTAAAATACTAGAACAGGTAGAATGGCTTACGCGTTTCAATGAGCTTGTTACGTTGTCTCGTAGCCGTGCGTAACACAAAGAAAGTCGAGGAATGACCGGGCTCAATCGGAGATTAGGGGGGGTTGTAGAAAGTAGACTAACATTACCTGTAAGAAAAAGAATTAGAATACCTAAAAAAAAAATAGTTAAGTAAACCTGAAAACAAATAGAATGTAAAAGAATGTAAAAACGTTTAGATAATCTATGTAATGGAGCAACGTTAAAAGCATTACAAAAAAAATTCAATACAAAGTGAGGTAATATTGCGGAGTAGCAGAAACGTTTCCTCACACACCAATTTAACATAAATCCAGACAAAAATTTTAACAAAAGATAAATAGATAAGACACAATTGATATGAGTAATCTAGTAGTATGAGTCTTTTTTTTTTCTATGTTTTAGAATAGCATGCAAGTCTTTTGTAAAAGATAGCAGAACGACAAAGATATGGTAAGCAACGGATAGATATTTAAAGTAATAAGACAAGTAGTAAAAGTTCACTTACGGAAAGTCCTGCAGTAGCACTTCCGTGCAATGGAAGGGTGGGAGTCACGATGTTCGGCACTAACCAAGCACTAAATCACACATACGTATTTCACGGGTGTTAGCAGCAGACATTATCATACTAATGGAACCATGTGGCATAGATAACTCTTCTTGTTAATCCTATTTCCTAAGAAAATAATTTCGAATTTGTAAACCGGTAATCGGTTATATTTCGCAAATAACGAAACTTGCGCAAGCAATAATCTATTTTAGATTCTTCGGTAGTAGAAACAAAATTCAGAACTACAGCATCAACTGCATCTGCTACACTGTATCCTCACTTTTAGAAACACTCAAGCTTAAAACGGTATTTCGATAATCCAAAGTATGCATATCGTCAAAGCAGAACGAGCAACAGAATTTTTAATGTAAATAAAATATAGAACAAGGGACAAACTACAACTACAAACTCAACAATTTATAGGAAATACATCGAAACACTGCTAAACTCGTAATTTATAGCAACCAAGAACAACTGTAAACTACCCTAATCTGTTTAATGTAAAAATCGTTGTTTAACATAACACCTGAGCTTCTCTTATCTCAAACGAGAATAGATAGCATAAAGACGAATTGTATACGGCGAATATTTATTTATTTATTAAGGAAAATCGACGTTATACAACCAGCTATACAAAACGATGTGTTTTAAGTACGCTGACATTAAGGGAACGTAACAAGCTAAAGAACCGAACTATAGGTTTAACCAAATTAGTGGGGTCCATAGTGAGAAACCAGACTAAGACAGGTCCCCGAAAGAGGGCAGCAGCTTTGTCGGTACTTAGAGTGGCAGAGACCATAGGGGTCAGTATGACATTCAAAGAAACACTACTGCGATGTGGAAGGCAACAGGAAACTACCACATTACCTCCCAAGTACACTGCGTACAGAAATTATTAGTAAACATGATGGCATCCTCGGGGATATCAAATTCTGGAGATAAAATAGTCCCCCATTCGGATCTCCGGGAGGGGACTACGGGGGATGTGATCCGAAAGTATAGAAAAATATCCGCGAACATTCTGTGAGTCGGAGCGTGGAATGTCAGAAGTATAAAACAAGTAGGTAAGCTAGAGAACCTAAAACTCAAAATGGCTAGGTTAGCACTAACACCATAGTAGGAATCAGCGAAGTCCGCTGGTCAGAGGCGGGGGATTTTTGGAGTGGAGACTTTTGGGTAATTCATACAGGATCAGAGGAAGGAAATTCGGATGTGGGAATAGTTATGCTTAAAAAGATAGGATACTATGTAGAAAATTACTTACAAAAGAACGAAAAACTACTCATGGTTAGATTTGAATCTAAACCAGTAAATACAGTAATAATACAAGTATTCATGCCCACTTCTAGCTACTGTGAGGAAGAGATAAAGGCGATCTACAAAGATATCGAAAACATACTAAGATACGTAAAAGGACATGAAAATTTAATAATTACGGGGGATTTTAATGCAGTGGTAGGTGAAGGTAGGGAAGGAACGATAGTAGGTTTATTTGGTTTAAGCACGAGAAATGACAGGGGAAATAGGCTGGTAAAATTTTGCGACAAGTACAACTTAACCATCACAAATACATTATTTCAACATCATGCTAGAAGACGATACACGTAGAAGATGCCAGGAGATATATCAAATATATTACATTATTGTTAGACAGCGCTTTGGAAATCAAGTAAAAGATTGTAGAAGCTACCCGGAAGCAGATATAGACACTAATCACAACATCGTAATTATGAAGGTCGCACTTAAATTTAAAAATCTGAAAAAGGGGAACGGAAAAAGGCACTTTGACTTTGAGAAGTTAAAAGATAAAGATATCCACGAAAGATTTGAAAAAAAGTCAAATGAATTGCTGAAAGATATCGGGAGAATTTCTGATACTAAGGAAACAGAAACAGAATGGAATAACATTAAATCCAGCCTAGACATGGCGGCCAAAGATATTCTGGGGTATACACAAAAAAAAGAAACCATGGATAACAAAGGATATCCTAAATTTAATAGAAAAAAGTCAAAAGTACAAAAATAGATCAGACGAAGCAGAAAAACAGAGATACAGAGCCATAAAATCGGAAATTATTCGCAAATGCAGGAAAGCTAAAGAACAATGGATTGATGAAAAGTTCAAAGAGGTACAAACTAAGATGGAAACAGGAAAAACAGACAAATCATACAAATTAATTAGAAGGAATTTTAGGGATATAAAACCATATAGCAAAAATATAAAGGACGCGAAAGGAAACGTCATTATAGAAAATGTAGAGAAAGTAGCTAGATGACAGGAATATATAGGGAATTTATATTCAGGAGAGGAACTAACAGCATTAGAGCAGCAATCAGACATTGAAAGTGATGACATGGGATATCCTGTACTTAGAGATGAATTTGAATTAGAATTAAAGAGTCTGAAAAATGGTAAGGCGCCGGGTACAGAACGTCTCTTCCAACTTGTAAGCTATATGTATGAGACAGGCGAGATACCCAAAGATTTAAAACGTAACATCATAGTAACTTTACCAAAAAAAGAGGCGCGGATAGATGTGAAAATTTTCGAACAATAAGTTTGACATCAGACGTTTCAAAAATATTAACTAGAATTGTACAAAGACGAATGGAAAAACAAACTGAAAAAATACTGAGAGAAGATCAATTGGGGTTTAGCCGCAACAGCGGAACACTTGAGGCTATTTTAGCTCTGAGGGTGATAATGGAGAAAACAATAGAGAAGGGGGAAAGCATATATATAGGGTTTGTAGATCTGGAAAAAGCATTCGACAACGTAAATTGGAAAAAAATGTTCGAAATACTCAAAAACATTGGAATGAATTTCAAGGACAGACGGATAGTACATAGCTTATACAAAGAGCAAACAGCGGTAATAGAATTAGAGCAAGCAAGTAGAGAAGTAAATATTAGGAAAGGAGTGAGATAGGGATGTGCCTTATTCCCATTAATTTTTAACTTGTACATAGGGGAAGATATTTGGAATTATTATGCAGGGACAAAAGATTGATATGCTTAAATTTGCAGATGATATAGCGGTATTAGCATCTAGCAAACAAGAGTTAGAAGCTGCTCTTAATGAAATGGAAACAGTTCTAACGGAGAGATATGGTATGAAAATTAACAACAATAAAACTAAAGTTATAGTATGTAAAAGAGGGAAAATAAATCAAAAACAAGAATATAAATAGGTAACCAGAACTTACAAGAGGTTAAGGATTTCTGCTACCTAGGAAGTCAAATAACGCAAGACGAGAAGAGCACAAAGTATATAAAACAAACATTAACACAAGGTCGTGCCTACATTTAACAAGAAAAGGCAACTACTGTGCTCTAAGACGATAAACATAGAAACAAGGAAAAGATTGCTTAAAACATATGTGTGGAGCACAACACTGTACGGCTGTGAAGCCTGGACAGTATGAGAAGCAAATAAGAAAAAAGAAGTGTTGTGCTATAGACGCATGATGAAGATATCATATACAGACAAAGTTAAGAAGTACTAGAAATGGTAGGGGAAAAAAGAAGTATGTGGAAAACAGTAAAAAATAAGAGAGATAGGATGATAGGCCACATAGTAAGACATGGGGGAATGGTGCGGAATATATTAGAAACATAATAAGAAAAAGGAGAAGTAGAGGTAGACCTAGGTTAGACTACTACACACAGATAGTGAAAGATGTTGGTTGTGAGAATTTTAGGGAAATGTGCAGGCTAGCTCAGAATAGAAATCAATGAAGGTACGCTTCCAACCAGTCGTAAGATGGAATAGCTAAGGACAAAAATAATAACTGTACTTAAACATAGTGATTACTATAAACAACTACAGTTATTGGTTTTGCAATTTTCTCAACTAATGTTAATTGTGCGAAAGGATTTACTGGAAAACTAGTAATACGACAAATGTCTGAGTGTTGGGGGATTCTTGGCAGCCACAGGTTGCTTAACCCCCTTCACATACCACTGAATCTTGGTCAAATAGGGCATATAATTAGAAAACAATAGAAGGGAATCGAGCTGTATATAGGCTGTTGTGAGAATTGCAGGGAACTGAGTAGGCTAGCTCAGAACGTAAATAAGCTGAGGTACAAGTCCAACCAGATTCAAAACGTAAAACTCAATGACGAAAAAGTAAGTGCTCTTAAGTCTGATGATTATTATACACAACTACAGGTGTTGGTTGTGAAATATATTCAACTAATGCTGATTGTGCGAAAGGATAAATTAGAAAAACTATTAATTCGACAAAGGTTCAAGTGCTGGGGGAACTTGGAAGCCCAACGCTGCTTACTTCCCTTCACATACCAATGAATATCAGGGAAATAGGGTATAAAGTGTAAAACACTAGAAGGTGACTGAACTGCATTAAACAAGAAAGAACAGCAACTATGTTCAAAGACAATGAACAGAGATACATGAAGAAAAATGTTCAAAGCATAGTGTGGAGCACAACACAGTACATCTATGAAATAGCAGCAGTAAGAAAACAGACAGAAGGAGATAGAAGTTTTCTGGAATGTTGTGCTTGAGATGTATGAGGATGATAGCATAGACAGACAAAGTTAATAGCAAATTGGTTGTAGAAATAGTAGAGGAATAAAGATATCTGTAGAGAACGAAAAAATAGGAGAATTAGAAGAACAGGATACGTTCTAAGGCATTTCTGGGGAATAGCGCGGGATATATTACAAGCAGAGATAGGAAAACATAGGTAGGAGTAGACCGAGAGCAGACTTTCACACACAGATAGGTATAGATGCAGACTGAGCAAATTTTAGCGAAATGTGTAAGTTGGTTCAGACTAGGAAACAATGAGGGTACGCGTCCAACCAGTTTTAGAACTGAAGACCTAATGATGATGAGGATGATGATGTGTAGTAAGTGCCAGGTCTGATAAAGGACATCATTCTGGGTTGTGATTTCTATACGGACCATGCATATAAATAGATTTTTTAAGAAGCTGCTTATCAGGACGACTTTATAACTGTGAGAGGGCAATAGGTTTTCTGGTGGTTCCAATCCCGATGTTCACTTAACGATTTGCGAGGTTTGTAAAGACAGACTTCAAAAAATTCAATTAAAAAAAGAAATTCAATTAAAAAAAGAAATTAAATCGTATAAACCTTCTGAGTTAAGGGAAGTAGCCGATCATGCGGAAGCCTTTTCAGAAAGCGAAAAAGATAATTTGTATGAATTGTTGATGAGTTTCAAAGGTATTTTCTCTGACCGACCTGGAAAAATCGTATTGAATACCTCGCGCTTATAAAAGCGAGGTCAGGAGGCAGATTGAGGAAATGGTTGCATGGGGCGTTATAGAACTCGTGCAAATGGAATGTGTGAGTCTACTGGTAGTTGAGCAAAAAAAGGACAGTTTTTGTGTTAAGGTAGTGGGCAAATTGTTGAAACGGGATGCGGTGGAACGACATTCGGTGTAGTATTATATTTACAAAAATACGTTGTTTAAACGTGAGTGGACTAACTCTCCAAGTTTTATATTGTGTGTTCTAGGTACGCTAATTGCCTACTTAGTCTTATAGGAGCACGAGGATAACAGTCAATTTGGTGCGGAAAAATCTGAATAAGCTGAAGCGTAATTACTATTTTTCACGTATGAAGCACATGATTAAAAAGATTATAGCAGGGTGTGAGTTGTTCCAAAGAGTAAAAGCCTCTAAGAAAGGACGAGTATCACAGTGTGGTGGCAGACGCCCAAAATAAAATCGCTTGTATCGACTTAATGGGATCACTCCCGCGGGAGCGTGCTACGCAGTTATTAGTAATGATAGATGCATTGAGCAAATTTGTATCGCTTTATTCGTTAAAACAAGCCTATTTGAAAAGCATTCTTAGGTGTCTGACTGAGAGGTATTTTAAAGAAATTGGCCAACAAGAAGTCGTTTTAGCTGATAATGGGAAATTCTCTAGCCACCAGTGGGAATAAAAGCCTCACACATCGGTCTGTTTTCCTCGAGGAAATATGACTGAGAGAATCAATAATGAAATTGTCAGTTTGCTCAAGTCTCTGTGTCATGCGGTCGTCCGTTTAAAATGGGGGTTTGTTCTAGACCAGGTAAAGGCTTATTTAAATAGAGCCATTTATGATGCTAAGAGGTTCAGTCCTAGCGAATTGCATTTTGGGGTTGCTAGTAGTAATCTTTCATTAAAAGCATTAAATTTCCTATTCGATCAGTAGATAAGCTACCTTCGTACGAGCGCAAAAACCGGTTTTCTTATGGGATTTAACATGGGAAATTCTAAGGTCCATCCTAGTCATTTTTGGTAGATACAAAAGTCATTCACCCCGAGGTCGCTGCAAACATTCCCACATCTGACAACAAAAATCTGCACAATGGTTTTCTTCAACTAAGCATTTTTCAGCCGCAGGCCCATATTAGCAAATATTCGCACATCTGGTAACAAAAATCTGTACAATAGTTTTCTTCAACTAATCATTTTTTAGCCCCAGGCCCATATTAGCAAATATTCGCACATTTGGTAACAGTATTGCCATCTAAATTCGCACAATAGTTTTCTTCGACCAAGCACTGTTTAGCTGCAGGCGAGGGCTCAGCACCCCAATCTGGCACGGATCTTGTTCTCAGCACCCCGATCTGGGTCATCTAACCTTAATTGGCGGACAATCGCACATCTGGTAGCAGTATTGCCATCTAAATTCGCACAATAGTTTTCCTCGACCAAGCACTATTTAGCTGCAGGCAAGGGCTCTGCACACCGATCTGGCACGGATTTTGTTCTCAGCACCTGGATCTGTACCGTCTAACCTTAATTGGCGGACAATAGCACATCTGGTAACAGTAATGCCATCTAAATATGCACAATAGTTTTCTTCGACCAAGCACTGTTTAGCTGCAGGCGAGGGCTCAGCACTCCGATCTGGCACGGATCTTGTTCTCAGCACCTCGATCTGGACCATCTAACCTTAATTGGCGGACAATCGCACATCTGGTATCAGTATTGCCATCTAAATTCGCACAATAGTTTTCTTCGACCAAGCACTGTTTAGCTGCAGGCGAGGACTCAGCACCCCGATCTGGCACGGATCTTGTTCTCAGCACCTCGTCTGGACTATCTAACCTTAATTGGCGGACAATCACACATCTGGTAACAGTATTGCCATCTAACTTCGCACAATAGTTTTCTTCGACCAAGCACTGTTTAGCTGCAAGCGGGGCTCAGCACCCCGATCTGGCACGGATCTTGTTCTCAGCATCTCGATCTGGACCATCTAACCTCAATCAGCAAAAATTCGTACATCTGGTAACAGTATTAAATAACATTATCATCTTAAATTTGCACAATAGTTTTCTTCGACTAATCATTTTTTAGCTTACGGGGCATGGATCGCACTCTTGGCACCCTGATCCGAACCACCACCACCACACCACCACAACCACCACTCTCACCACCACCCCAACCATCTTGTTAGAAACTATAAAGCTTACTTACATATACTTCTCAAAACAAAGAAACATATTACAAGAATCATAAAAGTATTTTATTACGCATATCTAATTGATGCATACACATTGCTCTTATGTCTACTACAATATTTATTTAGATTTACATATATTTATAACTATATCATTTACATATATCTAAATCAACATATATTAAATTAATATATAACTAATGATTACAATATTTACTTATATCTAAATTAATACGCTGTATTGTAAATTTGAGCTTATATACTAAATTATAATACGACTGACTACCATAGAAAGTTTATATATTACTAAATTATAATTAGAGCTGTCCACACAGTTTAACATTACTGTTTATCGATACATACTTGCACCTATATTGCGATATAAATTAACATATAATTTAAGTTTATAAATCTATTATATCAAGAGGTATCGGCTAATCAACATCCATACTATCTATAGAATAATGACCTAGAGGTAATGTTTAATATGATCCGGGGATCAAATACCGCTTATTATCGTGTGGACTTAAGGCTATTTTATCATGAATGATGGTATGAACGTGATGTTTAGATGAATGGATTAAATTTTGAGTTATAAATTTTTCTTTGTACTCATCCACACAGCGTACAAAGTCCTCAAATGTGATTTTGTTTTTAATAACAGATTTCTTTATACCTTTAACCTTTTTAGTTACACCAAAATTTGAAAGAACAATAGATAGCGGCGTGGAATCAACTCCCACACGCAAACGTACTGCTTCCTCCTCTTCTGGTGTTTTATAAATCTTTATAGCATACATTTTGGATCTCAATTCGATAACGTTTGTCATAATCCGTCCATTGTTTTCATCTTTCATCATCCCCAGTACTTTCTTATTAACTAAAGGAATTTTATAAACGTTATCGTTTGGATAGTCAAAAGTATCAAAACGTTTTTGACAGTCCCGCCTCATAACTTCATATGGATCGTGATTGTTAATTTTGTAAATAAGACTATCAGTATCCGTATATCAGACACTGTAGTCGTTTCCAAAGGTAGTACTCATGTAGCCATAATAAAAATCATAGATCGTGAGCTTGGATAAATCCAAGACACACATGCCTATATATATCGGTTTGTTAAAGTATATTTCTGATTTATTTAATTCTACCAATACAAGATGTTTATCAAAAACTGTAAGATTCTTAAACAGAGGATTGGATATACGAGCTTCGGCACCATACCTACCATCCCAATTTTGAAATAGCTTAACATTACAATGATTTCGCTTGTTTTCCACTGTTTTACCAAAAACAGCGTTGTTCATCAATTTGAACAAATTTTTTTCAAACTCGTTTCTAGTACGCTTTCGGAGATCCGTATTTAAATCAATATATGATTTTAGCCAACAGCTTTGTTTAAATTTAAGTACCATGTGAATAACTTTTAATCTAACCCCATTTGCTAACGCTTGTTTTAAATTCCTGTAATGAATCACATATTTTTGCTTAGAATTCAACGTCGCCATTAATTTGACGTTTTGGGTTCTCTCTACAGGTGGTTTTTCAGTCGTTGGGTCAAGGTGCTCTGGACAGAAGGGAATATCCATATGTAGGTCGTGAATGGATTCAGGATACTCCAAATCTACCTCCAAGATATAACCCTCAGAACAATCATTGAGAATTGAGATTACATCAATATAGGTATCGGTCCATTCAAAGTCACCATATGGAAGAGGTTGACCCATAGCCCACCCGTGCTGGTTAGTTACATCAAAATACATTAGATATTCATCAGGTTTGGATGAATCGTAAGTGGGTAGATATTTATTGTTGGCTGTAACACATTGTTCCGCACATACCTGGCTAAGACCACCTCGTATACCTTTTTCAATGAACAAAAGTTTATCGATATCAGTCAACAATTCCAGTTCCTGGCCTGTATGCTTCAACATTTTATCCCAAGTATATCTAGGTAATGTGTAATAATGAGCAGGATCTAGCCCTTAAGTGGAATGACAACTTGATCGGAATTGTTCAAAAACTTCTGCAACAACAATATATCAGTTTCTAGGTATAAATCTGAATATTGACCCAAGTTTTGAATATTAAATGTTGTCCATACTCTTTAAGCATGCTCATACTGTTTACTAGAGATTGTCCTATCTTCTAATGTATTATAAAATTGCTGCTGGTTAGGTAAGCATGTGATATCAAATTTTTCAAAGCTGTCAATAAAATCATATGGATAAATACCTTTCCGAGTTAGTAGTTGAAACTGTTCATCATTTAAATGTGTGAATCGACTCTTCAACAGCGGATGATTAGTTAAATATGAAGCTAGTGTGTCTAGGGAGGAGCTCATAAAGCGGAAACTGTCGATAAAACGGAAGTTTACCAAGTTCTCTGGAATAAATTTAGTTAAGGAAATATATTTTTCTTTAGATATAGGGAGTACCTCCACACGACCTTCCAAATTAATAGCAATATCTTTAATAATAAAATGGCTGTCATAACCGCTTAAGTTGTGAAAAACGATAGGAATTGTTCGAGAATCTTGGTGATTTATATTACAATCCAAATGTGCAGACCGTTCATTTAGATTGTTAGTTGGTGTAAAATGGTTATGATCACGAACCTTAATGTTATCTACTGTAAATGGTTTATCACAAATGATGATGATGTGTTGCGGCTATGAAAGCAGCTTCCTGTTGTAGTGTTAACGGAGTCATATCATACGGACATATAAAAACAGTCTCAACATCTTCTGCAAACTGTTGTAGTTCCCCTGAAAACCAATTTATGCAGTCTTCACCACGATTGGACCGATAAAGCGATAACGAATTATCATACTCACACTTGACATAGTATTCCACACTACACGGTATATGTTTTTGATATTTTTGAGCATCTCCAGTGGGCTTCAAAAGACATTCTAAATCGGCATATATTACAAATGGAACTTTAACTTTGTTTCGAAAATTTCTAAAACGGAAGATTTTATTTTCTTCTGTAGGCAATCGAGGTACCCCCAATTGTTTCATTTTACGTTCTTCAACATGTTTATTTAATTTTAACTGTGTAGTAAAATAGTGGAAGCAACGATCACAAAAATGTTTCTTGGCATGATCAGAATTAAGTTGAAAAGACACTAATCGACTCATGTCCTTAATCCAAACATAATGAGAGTTAAAAGGTTGAATGGTATCGTTTTTATAGGTTTCCAAATATTCATCATAGTACTGGTTATGAACCATCAAGAGGTTAACATGTTTGTTTTTTCTATTATCCGATATGAATAAAGGAACGACTGAAAATTTACGTTTGTTTAGTTTAAGGGTATAAACATTAACGGATATTTCATTCTGAGATTCAAAATTTACAAGTTGGTTTATAGTCATCGGAAACTGGATTCCTTTTAAGTTTAATATGGATGAATAATGGGGATATTTAGAGAGGTTTTGAGGATCACGAGCGACGGGGTGAAGTGCGGAAACTATAGACCATGCAAAACATGCCTGGTCATTATTCCTTACATTAATACATGCCTGTTTACGTTGTATTTGAGGCAGCAGCTCGATATATGATGATCCCCGCATGAAGTTAAACTTATTTATATTAATACCTAAATTATAAATATTAATCAATGTCCTACCACTATCACGTTCTTGGAAGTCTTCTAGCAAAGCTTCGCCATATCTTTCTTGATCATATAAGCGGTGACATGACATATCCGAAATTTAAAGACATGTGCTTACAGTGTTGGGGTGACTCAAAACATAATTTTATAACTATTGTGAAAGATTTTGATTTGGATAAGGGGCGGTATCGGAAGAATTTCGATGAGTATATAAATATAAAAGAAGCTGTTAATGGTTAGTCCCAATCTAAAGTTTCGGCGGATGTTAAAGATTTTATTGCAAATAAACGTTGGCTTGATTGATGCCTTGCAAGTAACCGCTTCTCATTTACAAGCTATCACCGAAAATTCCCATACCTACAACAAGGGTTAAACTCGATGACATGGAAGTATCTATAAAGAAAATTAAACAACTCGTTCCAGAAGAACCGTTTCATTTTGGAATATGGGGTCGGGCCTCCTCCCGGTATGCGTAATAAATTTTGTTTCAATTCCGTTTGTCTCTGTATGGAGCAACGACAAATACGGTAAATTGAACTTCAATGTCATTTTTACATCACTTATCTACGCCTAAGCCGTGTGACCCTGAATTAAAGAACTACTACATTGAACTGAACTGGCTGACTAAAACCTTTTATCAACTCCTTCCTGAGAGCAAAACAGCGTCTTTTATATAACTAACAGCAATTACCTTCTATTGTTTTAACAATTACTGAAAATACAATCTTCCTAATGACTAGCATCGTTTGCTCTTTATACAAAGGCTTCTTAATATGATCTAATGCATATTAAAAAGTGATCGTATTATTACTAATACATTGTATTTCAATTTAATAAAATTGCAGGACATTTAATTCCCACGTGAGTTGGATGCACCTGCATGCAGGTGGTAAGTCTGTCCTTGGTAGTTGAACAATAGGGTTTTTATTACAATGAAGTGTTATTGATTATAATTAATAAACTGCCCTAAATGCTTGTAAATTCTTCATACATTGTAGCTTTATGTTCTATTTCAAATACAAACCAATAAGTGACTGTTCCTCACGTATGTGAAACGGAAATGACACTTGATTGCAACTTCGTTGTTATTTGTGTAAATATCTATCCTACCGTTAATAATTAAATATAATTGAAAAAATCTGAAGTTTGTTAAAACTTTTCCTTTAAATTAATCGTTGCTTAAAATTAAAAATGCTTTCTTTACGCTAATTCTATTTATGTGTTAATGGCACACTTGATAACACAAATTAATATGAACCTAAAATTAATTTAAGAGCATTCTGTACCTTATGAACATTATTGTACTATTTGAAAAGTATACTTTATTAACACTTGTTAATTCTATTGTAATTAAGTAGCCTAATATGGCAATTCCATACCTCCTTTGGCCCTATTAAAATAGAATTTCATATTTGAAAATTATTTTTATTAAGAATTAATTATATAATTAATTTGTAAGCCTTAGAGCTAAGCTATAATTGACATAAAATTCATTTAGATACTGTTTTAGTATTTGTTTTATACCAGTATATATTATTGACTTTTATAATAATTATATACAGACTTCTTGATAAAGACAATTTATTGAACTTAACAGACAGATTGTTCATACAATACACATGACACTGACTTTGACAAGATAATAATAAGACAATGAATAAATCAATAAGAGTTGGAACATTTATACAGTGTTGCCAACTTCATTATATAACATCTCCTTTTTGTTTTAATATGGATTAAATCATATAACATAACTTATATTAAATGCACTATACTAATATTATTTTTAGTCATATTCTGAAAACGTAAATCTTTTTGGTTTTTTAATTTGACGTCCAAATCTAGAAGTTTCTCTATCCTTACTAGAACTACAAACATTTTCTGTATCACACTCAATACTATTATTCTGATCTAAAATATTAGTATCCCTACTTTCATAGTTTTCAGGTGTTTTTGGCGACTTTAGCAAATGTTGGCGGTTCCTTCGAAAAGTACCCTCAGGACTCTGCACAATGTATGAGCGCGGTTCAGGTCCTATCTGAATAATGTTACCTGGCGTCCATACAAGTTGAGGTTGTTTTTTAAAATAAACTGAATCACCAACTTTTAATTCGGCTAAGCTTTTTGTATGAGAATTATAATACGTTTCAGATTTCTTTCTGTAATCATTCAGGTAACGTTGATATCGTTTTAAGTTGATTGTTTTAGGATATAAATTGTTTTCTAGTATAGGTATTTTTGTATTAAGACGCCTAGACATAGATAGTTGTGCTGGTGAACATAAACTTTGTTTTGGGGTAGTACGGTAATTTAATAAAGCTATGTATGGATCTGTTTTGTCATGTAAGCATTTGGTTAACATTAATTGTATTGTTTCAATGGTGCGTTCAACTTGACCATTTGATCGACTTAGATATGGACTAGTTATTATATGTTTAAACTTCCATTGTTTGGCAAATTCTTTAAATGCATTAGAATTAAAAGGTGGTCCACCATCAGAAACGAATACTGATGGGATACCATGTCGGGCAAAAATAGATTTTAGGTGTGTAATGACGATATCACTAGCGTGACGACCATTTTTTAACAAAACTAATTCGACATATTTAGAAAAATAATCGACAACAATTAAATAAAATTCTTTGTTGGGTAATTGGAAAAATCTATCTGACTTTGTTCCATGGAAGTAATTTATAATCATGAAACAATAATGGTTCTTTCGAATTATTACGACGATAAATAATGCAAGTTTCACATTGATTAATAAAATTTTCAATGTCGTTATGAATGTTAGGCCAATAGACTACAGACTTTGCGAGACTTTACAACTAGACATTCCTTGATGTCCTTCATGCATTAATTTTAGAATTTCCTGCCTCAAAGGTTTAGGAATAATCACGCAGTGTGATTTAAATAACACTCCATTAATAGTGTGTATTTCATCCTTAATAGGAAAATACGGCTTTATTAGATTATCAACTTGATGTTTTTATTGGGCCAACCTTCACGGCAATATTGTATAAGTTTTGTGACGTTTCGTCATTTGTAGTACTTTCTTTAATATAATTAAATTTGTCGTTGCTAATTGGTATGTTACCAAGTAACAAAATAACATGCAGACTTAAGTCCGTATCTATGTCAGACAAAGCATGATCGCTGAGTGCTGCACGTGATAGGGTGTCCGCGACATACAAATATTTTCCTGGTTTGAACACTACATCAAGATTATAGGGTTCAAGACGTAACATAATTCTTTGTAGACGTGGTGGAATGTTGAATAAAGGTTTTTTAAAAAGACTAACTATAGGTTTATGATCAGTTTCAACAGTGATTTGTTGACCATAAATATATTGGTGAAACTTTGTACATCCAAATAGTATACCTAATAATTCTTTTTCTATTTGGGCATAGTTTCTTTGACTATTATTAAGAGTTGCTGAAGCATAAGCGATAGGATTTCGACTATGAGAAATAACTGCTCCCATGGCATCTTTCGAAGCATCAACCGATTATGTTAACTGCTTGTTCGGGTCATAATAAGTTAAGACTGGAGCATTGGTAATAAGCAACTTAAGTTCATTAAACTCAGATTCATGCTGATCATCCCAATGCCACAATGTATTTTTTAATAAGAGTTGTCTAAGATTTTTGGTTTTAACTGATAAATTATTTATGAACGATCCTAAATAATTGACCATACCCAAAAAACGTTGAACATCAGTGACACTTTTTGGTGTCGACATATTGATTATAGCCCTAACTTTATCATTGTCAGGACGAACACCGTCCTCATCAAATAAATGACCTAAATACTTGACCTTTTTTTGACAAAATTTTGATATTTCTTTATTAAACTTTAGACCAATTTCTCGAGCTCTATGTAAAACATTTTCTAATCTATTGTCATGCTCTTCTTTAGTTTTGCCATATATTAAAAATCATCCATCATAATTTTAACACCGATTATATCAGAAAAACGATTAATCATTTCATTGTGAAAATTTCAGGAGCTGCATTAATACCAAAAGGTAGCCTCAAAAATCGGTACCTACCTTGAGGGGTTATAAATGTACATAGTTTTGACGATTCTTCATCTAGTTTCAGCATCCAAAATCCAGAATTGGCATCCAAAACTGAATAGTACTTTGAATCTGCTAGATCAGATTTAATTTCATCAATATTAGGAAATTTAAAAAGATATCGTAAAATGGCTTTATTTAATTTCCTTGGATCAAGACAAATTCTCAATGAACCGTTTTTTTTAGTTACTAAAACTATTGAATTTACCCATTCTGTAGGTTCATTAATTTTCTTTATAACACCAGTACTTTCTAAAACTTTTAACTCTTTTCAAGTTGGTTTTGGAGCTTAAAAGGTACTTTTCGTGGTGAATCTATAGAAGGCATACTATCCGGCTTAAGTGTTAAATGACACTCATAATCTTTTAAACATCCAAGTCCTTCAAAAACATCTGTATATTTTTGTACAATATTATCATCCTGGAAAGTAATGTTTTGTATCTTTTTTAATTAAATTTAACTCTATACAGCTTTGCAAACCAATAATAGTTTTGCATGAGTTATCCAGTATGTGAAATTTTAAAACATATTGCTTAGAATTATGTTCACATTTTAATGCACATTGACCAATAGTAGGTAAAATTTCGCCCGTAAATGTAGAAATTTCAAAATTACTTTTATAAATTACATCCTGGGGTATATTTAAATTTTGAAATTGCCTTAAAGAAATAATATTGGTTTCAGCACCAGAATCTATCAAACAAGAGACATCTGTACCATTAATTTTCAAGCATACATTCCAGAAAGAATTACTTTGTTCTTGGTTTAAATTATTGCATGAAATTAAACCTAAAAATAAAGTATGATTTTGTGATTGAACATTGTTTACAGACACTTTAGTACGACACATTTTAGCAAAATTATTTAATTTATTGCAATTCTTACATGTTTGACCTTTGGCTGGACATTTTTGTCGATGCACTTGACCACATTTACTACAAATAATTCTTGTACCTGGCTGGTGTTGATTATAATTTTGATAGTTTCTATCACGACCGGGTGTGCGTTGACGATTCTTAATTTGACGCTGGCTCTGCTGCACCTGTGCTCTTCCAACAAATCCTGTATCTCGAGCAAGTGATACTTCATCCGGTTGAATAAGTTGTTTAACTTGAACCTTAGATAATTCGCAAGACTTGGCAATTTTAATAGCATCATCCAATGTTTTTGGTGCTTCATTCAGAAGTCGTTCTTTCATGTACTGAGTCTTATTACTTAAATTCCAACTAAAAATATCTTTAACCAAACTATCTCGTAATGTACCGAATTCACAAGTAAGGCTGATATTTTTTAGATCAGTAGCATAAACATCAATATCTTCCTCAATGAGTTGTCGACGATTAAATAGTTTGTGTCGTTCTATTGTAATATTTACTTTTGGCATAAAAAAGTTTTCAAACTTTGTAACTAAATCAGCAAATTTTATAGTATCAACATCTTCATTAAAGGAATAAAAAATCTGTAGTGCAACCTTACCTATATAATGTAATAATATAGCAACTTTGCGCTGATCTACTTCCTGTTCTAGATTAGAAGCTCTTAAAATAATTTGAATTGTGTAATCCAATTCTTCCATTGAAGTGGCATGTTGTTACTTCGAAGGTCAAGTATTTCCATATAAGAAGAGTTTAAATTTAATATTGACATTTGTTGTGTTGGAGGTGATGAATTGTTTGAAGTTGAACTTTGTAAAGGCATTTTGAATTTATTAAAATATAATGTAGCACATGTTTGTAGGTTAGGATTGTATTTCTTTAAATATTTGTTGAATCTTAGCCGGCCCAATTAAAATATAATTTCACCTGACACCATGTTTTAGTATTTGTTTTATACCAGTATATATTATTGACTTTTATAATAATTATATACAGACTTCTTGATAAAGACAATTTATTGAACTTAACAGACAGATTGTTCATACAATACACATGACACTGACTTTGACAAGATAATAATAAGACAATGAATAAATCAATAAGAGTTGGAACATTTATACAGTGTTGCCAACTTCATTATATAACAGATACAATTAAATTCAATTCAATACAATTTACCTTTTAAGTGCGATGGCTTCTAAAGCATTCTTTATTTCGTAAAGGTTTTTTGGATTTTCTTCGGGATTCTGTCTTTTTCTCTCTTGATATTTGATGTAGAATCTTCGTACCGAAAATACCACTGCAACCGTTATCACTATAAATAATATGACTGTCCATATACTTATGTTGTTGTAGTGTAATAAGGGTGTTTCTATTTTATTTAGTTGAATCATATGGTTATCCATGGCTTTTATATACTGTGCTATTCATCTAAACGCAAATATTTTAATTTTAATTGTTCAATCGCGGTCACTTTACCAATCGCTTTGTTTACTGCAAAATGTATGCTTGGTAAACTGGCGATTTTCTTGGTAATTGTAGGATTCTTGAATACTCATTCAATTATTTGCTCAATTTTTAAATAACAATCTTCTTATATGGTAATAATATAACTTCTTAAATTGCTTATGTTGCTTCTTCGTTATTGCACACAGTGGTTATTACAGTTTCTTGTGAAAACATGGCGATTAATTGATTTTCGGTGGTTTTCTGAATATTTCTTGGCGTAATTTCAATCGGTTTTGGGATGTACGAACCGTACTGTTTTGAAAATTTTAGAAGTCGTGTTTCATATGGTGATTGTCCATTTATATAACTCGTAGTTATTGATTGGCTGTGATTTCTTTACATTTATTGTTTGAGATACCATATTTAAACTCATTCCAAAGCATAAATTTACCTTTTGGTGTAATGATTTGGAAATGAACGTTTGAATTTCATTGGTGATGCAAAATTGTGAAAATAATTACAAATTTCTTATTCTACAATAGGAACTTCTAATATGAAAACAAGTACATTAGACTTTGAGTATACCTTTACATGAATGATTTTTTCAAATAACATAATGCTATCGTGGTTAACTTCAAAAAGTAGTTTGCTATTTTTAATATACGGTAATATTAAGTATAATTCTACTGAAAGGTCATTTTGTTCAATTATACTGGAATGCAAAGTATTTAATTTGGCAAATGTAAATGCATTTTCTAATATATTTAATACTTACTGAATTACTGAAATTGTTGCAATTAATTGTGTAAAAAAGGTATTAAATGTGATCATAGTGTTTGTGCTGATTTGTTCCAAGTTTGCTTTATGGGTACTTTTTGTAATTTGTTAGTTTAATTTTGCATTGTTACTTGATTGCTAACTAATTTTGAAACAGTTTAATTACATTTTATTAAAGTGGTTGTGGATAGCAAAATTTGTTCTTTCATGATTGTCTTTAGTAGTTCCTGATTATCACTAAATTAAGTATTAACCGAATTGAAGTATTGACCGATCATATCTTTCTGCGTCCTTCTAATCTAAATTACCTGTAATTAATTTTACTAATGAACCTACTGGATTAATAAATCCTCGTTTGTTTCTCTTATAAGTTAAACTGGGAATTAAATGTTCAAATTTTTTTGGTTGCTCTTAACATATTTTCTTTAATTTAAATATAATTGTGCATATCATTGTAATACGAGTTGTCAAAATTGATCATGTTTTCGAGTAACTGAGTCTACTGTAGCTATATTCCGACTTGAATGTGGTCAAATCTAGATTCTGACTTAGAGTTCAATAATCTATTGCGTTCTGCATTTGTCCAAATTTTATGGCTATCAGTTCGGGATTGTCAATAATTAGTTTTAATCTGATTCCATTGTCGGGTCTGTTTGTTGTGACAGCAGATAAAGATCATGATGGTCAATTCAAAACGCAATGGGTCTTAGGTTTAATTAGTGTACGTATTTGATTGTTGTGCTTTTGTCTGTAACTGCTATATTTTTGTCCGAGATTTTCTTAATTTTATAAAGGCCTAAGTTTCTCGCGGCTCTCTTGTGTTGTTTGGTCTAATAGTTTCTTTCGTATACAGTTTGTACAATTTCAAATTTTTTAACCGAGGAATTTAAATTTCGTTTCTCGATTACCTTCTCCTTACCGTTATACAATCTTCGCTTAACATTTTCAGAAGTAATTTTTAATTTTTCGTTTGGTCTTTTGCGTACTGTCGGTAAACTTGTTGATTATAATAACCAAGGGGGTTGCGTGAATCTGCATATCCTAGGGTTAATTCTAAAGGTGTGGAGTTTGTTGAAGTGTGAAACGTGTTGTTGTATGCAATAATGGTGTAAGACATTAATACTGAAATTGGTTCTCGTGGGAATTTTAATTTTAGAACTCTAATTTGTTCTAATAAAGTTGAATGTAATCTCCCTCAGGTGAATTGCAATTTGGATTATTTTCAGTAGTGTAGTGTATTTTTATTTTGTGTAACTCCAAAATGTCTCGTACTGTATAGTTTCTCAATTCGCTTCCGCTGCCTAACGTTATTATTTCTAGTGTACCTCTTAATATGAAAAATACTGTAAAGGTCTTTGTGTAACGTTTATACTATTTTTGGAACTAATGGGGATTGCTTGTCCCAATTTTGCAAAAGTATTTACTAATGTTTAAAAATGTTACGACCCTATCACAAAAGTATCTATATGTAATTTTTGGAAAAGTTTGTCTGGCGTTTGGGTGATCATTAATGGAATTTTCGGTGGTGTTCGGTCATGTTTGGGTTTGTCACATAAATCACATTTTTATTTCTTCTTCGTTTGTAATCAATTTAACGAAATATATAATTATTTCTGGTCCTGTATTAGTAAATAAGGTAGTATAAATTTGTGAAAATTTGGTGTATAAATTTTCTGTCACAAAATAGAAATAAGAGCGTTCTTTGTAAAGTGTGTATTCCTTTAGAAATTGTATGATTTGTGTTATCTGAACGTGGTAAATTTGTTTGTTGGATTCTTTTTTGTAAGTTACGGGATTCGGATGGATTAAAACTTGATTCATTAAAAATTGATTACCTTTACTATCGATTGCTTAATTCAAAATTTTGATAGATTGTCTAGGTTCGGTAGTTTGAGATGAATGATTGGTACTAATTTTTTATGGGTCGTCCGAGTCTCTTGTTTCAGTTTCGCCTACATTTCCTACTGTTAATTCGTTCTTGATTGCGTTGATATGTACTCTACTCATAGCGTCTACGTTCGTGTTGTTTTTGCCACTCTTGTAGATTATTTCATAGTCGTATTCTTTTAAACGTATTATAGGGGCTACTATTAATGCGTTTTACCAATTTAAAACAAGTAATAACAAAAGTCTTTATTACTCACTGTTCACAAGTCTAATTAACATTATAAGCTTTATTTATAGATGTTTTCAGTCCTATTAACAATGAAGCACTATCACACTAATGAATTTACAAGCACTAATATCTTTTTAAACTAAATTCTTAACCATAGGTCTATTAACAACATTAATACTACTATTTATTTATTACACTTTTGTCTATTTATGTATTTTGCAAGCTGGTGGTACAATATACACGTTCACATAACGCAGATTTATATTTAATAAAAGACTCAGAACGTACCGAACAACTAACTATATACGAGATGATTTATATAATACATTCTGATATAGACTAACCCTACATTAATCGCCGATCTTAATACCGCTATAATTAACAAGTTCGACCATACTCCTAAGATGCATCAATTTGCCACCAACATCTCACACCTCATCTGCTCGCCAGAATCTATTTCCCAAACCTGCACTTTACAAATTGTAAATTCGACTATCAACCGCAACTTATTTACCATTAATCGATTATCATCCACATTGTTAACCACTGACATCGCCGTCCAATTGCATCAGGTACAACATTTAAGACACCTTACACACCAAATAACAGATTTTGTACATTAACATTCAATAAACCCGCATTCTTACCACAACCACAGCATACACCATGCAGCCATCTTTACCATTGCACTTACCACCATTCACCGCCAGCACTAGCATTACACTCTTTCTTGACGCTCAACTTTTTCAATCAATATTACAGACTTTTTCTATCAGTACTCAACCGATTTATACTACAACGCGCACTTTTACCACGTTACGTCCATGTACATTTGCATCGCGTCGCAGCACGTTCAGACCGGTACTCCATATCTCCAAACAGATTATGCCGATGCTGTCATTATCACCTCGTAAGGTACGAAACCTCTATCATCCACACCGCTGTTCTGATACCAACTTTTGCAGCCTACGACCAGAATTCTTAAACATTTTTAGATGCGACACATCCAGCACGCATTACCGCCATTTATAACGTTATTCGCATTACCTTCAGCGCACTAGTTTGAGACATCCTATCAACAGCACTTCTTTTAAGCATGCAATACCACTGTTCAGCCACCCATTACCATTTTTCAAAGCATCATCGAACGATAATACCATATTTCAATTTCGACATACTCCTTACCATCGACCAGCTTCACGCACAACAGCGTTTCACTATGACACTTTGCATTTCTACGGATGTTCTGACGTGTACCAGAACATAACAGATCCAGTCGTATTTTTTGTCACGAACTGCATTTTCGAAACCTAAACCTTTACCATTAGCTGCTGTACATCAAACAATTTATTGCGAATTTCTCACCACGCCGCAGATACCTCTAGGCAATCTTTGCAACCTCTTGCACCATCCCAAGCGCTAGTACCCTAATCGTTTACCCCAGACTTTCTCACACCACAAATTTAACGACTTTTAAGCATCGATTCTTATACATCACTCTTTTAACAGTATTTTCGAGCGATCATTAACATTCAGCATTATTTTACCCCAACGTACATGTAACCAGCCCACCATTGTTAACCATTAGCTTTTACTACTCATAAAATCGGTATAGCACCACAGTTACTACTACGTACAGCTGATCAACACTCGCGCGAGATTGTGCCATTAGGAATGTACCTGTCATTCTTCCTCGATAAACCACATTTAAGCGATGCAAATCGATTTACCGGACAACGCAGACATGATCCATCCAAACAGACTGAGCTTGCTCAACTCCCCTCTCGAAGCACCAGCCGGCATCATCACACCCGGGCCACCCGCACGCACGCCAGCCACGCTCCGTGCGACCAGTCACAGCCTTTATAACAAAGAACAGTAACATTTATTCACAATACAAATTAACAGACACACATGGACCATTTAAACCAATTTTATACACAAACGAAGCTCCTTTCAGTTTGTTTGCGTGGTTTTAATTTATCTTCGCAGCTGTTTAGACCGACCCGACTCATCTCTTTCAACCAATAGTTCTGATAAGACGTCAGTTTCGACATTGTCCAATGCCTGCAGTGTCTGATTCCGACACGATCCATTCCGTGCGATCAGCTGACACCATCGCAGCTTTCCACTACGCACAGCATGTTGCTGATCGACTTCGTCGGACTGGAGAAATCCTTCATCACCCGTTGATTCATCACCACTGAATTTGGTTGACATGTTGTAAGACCCTCGGTTATGATCCGAAAGTCATCCGGGCAAATACGTTTGCGGAACCCTCGTGGTGACGACAGTAGAAACCCGCATTCTGTTCGTTCCATTGACTAACACGTTTTGAACAACAGTTACATGATTTAGCACCACTTTTCGCCACATAACAAAGTCTTTCTTACACCGCAAATGCAACACTGAACCCGATGTCATCCATCGGCAAAATCATCTTAATCCTCATTTTCTCATGCGCCATGCAACATCTGACGCGCATGTCGCAGTGCCAGCCATCCACCGCCCATCCATTTCCACTCCAGTTTCTCCTTCCAGCCAGCGAGCGTAGCTAACGGAGCATCCTTTAGCGTAAACGGACAGTTTCACAAACGCGCACCTCGACGATCTAGGTCTATCAACCCTTCCGAATGATTATCTTTTGAATCAGAATGTGTAGATCAAAATATGTCCCGTTCATAGCTTGTAAGATTTTATTTTATCGAGTTCCTTCCTCTTCCCAACAATTTCAGCTACAACAAGCGCAGACATCATTTTCAATCCTTTCATTTCTGATCCGACAATCAATGCACCTCGGTTCTTATCATTCAATGCACGTCTGTACAGAATTAACACAACAGACATTAAATGATTTTACGACCTTCCATTTCAGCTAGATTCGCTTTCAAGAAACCATCTAACCTCAAACTTGATCGACACCACCGCACACCATTTCAATCATCCAATTTGCCAACTAACGTGTATACGAGCAACGATGCATTTAAACGCCTTACAACGATCAAATAATCCACGATTTTATGGCTCCATGACTTAGTTCCAGAACAGACCAGCTATCACATTCGTTCATGCCACACAGCCTCACCATTTGTCGCGTCAACAAACTTTTACCTCTGATGCAGCATTTCAGTTGTACCATTCATCCCAATCGCAAATGTACATCATCAGTTAGCATACGTTCTTAGCTTCACTTTCACCCACGCAGTCAACAGATATTTATACTGCTTCCATCAATTTCGCATTGTCCAGCCAAGCCCTAGAAACGGAGTTCCAATGCTAAACGCGTCGAAGTTAGAATGCAACCACATCTTTTCAGATAAACATTCTAGTTGCCAGCAAGTCGCACAGTAACCCGCATGCAAGCACCGACATTCGCACCACTTTTCTGGCCGAAGCATTTCGTCAAGCAGCATTCCAGTGCAACGTTTCAACCATTGCACACAATCGCACATTAGTCCTCTCAACGCAGCACCTTGAAACGTATTCGCACTCAGTCCGATCAACCTTTGAACAACGTTTGTTCGCATACACGCACCGAGCTCTCAGTCATGCCGAATACATTGTCACAAAGCCCATCCTCTCACTCACTCACCGCACAGCCACATGACCACGACCACAATCGATCACAAGTGCATCTGACGCACACTTCACCGCCATGACACGGAAACCAGCATCCACACTGAACCGACCACGACCATTGATCACATGACACACAACAGACAATGGCAACACCCGGGCTTGATTTCAATCCACCAGCACAAACATTTTACCTGATAATATTCACTCGCAGTTGATAGCAACTAGGTTAGAAAATCAGCCGCGGCGCTGGCCCAAGCTAATTAATTTTTCCTTTATCTAACCTAGGTCCACACTTGGTTTTTAATGGAAAACTCATTAAAAGCAATTAGTGCTAATGGGTTTTTAATGAGAAAACTCATTAAAAAGCAATTAAGTCATATGGTCATGCGGTCATAGGGTCATGTGGTCATGTGGTCATATGGTCATGTGGTCATATGGTCATATGGTCATGTGGTCATGTGGTCATATGGTCATGTGGTCATGTGGTCATGTGGTCATGTGGTCATATGGTCATGTGGTCATGTGGTCATATGGTCATGTGGTCATATGGTCATGTGGTCATGTGGTCATATGGTCATGTGGTCATGTGGTCATATGGTCATGTGGTCATGTGGTCATATGGTCATGTGGTTATGTGAGCAGGGAGATTAAATTTGGTATATAAGGAAGTAGTTTTGGGTGAGCTTAGTTATAGTAAGACATTTTTAACAACATATTCGACTATTTTCGGTAATATACGCCCCACTCTGTAGGATACATAAGGGAACAAATTTTCGTATTCAATTTAGTATTTGACGGTAGCTAGAACGGTAAACATGAGCGTCTCCAAGGTGATTAACGTTTCTCAACTTCTTGGGAATAAAGTGAAACCGACAAATGAGCGATTTGGATTATGGCTGTTGGCAGAAAATATGTGCAACAATAATCTGGTGACAGATATTGGTAATATTTGTTATGTCGAAGGCGAAAAGATGCTGACTGGCGGACTACACACACCAATTACAGAACCATTTTGTGACAATATAATGTTGGTTAAAATTTGCGACCTTTCTGACACCGAACAAGCATCTGCAAACAAAAAATGTTTATCCTAAAAAGAAATTTGTGGTATTTAACAGCTATCTACGAAGAAAGTTTGACCGATTTGTTTCCGCTAGGCATGGTGTTAAAGCTAAGCTTCCGTTTTCTCTGGAAAGCACTAACAAGATGGGCCAGAGAGTAAAAGAAATTATCGGAAAAGAAGACCTCGAATGCATTAATAAAAAATTCCAAAATCCTATATGTGTTCCATACAAAGTGGAACTAGCAGATGTTAAGTTGGAAACTTTATTGGAGGAACTACCAGATATATTAGACGAACTCGAAAAAGATTATTTCTATCTTTTTGACATGGATGTAACCCAAGATTTTGCGGGTATATTTAGCAAGATGGAGATGTGTAATTATTTAACTACAAACCATAACTTTTGCTATAAGGGCGAATACGAAGAAAAGTGTAATATTATAGTTGACAACGATAAACTGTAGGAATTGATTGTTTAACATGGCTAACAACCAATGCAAGAATTAAGATATACAACAAATTTGTGTGTCAGATAACAAGTCCTGGTGTTAATAAACAACTTGGCAATCATATACTAGATTTTTTACGTTGTCCAGATGTGCGTTTAAGGGAAACATTTGCGTCTACTTTGGCTAAAGAACATGGTATTACGCGATTGGAAGCGACAATATACAATTGTGCAATTGGAAGCAATGTCAGTGCGGAACGGGTGTATAATCCCTTAAAAGACTGTTTAACGTTATTGGAAGATAGTGTTATACTTCCTAAAGGCGCCAATGTACTCGGTACCACTTGCCAAAATGTGGAGTAAGCTATCGGACAAGCTACAAAATAGCTGCTGTTTAGTGTTTAATAACCTGCTACAGTACGTGTATTGGGGGAATGGTAATACAAAGAAATTGACGGGCTTGCAGATTAAGTTGTCCGAAAACCAAAAGAAAGGGAAAAATTGATAAAGTATGTGCTGGCTTTTAGTTTTAACTATTTACCTGTAAATTATTTGGAGATAGTAGGAGGAAGACAGCTCAGATAAAATAAAAATCTTACACAAGTGCTACATTAAAGCAGGTAGTACATATTTTACACAATCTGCAACACCATATTCTACAATTCCAAAAGAAATAATCATTTCGGAATTGGGGTTGATAGATACGCATAACATTCGTCCAGAGGTTGTACGACAACGCGTAAATATTGGTAGTAAACTTTATCCGTTTACGCTAAAGGAAATTGCTCCATTATGCATACCATACGCTGTAAGTGGAAGGAAAAGACAACTGAATTAGAGGAAATGGATGCAAAAAGACGAAAATTGAGTACATGGAAAACACTGCGACAATACGCGAACAATACAAAGATGTGTTATACAAAGAACATCTTATTAGAGAAAATGAGGAAGAATTAAAAGATTATTTTATGTGCCGATGGAGTGACTTAAATACATCCGGGTTCTACAAGCTGTTTGCATTTGCGGTTAGTAAGAAAGACTCTTTAGTTATGTAGGCGTTCTTGCGGAAAAGGATGGTACTAAATCCGTATACTTTTTAAAAGGTTATTCTAAAACGTATTTATCAAAATGGCAGATAACAAAAAGAACTAAGGAATGCGGGTTTCGTAACCTTGGCGTACACCACACGTAAAGGGTTCCGCTAAACATTGTATATTTGCCCAGTAAAGAACCTTTCGGATCATTTAAAACCGAGGGTCTTACAACCTATAACAACCATATATTCCCAAAAGTGGTGAATATGCAACTACACAACGGTGTGTGGGAGAAAAGGATTTCTCCAATACCGACAAGAAGAAGTCGATCAAGCTAACAAGATACGTATGCAGGATATAGTGGAAAGCTGCGATTAAAAGATTGTCACAAGCTGCAAGAATTACACGAAGGAATGGATCTAGTTGTCGGCGGAATCAAAGACTTTAAATATAGAGGCAAACTTCGGTACATTTTACAATTCGAAAACCTAGACGGTCTTTATGTATCAAACTATTGGTTAGAAAAGGAGATAGAAGACTTGGGTGTCGATTTAAATTTTAAGTGCGAATAAAATTAGATAAAATTAAACCACTGCAAACAAACATAAAGAAAGGACTGTCTTCTGTGTATAACTTTGTATTAAAATTAAGTTTAAATGGGTCCATGCTTGGCATTACATTTTTTAATTTGTTATGTATAATGTTTGAATAAACATTTTATAATAGTATTACATTGTTCTTTATTTATAAAAGGCTGTGACGTTACCACGAAATAGCAGTCGCACAGAGAGGGGCGCATGGGCAGCGCGCATGGGCAGGGTGCGTACGCGCAGGGGTGCGCATGGGCGGGGTGATGCGCAGGGGTGCTCATGGGCTGGGATGTGTCTGAACGTACACGAGGGAAGCGGATGTTAACAGTCACCAAGCATCCAATTCTTTATTTGGATGGTATCGAGTACTTGCCTGCGTATGTATCCGGAGTAAAAAATACGATTTGCATACGCAGCTTATTAATAAAATTAGTTTATCGAGGGAAGATGACAAAAGGTACATCATTCCTAATAGTACAACAATCTACGCATGGGGGCGTAAAGATATAAGATAGTTGTTTATATTTTTATATATTAGTTTTAAGATTCCATAATTTTTAAGTTCTTCTCCCACCTTCCAAATCCTTCCGGCTTCTATCCTGGTTGACAGAGTATACGTGTTATCTCCACGTGGTATTCGCGGACACGGCGGTTTTAGATTTCTCGGGCGATGGTTGGCTAAGGCTATGTCTTGTTAGCGAAAAAGGTTTTAAAGATGGAGTTAAATAAAGATGGTAAAAATTAGTCTTTAAAACGCATAACTTTGTATGGGTGGTCCTATTTAAAATCTGTTTACATATTTGGGGTCCCTAGAAAATTTAATATTAGTTGATACCTAGCAAAATATATTTATCTTAAAAGAGTGACTACCCCATGTATAATAAATACAATATAACACTTGTCAACAAAAAGTTGTAGGAAAATTAAAGACGTATTTAATGGGGATCCAGTATTAGAATTTGTTGGTAGTAATGTTAAGTCCTACTGTATTGTAGGCGAGAAAGATACGATTAAAAGTTTAAAGAGGTCTCACGAATTGTAGTTAAGTAAAACCGAGGGTCTTACAACCTATAACGAGCATATACCTCCAAAAGGGTAGGTATGCAACTACGCGGCAGTGCGCGGAGAATAAGAATTCTCCAATAAGAAATTAAAGTTTCCATGTACGTAGCACCAGCCATTGGGTAATGGTCGAAATGTGGAACCTATAAAGACGATTATTAATTGTGGTTTAGAAAATAGTAGTTTTCGTGGACTAAATAAAATAGCTTAGACTGGTTAATGTATATGGTTACATATTTCGTACACGTCCGCAAACATCTGTTTACGTCCACAATGGCGATACCGGTAGTTTTTGTTTAACAAATAGTAAGAAAATACGTCAGGTGTTAGTGCGTGAAGCCCATAGGATCGTTGGATTCAAAAAGAACGGTGCTGTATGGTGGTCTCCGTTAGAATAATCGAAAGTGGTTAATCGTCGTATTAGATGTTTAAATAAGCGAAAGTGTAAATGCCTACATAAACAAAGATTTAATTATCCGACAAAAAGTACGCGATGTGCTACACTTATAAAGAAAGTATGGAATGGTGCTTTTAGCGGCCCTAGCAGTAAAAAGGGTGACTGACTTTTCCAAGCAACTACAAGAATAGCAGTAGCGCAGAGAAGGGTATGCATGTATTATACAGTTGCTACAAAATATGTTAGTTTACGCGTAGCTCGGATGTGTAATTGATCACGACTTAAAGATCCCCGGAGGTTGAAAATTCTCGGCCCATTGTCGTTTGAAAAATGTTTGTAAATTATCAGAACAGGAACAGGTCGAAGTTTAAGTTAGATGGATGATTGACTGAGTTTTTCTACCTTTACGAGGGAATTGGAAGTTGACAGACATCGAGCATCTAATTTCTATTTGGACGATATCGAGTACTTACCGGTTCTAGAAATCATTACGTGCGGCTGACCGCTATGCAAAAGTGTAATAGCCTACAGAAGCAGGACAAAGCGAACCGGGCGCATACATTGGTGCTAAATGTATTGGATGAGCTGCGAGGATTGGCTCAAGATGACGTCATTTAGTTCCTCGCTGAATCCGAGACTTCGTTCAAGGCGTCTTCGGAAACCTTCGGTTTGCATTCTATAGGGTACATAAAGCAGGTGCGCAAGAATAAACTCTTTAGTTATGTTAGTTCGCTTACAAGTCAAGTGCTATAGTGCGGATTTTGTTTTGTACCAAAATGGTATCTGCAAACGTTTTTGCGCAACTTTGCGGTGCTTCCTATACCTGGAAAATGCTCTCAAACGGCACCAGAACAAATGTCGTGGTGCAACATCGTCCACGGTTGCTTTATACATCCGCCCGCAGCAAAGTACTTAAACTGTGGGACTTGCGGTATCGCTTTTACGAGAATGGATAGCTTACAGCGACACAAGGAAAACAGCATGGTATGTCATTAAGCCGTAAACGTTCAGCTCCGCCAGCTGTTAAAGGGTCTTGTACGAAACAACCACGAATTATGTGTAAAGTATGCGATTTCGAGATGGAAAAGAATACATATGCCGCACACTTGAGAAGCAACAGACATAAAAATGCATCAGTTACCGCTACTAGCGACGATGGTGTAGAAATGATTAGCACTGCGTTTAACAACCGTATGGCTAGCTATCGCATAAATAACGCCAGTGTCGACGATGGAGTGCCCGAGTTTCTTTGGAAGCAGAAAGAGCGATTTATTCGATTACTTAATAAAAAAAGAATACAACATACAGCAGTAAAAGTCTACTGCGAACTCTACGGCGTTTACATCAAAATGGGAGAAGAGGCTACCGATGTGAAACTTTAACACAAAAATGTGGTTATAACGTCTTCTAGTAATCTGGAAAATACGTACGAGGTCTTAAGCGAAACCATGCGAACAAAATCAGAGGAATTTGAAACATGCGAGTCCGGTTGGTCTTTGGAAAAAGTGCTCTATTTAGAAATAAATATTAATAAGTATGACCCGATATGACAAGTTCTAGGTTGAAAATAAAAAATTGTGAATATGTATTTAGAAATGTGGTTTTAAAAAATTTAAACTGTATTAGTAAAAATTGTCTGTAATAAAAAGTTTTAAGAATGGTTTTTGATTTTCTTTATGTATAAGCCGCAGGAAATTTATAATTTAAAGGGTGTGTGTAAAATGGTAAGGGGTCGTTCGATTTTAAATCTATTTAGAGATTCGGATTGTGCATAAAATTCTAGACTAACAAGATGTGCTACATGTATAAAAAATTTATAAGAACGCTCAAAAGTCGCTACAGGTAAGAAATCTTAAAATGGGGTAGCTCTGGGGATGGTGCTATGTGAAAATTTAAAGAGATTTGGATAGCTTAGAAAATTCTAATATTGATTGATACCAAACAAAGTACATTTATCTCGTGGGTGGAAATGTGGAGAAAGATTTATCTCGCAGAGGGTATATGTGTAACTTTACAGGGCGTGGTCCGATTTCAAATCTGTTTACAGATTCGAATTCTGCGTAAAATTCTAAGCTAATTTAATGTATCGCGTGACTAAAAATTTATAAGAACGCTCAAAAGTCGCTACAGGTAAGAAATCTTAAAATTAGGGTAGCTCCTTGGGGATGGTGCAATCTAAAAATTCCTAGAGATTTGGGTAGCTGAGAAAATTCTAATATTGATTGATACCAAACAAGATAGGTTTATCTCGAAAGATGCATTGGCTAGACAAAGAAAACTATTTGTTAGTTTTGGAAGCAAAGAGCAAATTTTAGAGGTTTGAGAGCTTTAAAGGGGTAACTTTGTAAGGAGTAGTCCGATTTTAAATCTGTTTACAGATTCGGGATGTGCATAAAATTCTAAGCTAACAAGATGTATTGCATGACTAAAAAAATTTATAAGGACGCTCAAAAGTCGCTACAGGTAAAAAATCTTAAAAATGGGGTAGCTCCCTTGGGGATGGCGCAATCTAAAAAATTTAAAGAGATTTGGGTAGCTGAGAAAAATTTATAAGAACGCTCAAAAGTCGCTACAGGTAAGAAATCTTAAAAATGGGGTAGTTGCCTGGGGGGGGGGATGCAATCTAAAAAATTCCTAGAGATTCGGGTAGCTGAGAAAAATCTAATATTGATTGATACCAAACAAGATAGGTTTATCTCGTGGGTGGAAGTGTGGAAAAAGATTTATCTCGCGGGTGGAAAGAATGCGGGTGTGATGTAATCAAAATGGTTGGGGGGGGGGTGTCCGAGCAAGGCGGAGTCAGGTGGAGCAAGGTGGAGATTCTTAAAAAATAAGACTTTATAGTGCGAATTTACATGTAAATTTGGGAGCAAATGAGGGATTTGGGAGCAAATGAGGTTCCAGGATTGCCAATTATGCCCTACTTCCGGTATATGTTAGAAAGTTCTAGGCTTCTGTAGTATATACATTGCTTACGCTTACGGCGCTTGTGTGTTTGACGGGTTGCCTAATAGTAGCTCGTAACAGTATCTTTGCAGTTTTGTATTTGGGTCTTTAAGATTTAAGATCCATACTAAAAGTCTGCCGTCTGTGTAAATTTTAAATTTTCGTTTGCATATGTAAAGTTTAAACTATTTCACTGCCCATACAATGGCAAGTAATTCCTTTTCTATCGCGCAGTACTCTCGTTCACGATCATTTAATGTGCGTGATGCATATCAACTGGGTCTATCTCGTCAAACATGTCCTTGGCTTAAAACTGCACCTAAAACTACGTTTGATGCGACCGTTGTCAATATGAAGGGTTTCTTGAAATCTGGATACTGTAACACTGGGTGGTTCGTTAGTAGTGCTTCTATGTTCTCAACCGCCATTATGAAGTTTGGGGTGCGTTCTATCTATCGTCATCTTTTCAAACATTGTGTCAGTGGTTTGGTCAGTTTTGCATAGTCTGATTAAAATTTTCGGTAATATCCTGAAAGTTCTAATAAGATCTTGAGTTCCTCGACGTCTTCAGAATTAGAAATTTTTAAATACTGAAATTTTGTCAGGGTTTGACATTATTCCGTCTAATATTGTCACATTTCCTAAAAAATGCGACATCCTTGTATAGAAGTTCAGTTTTGTTCAACTGTATTTTAAAATTAGCTTGTTTAAGTCGTTCAAAAACGGAGCAAAATCTTTTTGTGTGTTCCTATAGAGATGTGCTGTAAGTTATCAGGTCGCCGAAAAGGATCGTGCATTTTTTGTTCTGTGTTCCTCTCATTATAATATCCATCAGTCTCGTTGAAATGTGGTCGGTTCCGTTTAAGTCCAAATTGCATTCGTTTGTACTTATACTGCCCTCGTGGTGTACTAAATGTTGTCTGTCAGGTGACCTTGGGGCCAAGTTGGATCAACCTGAATTAAGCTTCATGATTGAAAAGTATTGACAGTTCTCTAATTTATGTAACATATCTGTGATTTTGACAAGGGATATCTGTCGTCAACTGTATTTTTATTAATTAGTCTACAGTCAATAACTATTCTGAATTTTTGTTTTCCAGATGCGTACATTTTCTTCGGTACTATCAGAACTAGAGATCTTCAATGGGAAATTGAAAGTATATTGATGTCTTGAACGAATAAGTTCTTTACTTCTTGTTGTACTTCTTGTTAACTAGATTGGGGTAATCTGTACAGTCTTTTGTAAATTGGCTTCTCGTCAGTCAAGTTAATGGAGTGTTTAATTTGATTAGTAAGTGTCAAAGGTATCTGTTCCCAATAGAATATGTCTCTAAATTCGTAACATAGCTTTTGGATAGTTTGTCTTTTTTCGTTGTTTAAGTGATCAAGACTAAAGTTCTATAGATTATTTTTCAAAAGTTTGTCCTTCCGAAAATGGTCAGCTAAGTCCAACATAGTCACCGAATTTGAAATTTTGTCAATGTTCATGTCAGAAAAAAATAAATTTCTTGAACGTCTATAGGTTGGGCTCATTTTAGACGGAAAGTTTTCTCACTTACATTTAAAAATGTCGTAATTGCGTGATCTCTTTAATTTTTACTATTGCAGAAGGCATTTCTAATCTTTGTCCAAAACTTGTGTAATTTATTTTTCTTATTTCTGCTTTTGAGTTTACTGGAATTTCTACTGTCTGTTCTGTCCTAGGTTCAATTACACGATTATATTCTATAGGTGCATAGTCCTGAAGTGAGTGGGTATATTGCTAAATGTCGTAACTACCAATTGGTTTTCTAAGTCAATTGTCGCTTTTATTTCTTTAATAAATCCAAGTCTGTAAGTTCGTCATATTTTTCGCTAAATTCGAAAATGCAATATTTGTGTTTCATGGTGGCGCCAAAAATTTTGGCTAAAGGAATGTTCGCTACGCATTTGTGTGTGGTAGTATTGTATGAAGTTATATTTATAAAGTGTTGTTCTTCTATAACATTTGTTTTTCTTCGGAGGTGTTGTTTTGTTGGTTGCAGTAAAAATGGGGTATCCAACACTACGCCAACTTCCCACAAAAGTCAAGCATAAGATGTAATTTTTATCCATAGATGGTAACTGACTTTTGGGAGACTTCTGGACTAACTCTACTTCTGCGGGAAGAGACTATAAGGGGTGTCTGTTAATAATTAACGGATAAACCAGGGCGCCACTATACTTATAAAATAAACAACTAAAATCGTTAAGCAAAAGTGTAGGCATTTTGACGACTAAATTTCGTTTCAAAACTTGAAGATTTGACCTTAAATTCGTACAGACTGCACCTGTAATAAAATATGAAGTTAAATAAATAACATAAAACAGCAGTTTGCGTCTCTTTACAAAAAAAATATACTAAAAATATTAAAAAATATTAAGTTTAGCTTTCAGTTGGGTTAGGAACTCACATCATCACACTATTTGTGCTAATGTGGCTCTTTGCTCAGTTTGTAGCATAAATAAATTCTAAAATTAATCACCTAGTCTTACTTTTAATTGGAAGTTCTAAAATGCTGACAATTATAGTCATATAAGAAAAAATAAATATTAACAAAAAGTGTTCAATTATTTATTCAGTGAGATATTTAAATATCCTTAGTAAACTTAGTAAAGCACAAACATAAGTAAGTTTATCCAAACCAGATCTGATATCGATTTACAATCTATAAGTACATATTTAACCAGTTAAATTTATAATTCTTGTTCAAAATAACTAATTATATTTCGGAAAACAAGTTATAAATAACATATTAGCGTTAAGTTTCAATTTTCAGAAACACATTAACATTTAAATTTTTATTAAAATCTACGTAACAACTCAACTTGTTCAACAATTCACAATTCCATAGGAGACGAGTATTTTAAATTTTTTCTATCACGAGGAACAAACAAACAGCTTGTCACTCAACAAAAAGTAGACTTATCTGCTAAAAAAAAGAGTCACTTTTATAATTACTATTAACATTAAATAACGAAGGATTTGGAACACAAACAGCAAGATTGCCGGTAAATTTCCTCTAAAAAAACTGGTTTACCTCAGATGGTAGTTTACCAAACAACAGGAGGTCTTCGAGGGTAACCGAAACTATTCCCAGTTCATTTTTTAATCATGACCTACACGATGTTTTAGATGTAGCATCTCCAACTTAATACTCAACGAATAAACTTATTACATTTACTTAGTTATGGCAATTTTACATGAAGCACAACCAGAACATAAGTTGCTTTTTTGTTAAATTTATTTCTAAAGTAATTGTGAAACCATTTTATAAATTTGTTGCTAGACTTTTTGTTTTTCTATTTTACCTTTGTTGCGCTAGAAAAGTAAAAGGAATAAATTCTTATAACTCTAAATTTAACAATTTGATCCATTGTTGAATCAACCAGATCGAAGCACGTGTTGTAAAGCTAATGTGGATGAAGTGCGACGCGAAGATCGCCGATATTTAAAACTTCCACATCTTAACTGCGCGAAGTTCTATCAGCGAGTGTCAGGGAGGAGCCGATGTAGCCTGTTGCAGAACTTGTAGCTTTGCGCATGATTTGGACGTAAACAAAAAATACGATAGAATTATGTTTGACCTTCAACCACGTAAATTGATTTATTTGAATTTTGTTAGATGTGTTACTTTTATACGTTAACAGGAATTAAAGTACTGACTATATGTATATGGCTTTATTTATTGCACTTATATAAAAGATTTCTAAACAAATAGGATAAAATCGCTATACGAGGCGGATAAAAAGATTATAGTACCTTATCCATAATTTTATAAAATGTTTGGGTTTGGAAAAATTATAACGCTTCAGTCTCCTTCCAAAAAAAAAACCTGAGGTACAACAAAAGGAAAGAAATAGCGAAAAGTTTTTTTTTAACTTTTCGACCTCAATCCAAAAACTAGGCTTAAGACTACATACTAACCCATGACATTACCAGAGCTAGTTCCTAATAACTAACTAATACCCATGTCAACCAGTACAACTGCAAAAAATATAAACACGTTTGAAATTTTTAGAGTGTGTTAGTATCTACACGAACAATACGTCCAATATGGAGATGAAACCAGGGAGTCATAATCGAGAAAGTCATACATCAAGGAAAAGTCAAAAATAAAATTGTTGGACACTCCATAAAGATTGTATATACCTTCACAGAAAGGCTTCACTAATGCGTGATATTATTTATAAAAAAATATGTACTGATAAACTACAAAATAATTACACAATAACTATAGACTTAGTATAATCTACGATGGGGAGGGGGTTAATAAACAGTTGTATAAAGGGGATACTAAATATGTGCAAAAATCATATTTTTCATTACAAAACCATGAATATTTTTACAACTTTATAAGTATATATCACTTCTATACTGATGACTAAAAGTTGTAACCATTTTTTTTAAAGTTAAATTTTTCCAATTTAGTATTTCTAATTTTAAATCTCAAATCTCGATTTTAAGCCACTAGACCTATACATCTAAAAAACCTCGTACTACTGCGACTTACAAAAAAAATGTTTGTGTATACACAAATGTTACAAAAAGTTCATACTTATCAAAAACAGAAACATAACATATTAACTGAAAACGTTGCATTACTTAGCCACTTTCAGTCACAGCTATGTTCGAGACATCTTAGCACCCAAAACATACTGTTAAGAAAGCTAAAATTCTTTCATAAAATGATTAAAATTTTCCTTTGGCGAGCACAAAAAAAGGAATGCTGCAACCAAGTGCACGAAATATAACTCAACTACATTAGCCTACCAGTACCTAGGATTCAAACAAATACTCAACTTTAAATAAAATTCAAAACCAATTGAGGTTGAACACAACACCTCACCAAAACAAATACATATACTTTCTATAAACATTTCAGTCTTCTCGAATATATATATATATATATATATATATATATATATATATATACTCCAATAAACACTCTTCCTTACTATGGCTAACCGCAACTTAATGCTCTGGTACACTATCGCTTTACTCATAACTAAGCTGTCAAAACAAATAAAAGTGCTCTTCAACGCATAAATTTGCTATAATGAAAGACTCCTTTACGAGCCTTACCTAGACTAATAAACAAAAAAGTGATATCATCACCGACCTAAAAAAAGTGATGCAAAAATGCTAGAGCGACAAACTCACCTCGAGTCTCGTCTAAACTTACGTACTGCTGAGCGACCAACTCTTCACGAGTCTCGTCTAAACTAACGCACTGCTGAGCGACCAACCACGACGACAAGTCTTGCCTAGACGAAACAGAACTAAACATACTGCGTTGCAATACCGATAAAAATCAAAAATTGCTATTAAAACAAAACCGTACATACTACACAAGAATAACTCTCACGTGATATAACGACAGTAAAATTTAATGTACCAATTTAACAAAACATAACCCCATATCTCGAGAAATCATTTAGACAACCAAGTTTGTTAACTCCCTTTGCTAATAAGCGAGCCGTCATTGTTCTCTCATCTGTTATCAGTATATTACTTTCTACTCCTCTAATTCTAAATTCATATTCCAACTTCAATACTTCCTGAATGTAAAATCAAAGCAACTGAACTTCAACCAAATTGTCAAAGCTTATTTAATCTCAAAAAATAGGAAAATTCAACTTAAATTAAACTTAATAATTTTCCAGTACTGCACAGTATCGTCACTTCTTTTTGCAATAATGCGTTCAGGATATATTTAAAGTTCTATAATGGCCCCACTTAAGACAATGATGATCTAGATTTATTGTATTTTATATGGAAGCACCCACTTCTTGATGTTATTCTTCATTACTGGTTTTAGCTTCTAGTAACTTTATACTGGAGTTTTCTTTGCGCAGTTTATTCACTAATTCAATTGGTAACATTCTCATTAATAATAATAACAATGTCTTCATTTACAATCGAAGGAAGTGAAATAATTTTAAATTATACAACACATTGTAAAGGGAGCTAGAAGTATAGACAAAGCTAAAATATTGCCATGTTCTACATCTAGAATTCTTTTTTAATATTTGTACTAATCCATTTCGAATGGACCTGCACCTTGCCGAAGTTCTAGAGAAGTTCTATTGAGCTAAAGAGCCACACTACAGGTCCAACCAAAGTGGTAGAGTCGTTAGTAAGGAACCAGACAAAGATAGGTCCCCAAAAGAGAGCAGCGGCTCTTTTGGTACTTAGATTGGCAGAGACCATAGGGGTCGGTATGGCAGTCTAAGACACACTACCGCGATGTGGAAGGCAACGGGAAACCACCACATTACCTCCCAAGTACAGAGCGTACATAAATTATAATAAAATGATAGCATTCTCTGGGCTAAAAGATTCCGGAGTTAAAATAGTCCCCCACTCTGATCTCCGGGAGGGGACTACTTCGGAGGATGCGATCGAAAAGTTAAGAATAAGAGTCGCGAACATTTTGCGAGTCGAAGCGTGGAATGTTAGAACTATGAAGCGAGTGGGTAAGCTAGAGAACCTAAAAATCGAAATGAATAGGTTATCACTAGACATAGTAGGGATCAGCGAAGTTCGGTGGCCAGAGGCGGGGATTTTTGGAGTGGAGACTTCAGGGTAATTCATACAGAAGCAGAGGAAGGAAATTTGGGTGTGGGGATAGTTATGCGGAAAAAGATAGGATACTGTGTAGAAAATTACTTACAAAGAATGAAAGAGTACTCATGGTTAGATTAGAATCTAAATCGGTAAACACAGTAGTAATACAAGTATACATGCCCACCGCTAGCTACAGTGACGAAGAGGTAGAAGCGATCTACAAAGATATCGAAGACATATTAAGACACGTAAAAGGACATGAAAATTTAATAATTACGGGGGATTTTAATGCAGTGGTAGGTGAGGGTAGGGAAGGAGCGATAGTAGGTATATTTGGTTTAGGCACTAGAAACGACAGAGGAAATGGGCTGGTAGAATTTTGCGACAAGAACAATTTAATCATTACAAATACATAATTTCAACATCATGCTAGAAGACGATATACGTGGAAGATGCCAGGAGATATATGAATATATCAAATAGATTACATTCTTGTTTGACAACGGTTTAGGAATTAAGTAAAAGACTGTAGAAGCTACCCAGAAGCAGATATAGACACTGACCACAACATCGTAATTATGAAGGCCGCACTTAAATTTAAAAATTTGAAAAAAAGAAACGGAAAAAGGCACTTGGACCTACAGAAACTAAAAGAGAAAGATATTCAAGAAAGATTCGAAAAAAGGTCAAATGAATTGCTCAAAGATATCGGGAAAATATCTGATACTAAGGAAGTAGAAACAGAATGGAGTAACATAAAATCCAGCCTCGATATGGCGGCCAGAGATATTCTGGGATAAACACAAAAGAAAATAAGAAACTATGGATAACAAATGAAATCCTGAATTTAATAGAAGAAAGACGAAAATACAAAAATAAATCAGACGAAACAGGAAAACAGAGATACAAAGCCATAAAATGGGAAATTATTCGAAAATGCAGGAAAGCTAAAGAACAATGGATTGATGAAAAGCGCAAAGAGGTACAAACTAAGATGGAAGTAGGAAAGACAGATGAAGCATACAAACTAATTAGACTCAATTTATAGGGATATAAAACCGTATAGCAAAAATACAAGGGACGCGGGAGGAAATGTCATTATAGAAAATGTAGAGAAAGTAGGTAGATGGCAAGAATATATATGCAGGAGAAGAACTAACTGCATTAGAAAAGGAATCAGACATTGAAAATGATGATTTGGGATATCCTATACTTAGAGATAAATTTGAATTAGCATTGAAGGGTCTGAAAAATGGTAAGGCGCCGGGTACAAATAAGGTGCAAGCGGAGACTCTAAAAGCCGCTGGTCAAGCAGTAACAGAACGTCTCTTCCAACTTGTAAGCTATATGTATGAAACAGGCGAGATACCCAAAGATTTCAAACATAACATTATAGTAACTATACCAAAAAAGAAAGGCGCAGATATATGTGAAAATTTTCGAACAATAAGTTTGACACCACACGTATCAAAAATATTAACTAGAATTGTACAAAGACAAATGGAAAAACGGGCTGAAGAAATACTAGGAGAAGACCAATTTGGGTTTAGGCGAAACAGGGGAACACGGGAGGCTATTTTAGCTCTGAGGGTGATAATGGAGAAAACAATAGAAAAAGGGGAAAGCGTGTATATAGAATTTGTAGATCTGGAAAAAGCATTTGGCAATGTAAAATAGAAAAAAATGTTCGAAATACTCAAAAAGATTGGAATGAGTTATAGAGATAGACGGATAGTACATAGCTTATACAAAGACCAAACAGGAATAATAAAATTAGAGCAGGAACGTAGAGAAGTAAACATCAGGAAAGGGGTGAGACAGGGATGTTTCCTATCCCCATAAATTTTAAACTTGTACATTGAAGAGGCAATGAATACTGTCAAATGCAGGAAAATATTTGGAATTACTATGCAGTGACAAAAAATTGATATGCTTAGATTTGCAGATGATATAGCGGTATTAGCATCTAGCAAGGAAGAGTTAGAAGCTGCTCTCAATGAAATGGAAACGGTTCTAACAGAGAGATACGGTATGAAAATTAACAAAAGTAAAACTAAAAACTAGTATGCAAAGGAGGGAAAAATAAATCAAAAACAAGAATATAAATATGTAACACGAACTTACAAGAGGTTAAGGAATTCTGCTACTTAGAAAGTCAAATAACGCAACATGGGAAAAGCACAAAAGATATAAAACAAAGATTAGCACAAGGTCGTGCTACATTTAACAAGAAAAAGCAACTACTGTGTTCAAAGACAACAAACATAGGAACAAGGAAAAAATTGCTTAAAACATATGTGTGGAGCACAGCACTGTACGGCTGTGAAGCCTGGACAGTAGGAGAAGCAGACAAGAAAAAGGTAGAAGCCTTTGAAATGTGGTGCTACAGACGTATGATCATGGACAGACAAAGTTAAAAACGAAGGGGTACTAAAAATGGTAGGGGAAGAAAGAAATATGTGGAAAACGGTAAAAAATAGGAGAGATAGGATGATAGGCCACATACTACGGCATGAGGGAATAGTGCGGAATATACTAGAAGCAGAGATAGGAAAAAAGAGAAGAAGAGGTAGACCTAGGATAGACTACTGCACACAGATAGTGAAAGATGTAGTCTGTAGGAGTTTCAGGAAAATGTGTAGGCTAGCTCAGAATAGAAATCAATGGAGGTACGCATCCAACCAGTCCCAAGATGGATAAATTAATGACGAAGAAAGTAACTGCACTTAAACATGATATTTATTATAAGCAACTACAAGCATTGGATGGGCAATATTCTCGAATAATAGTAATTGCGTGAAAGCATTTACTGGAAAACCATTATTTCGGCAAATGTCTAAGTGTTGGGGGATCTTGGCCGCCACAGGTTGCTTACCCCCCTTCAATAAATCTCAGTGAAATAGGGCATAATATTAGAAAACAATAGAAGAATCACGATATTTATTATAAGCAACTACAAGCATTGGTTGGGCAATATTCTCGAATAATGTTAAGAGCGTGAAAGCATTTGCTGGAAAACTATTATTTCGGCAAATGTCTAAGTGTTGGGGGACTTTGGCAGCCACAGGTTGCTTAACCCCCTTCAATAAATCTCAGTGAAATAGGTCATAATATTAGAAAACAATAGAAGAAACATTATATTTATTATAAGCAACTACAAGCATTGGATGGGCAATATTCTCGAATTATGGTAATTGCGTGAAAGCATTTACTAGAAAACCATTATTTCGGCAAATGTCTAAGTGTTGGGGGATCTTGGCAGCCACAGGTTGCTTAACTCCCTTCAATAAATCTCAGTAAAATAGGGCATAATATTAGAAAACAATAGAAGAAACACGATATTTATTATAAGCAACTACCAGCATTGGATGGGCAATATTCTCGAATAATGGTAATTGTGTGAAAGCATTTACTGGTAAACTATTATTTCGGCAAATGTCTAAGTGTTGGGGGAACTTTGGCAGCCACAGGTTGCTTAACGCCCTTTCAATAAATCTCAGTGAAATAGGGCATAATATTAGAAAACAATATAAGAGGAACCGAGCTGTATTGCTGTGTGAGAATTTCAGGGAACTATGTTGGTTAGTTTAGAAAATATATAAGTGCAGATACATGTCCATCCAGTTTTGAGACGGGAAACTCAACAACGAAAAAATAAGCGCAATAAATCTTATGATTATTATTGTTTGTTGTGAAATATCTGCAACTAATGTTGACTGTGCTAAAAGATATATTGGAAAAAATATTAAATCAGTAAATGTTCAAGTGCTGGGGGAACTTGGCAGCAGTGATAGATGCAGACTGTGCAAATTTCGGGGAAATCTGTAGGTTAGTTCAGAGTAGGAAACAATGATGGTACGCGTCTAACCAGTTTCAGGACTGAAGACCCAATGATGATGACTTGTACTAATATGATTAATTATTGCGCACTTGACATAATTCTTGAATAGTACTCCATTCGTCTGCACTTAGCTGAGTCAGCTCTACATTCAAAATTGTTATTGTCTTTTTAGTAGCAATTTCTAATTTAAAAATTATTTCCGAATGTAGTAGGTTGAAGTGGAAACATCTTGTAAATTCTTTACAATTATTACCCGTGTTTTTGATAGTCCATCAGTTTAGAGGTAGCTTGCAAGCTACTACGTATGCGAGTGAAAATTACTTTTATTTTATCAATATTTGCTACTGGAAGTTTTAGTGCATCTTGCACAAGATTGATGGTTAAAACAAGTGGTCAAAACGTTTTATACCCAGCTTTGTACATAAAAGCTTTGAATATTTTAGGTATTGCTTGATACCACAAATATGATTTTATTACAAATGTTTGCTATTGACAATTTTTACAAATTAAAAGTCATATGACTTTGTGGAAACGAATCAAAACTTAGCTATGAAGTCGGTCTCCATATAATTCTAGACTGTTTATTAATGGGTTTAGGAGAAATATTATCGTATTCTAGAGTGGTTTAAAAACGTTTTGTGAGTACCTATTAAAAATTATTACGTGCTAATAAAACTTTTCAAACTCTTTAAATTAATTTTAATGCAATTCAAAGTCTTTGGATTATATAAATTCTTGAATGAAAAGACAATATTTGTTCATAAGTCGAAGCGCGGGATAAAGCTAACTTAACTTTCGGCTGTCAATGTTGATAATTCGATAGAACGTTATATTCCAAGGCCACACTGAATTCTGGAGTTTGCTCGACATACGTTTTTATGGTATTGAAGCATACAATTACGAACAATGATTCATAAGCAACTTTATTAGGTTTCAACTATAGGAGTCGGAGTAGCCAGTTGCAGAACTCGTAGTTTTGCGATAGAATTATGTTCGACCTTCAACCACGTAAATCGATTTATTTGAATTTTGTTAAATGTGTTTCTTTTATACGTTAACAAGAATGAAAATACTGACTAAATGTGTTGCTTCATTTATTTCACTTATATAAAAGATTTTGAGAAAAATAGGATAATATCACTATACAAGGTGGATACGAAGATTATCGTACCTTAGTCGTAATTTTATAAAATGTTTAGGTTTCGGAAAATTAGAGGGCTTTACTTCAATAAATGTAGAATTATATTTTTGTGTTGTATGTGTGTTAAGTAAAGTTCTGGATGCTCCTGTGTCTAAGAGCAATTTTAGTTGTACTTGGGGTATTTCGATATGAGGGAGGATCAAAGGTTTTAATGGATTTATTTCTATTAAGTCGGGTGTAGTGTATTCGTATCCTGAAAAAGGTGGATCATATGCTTAATCTGTGTGGACGTCTGTATTTTCATCGGTATCAGAAGGGATTATGACATTGTTATTGTAAAATGCGTCGTCGCTTGTGCAATATTGTTTGGGGTATACTTCTGGTGAAAAATTGTCTTGTGGATGAAACTGGATTTCTTGGGATACTAAGTATGTTCTATCTGAATATTCCGGGTATAAGTTATTTCTGTATAAGAATTTATTCATTGCTACTTTCTGGTGAAAGTGTTCGTCGGCAGAAAATTTTTGTTTCATATTTTGTGTAGGTTTCGCTTGCGCGTGTCTGTTTAGGGATCTGGTTCTTCCAGAAGTGTTATCTGCTTCTATAGAAGTTGCTCTGTAATTGTCATGTGATTTGGGTTGTGGTTTTGGAAAACTATTTTTAAAGTTATTCATGGGTTTTTGAGGTGCATTTTGAAAGTTGTTTACTGATGTTTGAAAATTACTTTGAAAATTGCTCATGGGTCTTTGAAAGTTATTTTGGAAGATGTTTGTGGGTCTCTGAAAATTGTTAGAAAAACGATTTATGGGTCCCTAGAAGTAATTCTGAAAGTTGTTTGGTTTAGCGAATTGGAGTGGTCTTGAAAAATGTTTTTGAGTGGGTTTGCTGAAAGTATTAACTGCTGATTTCTGGTTGAAATGCACTGGCATGTGTGAAAATTTTGTGGGTTTCCGAAAATTGGATAGGTTTGTCGGTTTTGTTGAAATTCGGGTGGTAAATGTGATTTCTGTAATAAGTTAAGTTTTCTTCCTCATTACTAAACTCATCGCGGTTTCTAAACTGTTCTGGTTTCTTTAACGTATTTTGTCTGAAAATTTTTCTGGTAAAAACTTTAAAAAAGTATCAAGTGCCATTTCGTTAAATAGTGTGGTTTTAGTTAATCTAACATTTGTAACCTTCCCCCTCTAATTTCAATTTCGTCAAAATTAAACTGCGTATACTTTCTACCTTCATTCCAATCATCCTTACTTATTCTAAGTCTTAATAAATCCCTATCTAAACATTTTGAATTTTGTTGATCTTTAAAATAAAAAATTAATAATCTTTTATAATAATCCCATGAAACTAAATCCTCTCTTCTAGCTATTAGAATTAAAACTCACATTACAAGTTTGTTTAAGATTAATCTCAAAGTCCAAAAACTTTGAGCTGGATCTTTTTCTTCTTAAAAGGTCTTTAGAAATGTTTCACAAGCTAATATAAATATTTCCAAAATTGCTTGATTTTCGTTGTACTGCGGAATTGTGTTTAGGTAACGTTTTAAATTGTCTGTACCTTTTAGCCATTGTGTAAATTGCAATACGTTTACTAAATGTTAATTCAAAGTTGCTAATCCCGTAGTTCAAAATAAATGTATCAGCAATAATGCTGAAAACTAGCCCAGTGTTTTCAAAACGGCTCGCGCCTCGCCCTGAATATTGATTTCATCAAAGTGTTGAAGGCTCTGAGAAATATTTTGTAATAATGGCAGATTGTTTGCACTTCATTTACGTGGCTCAAATTTTCCTAAGCATAACAACTCAATTAGCTCTAACTGATCATTCAAAACAAGATCTATATCATCTGCTCCAAACAAACAATCATCAATATACGTATTGAATTTTAAAATATGTGCCGCTAAAGAAAAATTTTCAGCTCCTTCTATATGGCTAATTGTAACAAACACCGCGTAGTTAGATGAGGGCTTGCTTTTAATCCAAACGGTAATCTATTTAGCAATATAATTTGCATCGGACTATGTGTATCTTTGCTCAAAAAAATTTTTAAGTACATTTTCCTGATATTTGGAACGCAAACAAACCGATATGATCGAAATAATAACAAAATGTCAATTACATCTGGTTGTGAAATTTTGCTCGTGTACTGAAATCTGTTCAAAGAAATGTCTTTTTGGTCATTGCACTTACATCCATAACTATTTGCAACTTGGTACTTTCTTTATCTTCTCGTATTATGCCATGATGGGACAAAAATACCATTTATCGTTTCTATGACATTCAAATGTATTCATGCTAATTACTTTGCCAGTTCCTTTTCTAACAATTTTTTGACAAACGTAGAATAAGTATTGACTAAAAATGATTTATTGAATAGAAAATACTTTTTTAAATTTTGAAAACTCCTTATTGTCTTGCTTGAAGGAACTCAGGTAAAATTTTTAACATTGAGACTTAAGGTAATTCAACCGGAAACAGTCCATCGATTTTTTTAAAATTCAATTCAAAGCAAATTTTTCCTATTTCATTTTTTGAAAATTATTTTTCAGTATCTGTCTGGGAAAAGTTCTCATCCTCCTAAGCAAAATTTGCGATTAATGTTTCGCATTTCTTGAAGAACAGAAACTATTTTTAGCAGTAGAAGTTTTGCCTTGAGGGTTACCGTTAAAGAGTTTACTACCTATTTTAACCGAATCAGTTGCAGAATGTGGAGCCTCTCTGTAGCTGGACGTGGATGATTGATTTGTTATTTTATTTTTGCAATATTTTGAGGATGATTTGCTCAATTCTGTATTTATTATCTAAAAACTCCAAAAGCATGTTTAAATTAGCCTTAAAATTCGGCTTTCTATCACCCTGAAATGCGCTGATACAGTAAACGTCTAATTTTCCTAATATGGTATGACCAACCATTGCATTTCAAACTGGTTTACCTAAATTCTGAGAATAAAAAATTGTTTGCTTTATCTTAGTAATAAATTTGCGTAACATCTTTGCATCGTTATAGCAATAGATACATCCATTAAATCCTTAACATGACAATCAATAATTAGATATTGTTCATCATATCCTTCTTGCAATATATTCAAGGCTGCTTTAAAAAAATTACTTTCCACTGGCAATACCGCAATTAAACTTAGTGGTTTACCTTTAAGATGCTTTGGTAGGTACAATAATTTTTCTATACTTACTAAATGTGAATTTTTATCAATCAAAGTGATAAAAAGTTTATGCAAAGGATTTAAAATTTTGAATTTGTCCACAAAAGACAGGCAACTGCAATGCTTGGAATTTGATATTTTTTACAGTCAAAGGGTTTTGATTACTTGAGGAGTTACCCATTTGCCGACTATTATCGGATGTGACCTGCGATTGCAAAAAGAAGGTACGAAGCGGAGCAACTTTGACCTTAGCGCAAACTAAGTAAACCTCAACGAAGAAAAAGGAAATAAAACGAAAGTAAACAACAGCATGATAACCGCGTTCGAAAGCGTCCGCAAAGCAATAAACTACGCACGTAGAAAATTTTGGCGGAAGTGGAAGTAGCAAGCGCGGTAAAGCAAAGTTGGAAAAAAGTTGTAATTCATGCTATTGACTTTTCCACAAACGGAGTAAGTCGGGGGGATCATTCCAATCTAATTTCAAAGACCACAAACTGAGTTAAATATTTTACCAAGAGAAGTTAGAGAAAATAAAATTCCTATAGGGTCGAAAATATGGGCTAAGTTCGAAAGTAAGTTGCACTTGGTACAGGCGGTACACTTTGGCTGAACTAGAAAACAAAAAGTATCTGAGGTGGAATTCCATTGAAGACCTAGAACTTTCAGAAGCTGATTGTCAGAATCCCCAAAGGAAAGGGGTAGTGCGAATTGTTGCGAATTGGGAGATCCTTTAGTAATTCCTGACAATTACTAGACCACTTATGCAGTTCAAAACCATCAAGTTTTAAAAAAGCGTTTAGTTAATTCCGTAAGGTCAAAGTTGACTCTATAGAGTCTCCACCCGAAGCGACATAATCGGTATAGGTATGATTGCAAAGGGTAAAGCAGGCGAAAAGAAAAAAATTTCCTTTGTCTTCAGCTAACTGCAAAAGTGTGCGTATCGCAAGAAAAGGGGCGCAAGTTGCCCTATAGGTAATATTTAACTGTAAGTTCTGAATAGACTCATTAAGAGAAGAACGCCAAACAATTCGTTAATAATCACACTGATCAGAGTTTGGTACTTACATTTTCTTGTTTCATAACACAATGATGCAGGATATAACAAGAAAAGTCAAAAATAGACCCAGTTTGAACAGTTTGCATGTGTTCAGAATTTAAATAGACGTGCATGAACGAAACGTGTTGTACATAAATCAAAAGTTGCTGAGTTACACGATTTTCTAAAGTTGAAGGCGTCCTTGCTCATTGCGGCAAATAGTGTCAACGTAATATTTTTCAACTATGAATTCATTAGGTTTAACGTCAGGAAGCTCTTCAACTTTCCATAATTCCGCAACAATCTCTCCCCGAGGTGAAGACATGAAGACGAACTCGTAAGTTAATGTATAAGAAGAAAATTATAGGACAGGTGTATCTCAAAGATGTGTAAGGAAATGAGGGAAACTAAAGAAAATGAAGATGAAAGATTTATCGCATAAGATTCAGAGGAAAGGAGGGATGTTGAAGTAAATGAAGATGACAGATTTATCTCAAAAGATGCAGAGGGAAGTTGATGCAAATGATGATGACAGATTCATCCCAAATGATGGATAGGAAATGAAAATGAGAGATTTATCTCAAGATTTATCCCAAAAGATGTTTGAGGAAATGAGGAATGTTGCAATAAACAGGTCTCAAAAGCCTTTATTACATGCTACTCATATTTTAACAAAATTAGTATTCAAATATTGGCATGTGTTATTATTAGACGCAGGTGCAAATATGTTAACAAGTACAGTGAGAGACATATTGAATTATTTTCGGCAAGAGTATTGCTAAACACACTTAAAAATTGCGTCAAAAATGCCGATTTACTCCTGTGATACAAACTTTAATTATATGCTGATTACTTAAATAATGAGCAACACCAATATCTCTTTTTTATATAGATAGTATAGATAGACGACGCGCATCTGCTTCCAATACGAAATAAATGCGAAAAAGGTTGCAAATTAATAAAACAATACATATGCGTTTTTATTTGCTTTTTAGCAATAGTGGAAACTTCGAACCGATCACTTCATTAAGTACTGATACATTTCTTGCAGATTTTAGACGATACATTTTTAGTTGCAGTAAGTCATTATGTGTTTCTAACGAAAATGGCATAATTTTTCAACTTGTAATCTGACATTTAAAAAATGCATACGTTTTTAATGAAAAATAATGACGGAATTTCAAAAAATATTGTTGATAAAGGCATAATTTGGCATTACAAAAAATGCAGAGGAAACCTGTGTAGCGTTAAAACGCACGGGTCACACAAAAACGGAAGGAAAAGCGAAATAAGGGTCCGCACGGATCAGTGTCACGTAGAAAAGAAAAAGGAAATTTAGAAAGACCAGGCTAATTACAAATGCGGAGAGTAGGTGGTTCACATAGACAAGAAAAGTACATCGTCATCTTTTTTTTAATTTAAAATAAACAAAGAAGTTAGAAAATTCTTATTTAAAAAAAATTATACTTTAAAGACAATTTTTTATAATTGTTTTACAAAATGCGAATTTCGTATTGTAACAGGTAAAATTTATCGATTATGAACAAAAAAGACAATGCTTATGATTTCTTCTAAATAAACATTTTAAATTCAACGTAGTACATTTCGAGCAATTTTCAGGAAGCAAGTTGAAGTAACAAGAACACTAGTGAAACTAGTTTAGAAGCGAGTTTTTGTATGCCCGTTGGAGTGAGTGATTTAAGTTTCTTTATGGTGCATAGGTTACGCATTAACGCCAAACGCTAATAGGCAATAATTTCTGAATATAGAATAAAACAAGGTCACGTATCTTCCGGTGTCGAAATACTTAGTTCATACTTGAAACAGTTGCGACGAACCGGCAAAAATCTTGATTTCGTTCACCGAGGTATCGTCACCGCAGTAGCCAGTATCGTAAAAGCTGCAATCATCACTGCACCAGCGGCCTACGCAAAATACATTTGGGTCTCCGTAAAAAAAAACAATTTGGCCTACGTAGAAAAGTTAGAAAAGAGAACCCTACTAGTATTAATAGACACGTACGAAACGTACCACTGCACATGGGATATAAGCTTATCCAAGGAAGCGTGCATTGCTCTCAAATTAATAGCATCAGGAAAGCAGACAAATACATCGTCGGATGAAATGCGGAATTAATGTGAACTCAATTTTAGAAACGATCTGACAATAGACTGAAATATTGGGACACCACATGCCAAAGCACACCTCAAAGTCTTTGTAATGCTTAAATATATAAAGGATACCGGAAAACTCGAATACTATTGCTTTTGTTAATCACAAGTGTAGAAAATTTATGCTATTCAAACTTATATTACTATCTACTCATAAATAAAGCGAACATATTCTTTCAGAAAGCACGGATTGTAGATAACCGAGTACATTTGCGACTTTATATCAAACAATAAAAATAAATTGAGGTCCTTTGACTTAAACTAAATACACTAATAACATTCTACAGAATGTTGAACAAGAACTTGTTTCGATTGTATTAGCATGAGTTTTACAGGAACAAATCGATTCACTAAACTATAAAGCGTGAACAAGAACGACTCCTATAACACGTAGTTCTACAAAATATCGAAGCGGAAGCGTGGGGATATTTAAAAAGAGTCTTATATCGAACGAAATAATTTATCAGGGTACAATTGTCCGTAACAGCTGGTTCAAATGAGGATGACATTTATCTCAAAAGGTGAAAAGCAAATGACGATGAGAGATTTATCTCAAGATTTATTTCAAAATATGAGAGAAAATGAGGGATGCTGGAGTAGATGTGGTCTCAAAGGTCCTAGTTATACCTTACTAAAATGATATTTTGGATATAAAATAGGATGACCTTTAACCTAGTATGACCTAAAAGATTGCTTTTTCGATTGATTGCTTCTAGATAATGACCGCACTGAGCAACCCTGATCGAAAAAAATAATAACTTGCGTAGTTTTATGACGTGGTTAACCTAATTTTAATTTCTTGTATTTCTACAGTTAAATTTAAACCGTAAGAATAGTGCTGTTATCCATCTAAGTATATTGAAAAAAAAATTTTGAATGGAAAATTGGTAACTAGAAATACATACACTAGGGTGTTCATCACTTTTTTCTGGTTTTGACACATTTTTATAAATCCTAGTATTATTTTAAGTCAGGAAATCGTTTATATTTGTCAATAAATATGAATGTTTCTACCAAGTATAGTAATTGGTTAATTTAATAAGCATTATGCATCGTGACCGTACATTTGCTGGATTTATTTATTTAAGAAATTAACAGGGCTATGCCCTAGTTATAAACTTCTACATACAACTGAATATAAAGAAATATTGAAGTTTTTGACGTGATATATGCAAGTATACAAAGTCAACATAAAAATTGATATAAAAAAACAATAAAATAAAAAAATATAATATTAAAATTAAATTTTCTGTAAATTAGTGTGCAGGTGTGAGTGTGGGCGCGGGTGTGGATGTGCGTATGGATGCGTGTGCGCGTGTGTGGGTGTGCGCATGTGTGTGCGTACATTACGGTAGCGACATTGTAGGTGTAGTACGCGTTGTTTTTCTTCATCCTTTCGATGTTGTTACGTTCCCAAAATGTTGGATTACTTTTTTTATTTATTTTGCTTGGACAAAGGTAACTTGTTTCTAGGTTACTCAATATATGCCAATTCAGTTTTGTTAAAATATTTAAACGATACACTAAATATATTAATTATTTTATAATGCATATTGTATAATATGCACATCTTTGTAATCGGTGATATACGGTTCAGCGTGATATGCATCGGAGGGACAGGCCTACTCGAATAATACGGTACATGTAACTTAAGAAGTGATAGTAAGTAAGCATTTACTAGTATGTTCGCAAATTATTTGTACAGTATTGCCAGTAGAGACAAGTGTACGATATTTTAAGCGGGGAATTTCAAATTTTTGGTTGTAGGGTTTATGTGATCCAAAAGGAGGGTATCTACCATATCCTTTATAGTAGAGAAAGGATATAAACTTATTTTGCACACTTTCTATTTTGCGAATAAGCACTGCTGTATCTGGCATCCATATGCAAGCGGAGAATTCTAGTTTGGACCAAACTAGTGAGTAATATAATATTTTAATTGCATTAATGTTTGAAAAGTTCTTTGTATTGCGTTTAATGAAGCCCAAATTACGAAGGCTATCATTGACGATGTTATCTATATGAGCGCAAAATTTAAACTTAGATTCAAAAGTTACGCCCAAATTTTTAATAAGAGTTTTACGATTTAAGACTTGTTTTTGTATGGAGTAGTCAAATTTAAAAGGAATTGCTCTTCGGGAATAACTTACTATACAACATTTATTAATGTTTAGAGGTAAGCAGCTGTCCTTGCTCCACTTGAACATTTGGTTCAAATCGCATTGTATGGATTTAGCGTCACTTGGAGTATTGATTTTTTAATATATTTTGAAGTCATCGGCAAACATAAGTCCCTTGGATTCTATAGTTTCCAGTAGGTCGTTTATGTACAACAAAAAGAAAAGCGGACCCAGATTACTCCCTTGAGGGACACCAGAAAGTGGTTCAATTGACTATGAAGCCTTGCCCTTGTACTTCACAATATGCATACTGAGCTTTAAATACGAATCAAACCACGCTATCAAGTATGCTTCAAACCCAAACGGTTGTAAATTATATAAAAGCATTTTATGACCTACTTTATCGAAAGCCTTAGCGAAATCCACATATACTACATTTAGTTGTGCGTTATTTGAAATTGCCTCTGATATTTCATGTGAAATGATTAGTAAATTTGATTCAATAGACCTTTTTTTTACAAAGTCATGTTGACAATTTGAGACTGTTGTTTCGACGTAATGGTAAATTTTTTTATATAGTATGTTTTCAAATATTTTACTGATTGTGTTTAAATCAAAATTGGACCATAATTTTATAAAAGCTTTTGATCTCCATTTTTAAGAACGGGTTTCACTAAAGCTGTTTTCCATTTTACCGGAACTGTTCTGCTTGCTAGAGAAAGTTTTATTTAGTGTGTCAATGGAATTAATAGATATTCACTACAACCTTTTATACAGGAATGGAGGTATTTGATCAATTCCAGCTGCCTTCTTCGGACTAATATTTTTGATAGCTTCCGCTACATCCGTTGTGGATACTTTTCGGATATTAAGGATAATCTAAGGTAATGATGTTGTCGTCACAGCGGTTGAGAGTTTGAGTGTGAGATTCACTATGTACAGAAGCAAAATATGCGGCAAATGCAGCACTTATTTCATTGTTTCTTGTTAGATTTTTGCCGTTTGCATCAATAAATTTAGAATCTTCGGCCAGACTTCTCCTTTTGTTACTCACGAACGACCAGAAGTCATTGATACAACCAGCTGTTATACTGTTTTTCAATGATTCGCAGTTTAGTTGGTAAAGCATTTTTTATTTGGATTTTTAAAGATGCTCTCAGGGCCCTATATTTTGTTGCATTAACGAAATTATTTTTTTGTTGTCTATGAGAATTTCTTGATTTTAAAGCATTGATTATGTCAGTATTAAACCAAACAGGATACTTATTGGAGGATATTTTTGGTACCGATTTAGGCACACATTGGTCCAGTATGTGAAACATGATTTTATAGTACATGTCACTAGCGACATAAACGTCCTTAATTTCAGTGGTGCATGACCAGTCGTATTTCCTTATTGTGTATATACAGTTTATGAAAATCACATTTTTTTTTAAAATTATACTTCTCATCATCAATTGTTTTTTTTTTATATTTTTTGCTATATAAATTATTAAGATTCAGTTGAAAATTGAGAGCAGGATGATGTAAAGTATCGAATGGTAGGTACAATGAGATCCTCATTCATACTGACATATATTAATGGAAAATTTGTAAATATCAAGTATAACGTTCTATTGTTTGAATTAGTCACATTGTTACACGAGATAAGGTTATTGCTTGCCATAAATTCGGCAATTACCTTACAAATTCCATTTCCACTATTAAAGTTAAAGTATACATTAAAATCATCAATACTAATTACATAACGATCTGAAAGAACATTGTCTAAGTTATCAAACAACAATACATAATCCGTATAAGTAGTTAAGGTCGAGTTCACATCCATATAAACAACATTTAATAGAAAGATAATATTTTTGTAGCTAAAGCTTAGGAATATTGTTTCGATCTCGCTGTTAATGGTAAGTGTAAATACTTTCGTTTTAAAGCAACTAATATGCCACTTCCTCTTTTGCATTTCATTAATCAATAGGATCTATCTCTATGGAAAACTACATATCGATCATCAAATATTTCACTATCATAGTGATCACCGGTTAACCAAGTTTCTACAAGAATAATATATCAAAATTACTAGCAGATATATTTTCATATGCTGTCGCCATTTTTGTTCTAAGGCCTCCAACATCTTGGAAATAACAGTTTAGTTCCATTTTGGATTGGTATTACAAAAGGTGTATGTAGCAAGTATTGTAACTATTAAGTTGAAATACAAATAAATTAGTTTTTAGACTTTGTATACGTTTTTTTTACGTACTACTATATAGATGAGAGTCGTTTTCTTTTGTATATTGTGTGTGTATGTGTAAATTTACAGTATCTGATAGAGAAAAAAATTCTTTTATTGTTTAGTTTAATAAAAATAATGTAATTATAAGATAATGGGAAAAGTTAAAGAAAAAGAAATCCAATTTTACTAACCGAATAAAGTTACCGATAATGTTATGGTATTCAGACAGATCGCAATTAACTTACAAGTATTGTTCTATTACATTGTGCACCTACTTGCAATTTTTTGAAGGCTGTGTTAAGCTGTTCATAGTGTTGGCAGCACCGATTTTGCGTAATGTATCATCTAGTTGCCTCTGTTGTGCGGTCTGACACTACGCTGGTCTTCAATGTAGTTTCATATGGAATTCGCTCCAGTTTGTCTAAGCTGCGTATTACTGATTTTTTATTATTATCGGAAAAGTTGAAAATACTTCCATCCATGGACCAGACTTTTCGAATTCCAAGTTTATTCTGGGCTTTTTTTTAATAAGGCTAACTTCTCTTAGTTAAACTCTCCGTAATAAAGTATTTCGTACCTTTCAGGCATTTTTTCTCACTGCATATCATTTCGCGAATCCTATAAGAGCATAGACGCACTCTTACTGCTCTAGCTTTTTTGTTTTTATTAGCTCCGAGGCGATGGCATCTATCTATGTAGTCTGCATTAAAGTCACTTATTTTCAGATCTCAAGAATAAATTCGATAAAATGGAGGTCATTGATGCCGTGCAGTACTAAGCAATTTCTGGGGGAATATTGCTCAAGTTTATCGATTCTTCCATTAAGAATCAAAATGGCTGCTTTCATGTCTAAGATGCAGCTAGTTATTTGTTTTGTAAATTCATAGAACTCAGACTGTAATTTATCAATGTCCGTTGGTTGGTTGGAATCATTTGACACTAACGCTGACTGTAGTCTGTTTTCAAAATCCGACATAACAGAAGTAAATAGATTCCCTAACGAGGAGATATTGTTACCACCGGAGTGAAGTTAGTTGCCAACAGTCAGCTGCCAATCTTACGGAAACGCCCGAATGTACAGTGGCGTACCCACTTGCTGCATAATGTTGTAGTAAATTTACACAACGACTTATTTTCGAAACCAGCTTGTAATATAGATATTTAAAATGCGTTTTTGGCGGCGCAAACGAATTATCATTAGCGGCCGTCCGCGAAGGCGGTAATTGCATTTTTAGAACAAAAAACCATTTCCTAGTTTTATGAAACGAGTTGTTATTTTCAAAACTAATACAAACTATAGTTATTAAAAATGGGCTTTTGGCAGCGCAACCGAATTTTCCTTAACGGCCGTTCGCGGGGGCGGTAAATGCATTTTTAGCACATAAAACGTTTTCCTGGTTTTATGAAACGAGATGTTATTTTCAAAACTAATACAAACTATAGTTATTAAAAATGGGCTTTTGGCAACGCAAACGAATTTTCCTTAGCGGCCGTCCGCGGGGGCGGTAATTGCATTTCTAGCACATTAAACGTTTTCCTGGTTTTATGCAACAAGATGTTATTTTCAAAACTAATACAAACTATAGTTATTAAAAATGGGTTTTTGGCAGCGAAAACGAATTTTCCTTAGCGGCAGTCCGCGGGGGCGGTAAATGCATTTTTAGCACATAAAACGTTGTCCTGGTTTTATGCAACAATTTGATTTACTGGGTTTGATATTTATGTTATATAGACCGAGCGGAGTTATTCCCGCACTTTTTGGTTCAAGCTGAATTTATTGGTTCCTTACCTCAAGCTACCGACAGTCGCGAGCCACGAGTTGAAGCGTGCACATGTGCGCTGCTCGTGTATGTAATAATAAGTTCAAAAATATGTAAATATGTCAAATAAACGTTCATACTATTACATTAAATTTATATTGCATAGAATTGATTATGGTACAGTCCCCATAATCATCCTTCAGGTAAATTTCAGCGATCCAACATAAAGCAGATCCACTATCCATTACAACAAATGAGAACCGGCGAAATACATAAGGAGGAATAATCGCTATAGAGATGTCGTGTGGCTTTATAATCCAACATTTTACAGTCTTAGGCACAGCCATTACGGCAATATAAACACAGCGCGCATTTTCCAAAGTTCCAAAGTTGTATTATATATCTACATTAAAATACAGGCTTTTATGTTTAAATAAATGCAAAAGTTGAGCTTCTTAGAAACATTAGCATCTAAGTAAAAATGCTAACACTTTGTTACAGCTAGCCTCACATCGTAAGCTGACACCAACCACAAGGTAAGTGCTTAATACATTTCAGGTATAGTATCTAATTATAGGATTTGGTAACTATATATTCTATTGTTTAACAAGATTTATTTTTTGTAAGTTATAACAATGCCAAATTTAACGAAGTAGCATCTTATGATACTGGAACTTGATATTTTTTTGGCTTAAGTTATTTAATGCCATATTATAGGCTATAGAGGGATAGTATATATTCTTCAACAAGCGTATAATGATTGCCGTTATTCACGAGAATCTTACCAAAACTCAAGCAATTTATTAAAATTTCGAAATGAGAAACGTATACCCCACATTTTTAAATGTAAATTATTTTTGTAATTTATAATTTTTCTTATATTTGTAAAGAAAAAGAAGCGAACGTAATATTTTTTTCTTTGTTAATTTTTTTATATTATCAGTATATACATACCAACCAATAAATAAATCATAACATTTTTAGTTTATTTTTGAGACCTAAAATATAAACTCGAATCAGTTTCGATATTAAATATTTTATTTTTAGTTTTCCAAAGTTTAAATTATAAACTGATAGCAACGTGTTACTGTTAAAATATGACACATCTTGCAATCATATAATTTTCTTTTCACTTTGGATTAAGTTATAAGATTACTATACCCCGTGTCCTTCAGGATGTGGAGTTTAGTAATGTTAAACAAAGAGTGATACTGGGTGCCTATAATTAAAAAAGAATAGAAATAGACGAATCTACTAAAGTTTCTTTGAAAGAAATTTGGATCTGAGTTTTCAAGATTAAGTCCTTACAGAGATTGAATTTTGTCCGATTAATCTAAAATTTGAAAAACGTATAAGACCATGTTAGAATTATAATTCTAAAAATAGTTTGCATGGGATTCAATGAAAAGCATGTGTAATATAATCAGAGTTATGTTAGAAGTATTATGATTAAATTAACTCAAAATCATGATCTTAACTAATGTGCCCAAGCAGAGTTATATAACCATAAGTATTTTTCCCATTGTTGTTACTTAATTACACGTACATTACATGCTAAGCTAAAAGTAATTCTATTTAATTTTGAAACTTAAAATCTTCACTATTCTTCTCCTTTTAACATTAGTAAATTTAAAATTAGTAAATTCTAATTATGTACATGTATTTATTTTGGAACAATTATATAAATTAGTTTTATTTTGATTTTTGATTACTTTTTGTAGTGACCTGAAACTTTTGTTATTGTATAATTCTTAGTCTTATGTTCTAATTTTTATTTTCGACTACTTTCAATTCAAAAATTTAAAGTGTTTTTTATGTTATTAGGTGGCACTACACTTTCACAATTGTACCTATACACTTGCACACACTGCGCTTCTTTGCAATCCTACAGGTTGGTTATTCAGCTACAGTTCTAGGAATCTAGAGCTCAACATTCTTATTTGATTCCTCATTCTAATGAACTACATGGAATATACTCATGCACCCGTGCTGATTTTAAAATCGTGCTTCGCTTAACAAAATTTTAATTACTGGAGCTCATGAACTAAGTTTGAATTTGCAAGCAAATTAAATGTCGTTTACATGGAAGACGCTAATCGCTGTGACTGCTTGTTGATGGAAATCTGGCGAGGCATGATACTTGATGTCTCATAAATATAGTTTTGGACAATAATTGAATAATTACTCATTTTCGAATGGCTCCAACCATTCTTCTACATTGGAATTGGTCATAGAATATGGATTAATATGGAAAATCCTCTAGTTTACAACAATGGCTCATTCTTATCTACCAACTCGCAGTTGGATCAGCGTCATTTCAAGATCAACAGCATTCTGGCAAGATTTACATTGCCTTTTTACTAATGCTCCTTATTAGTATAAATTCCGAAGTCCCGATGCATAATGTTTCAATACCAACCTCTACCTATTCGATAACCTACATTGTTTAGAACTTTTTAATGTGCAAGTGTGTAATCAATTTCTTTTTGAATTTTTTGATAACTTTAATCTTTGTCCATAATATTTTATTGTTCCTGTTTTAATTTATTTTGCTGTTATTGTCTTTTTTTTAGTTTTTAATGACTGCACTATGCTATCAATCACCTCACCCTGTCAATCTACATTTCGTCGGTTTGCTGCCAGAAATCATTAACTAACATTTGGTGAAAAATGACTTTACTGTTTAAAACTGCATACAATCAAGTAAGCTAGGTATTCCAGAAGTCACGAACTGTATATTTAGATCTAGAAAAGTCTTTCTAATCTACATATACAGTTTATAACTTCTGGAATATATCTAGCTTACTAGATGGTATGCAGCTATAAACAGTGAAGTCATTTTTCATCAAATGTTAGTTAATGATTTCTGGCAGCAAACCGACGATTTTTACTATTCTTTTAAAAATGTATTTTTTTAAACCCGGGGTCAGATTATATGAAAGATGGACGGTAGCTTATTGCAATCCCCTCTTGGTGGAATTTACTCGTTTTTCCTTTGTATAAATTGTTAACTGTTAAAATACTAATATTTAACTAACTATTCTTAACTTCATCATCATTCATTTTGTTTTCGACCTTACTTAAGGTCGGTTTGACGCAGCTCTAACTTCTTTTCTAATCTGTGCTAATCTAAAAAGCTCTACATACCCTTCACAACCTAAATTTCTAATAATTTGACTAATATAGTTTGGTCTAGGTCTTCCTATATCCTTCTATCTTTGTCCTATCCAGCTGACTCTACATAGATATTAGCAACCTGATGGTTGTTAAAGAAATCTAACATGTTTACATGATTACCCTTTATAAGGAAAAGAAATATAACCTGGTTATCCGCTTCAAAAAGGAAAAGTGTTAAATTATATGTTATGGTAAGGCTTAAGCAACGAAACGCTACCAACATGCCAGACCGCTAACTAATTGTGAGTTATGTCCTGGTGACATTCTTAACTTACATTGTAGTAATTTGTCATCAAGGAAACCCAAGCTGGACACTTCAATAAATGTATTTACTTTTTCTGTAATCCGGGTTTCTCGGTCTGTTTTTTTACAGGAACTTGGCTAACCAAGTTTTAATAATAATTATTGTGAGAAACCGTTAATCATAACCATGGGAAGTAAAGTCGCTCTTTCGATGCAAAAATTATAAAATGAAAGAGTCACTCATTTAGTCTCGTTCACTTAGTTCTCAGTACTCGGTCAGCTCAGTTATCATTCGCGAATCTGTCTGCCTCTTAGCAGCCTAGGCAGAAAGCAGCTGTCCAGCCCCGGCATAGGTAAAAATAATTTATAATTCATTGTGACTGTTTGGCCAAGTTTAGATTTAAACTATTATTGTGGTTACGTTTAATATAAATTAATGTTGTTTCGACTTCTTTATTTATGTGTTATTATCTAAGTACACAGAGTGATTCACAACCGACACCACGGAGTTTTATAGCGAAACGATGTATTTTTTCAAATTTTCTTTACAGCAAGCCTATTCAAGTTGGAAAAGCCTATATTCTAAAAATATATTGCAATATACAAGGTGTCTAAAAAAAAGCTACATATGGAAGTCATACTTTTTCGTATCAACCGCCCTATTATTTTTATTGCATATTTGAATTGTCCATGGAAAATAAACCAGACTTTCATAAAAGGCACCCTATATCCAAATACAGAACTTTTTGATTTATTTTGCATTTTTTAGTTCTAAGGGTTTGGTAGGAATATCACTTAGACAAATTCATTCTTAGACCTTAATACTAGATTATATCCTACCCGACGAAATAACTTACCGAACGCAAATTCATCACAGAGTGTTCATAAAATTTCGTTTCAGTTTTAGCACACCCAAAGTATCACATCGTTGATACTTTAAATGTTAAATCATGTAAGTAATTCAATTATCTTTTAACTTTAATAAGAGTTTCTAATGCTTAAATCTTCAAGAACTTTCCATCAAAAACAATATTTTTAAAACAGGAAAAAGTTTTATCTGCTAAAAATGCATTTACGGCCCCCGCGGACGGCCGCTAAGGAAAATTTGTTTGCGCTGCCAAAAGCCAATTTTTAACAACTATAGTTTGTATTAGTTTTGAAAATAACATCTGGTTGCATAAAACCAGGAAAACGTTTTATGTGCTAAAAATGCAATTACCGCCCCCGCGGACGGCCGCTTAGGAAAATTCGTTTGCGCTGCCAAAAGCCCATTTTTAATAACTATAGTTTGTATTAGTTTTGAAAATAACATCTCGTTGCATAAAACCAGGAAAACTTTTTATGTGCTAAAAATGCAATTACCGCCCCCGCGGACGGCCGTTAAGGAAAATTCGTTTGCGCTGCCAAAAGCCCATTTTTAATAACTATAGTTTGTATTAGTTTTGAAAATAACATCTCGTTGCATAAAACCAGGAAAACGTTTTATGTGCTAAAAATGCATTTACCGCTTCCGCGGACGGCCGCTAAGGAAAATTCGTTTGCGCTGCCAAAAGCCCATTTTTAATAACTATAGTTTGTATTAGTTTTGAAAATAACATCTCGTTGCATAAAACCAGGAAAACGTTTTATGTGCTAAAAATGCATTTACCGCTTCCGCGGACGGCCGCTAAGGAAAATTCGTTTGCGCTGCCAAAAGCCCATTTTTAATAACTATAGTTTGCATTAGTTTTCAAAATAACATCTCGTTGCATAAAACCAGGAAAACGTTTTATGTGCTAAAAATGCATTTACCGCTTCCGCGGACGGCCGCTAAGGAATATTCGTTTGCGCTGCCAAAAGCCCATTTTTAATAACTATAGTTTGTATTAGTTTTGAAAATAACATCTCGTTGCATAAAACCAGGAAAACGTTTTACGTGCTAAAAATGCAATTACCGCTTCCTCGGACGGCCGCTAAGGAAAATTCGTTTGCGCTGCCAAAAGCCCATTTTTAATAACTATAGTTTGTATTAGTTTTGAAAATAACATTTCGTTGCATAAAACCAGGAAAACGTTTTATGTGCTAAAAATGCATTTACCGCTTCCGCGGACGGCCGCTAAGGAATATTCGTTTGCGCTGCCAAAAGCCCATTTTTAATAACTATAGTTTGTATTAGTTTTGAAAATAACATCTCGTTGCATAAAACCAGGAAAACGTTTTATGTGCTAAAAATGCAATTACCGCCCCCGCGGACGGCCGCTAAGGAAAATTCGTTTGCGCTGCCAAAAGCCCATTTTTAATAACTATAGTTTGTATTACTTTTGAAAATATCATCTCGTTGCATAAAACCAGGAAAACTTTTTATGTGCTAAAAATGCAATTACCGCCCCCGCGGACGGCCGCTAAGGAAAATTCGTTTGCGCTGCCAAAAACCCATTTTTAATAACTATAGTTTGTATTAGTTTTGAAAATAACATCTCGTTACATAAAACCAGGAAAACGTTTTATGTGTTAAAAATGCATTTACCGCTTCCGCGGACGGCCGCTAAGGAAAATTCGTTTGCGCTGCCAAAAGCCCATTTTTAATAACTGTAGTTTGCATTAGTTTTCAAAATAACATCTCGTTGCATAAAACCAGGAAAACGTTTTATGTGCTAAAAATGCAATCACCGCTTGCGCGGACGGCCGCTAAGGAAAATTCGTTTGCGCTGCCAAAAGCCCATTTTAACTTTAATAACTATAGTTTGTATTACTTTTGAAAATAACATCTCGTTGCATAAAACCAGGAAAACGTTTTATGTGCTAAAAATGCATTTACTGCCCTCGCGGACGGCCGCTAAGGAAAATTCCTTTGCGCTGCCAAAAGCCTATTTTTAAAACTATAGTTTGTATTACTTTTGAAAATAACATCTCGTTGCATAAAACCAGGGAAACGTTTTATGTGCTAAAAATGCATTTACTGCCCCCGCGGACCGCCGCTAAGGAAAATTCGTTTGCGCTGCCAAAAGCCTATTTTTAATAACTATAGTTTGTATTACTTTTGAAAATAACATCTCGTTGCATAAAACCAGGGAAACGTTTTATGTGCTAACAATGCAATTACCGCCCCCGCGGACGGCCGCTAAGGAAAATACTTTTGCGCTGTCAAATGTTCATTTTTAATAACCATAGTTTGTATAACTTTTGAAAATACCATCTCGTTGCATAAAACCAGGAAAACGTTTTATGTGCTAAAAATGCATTACCGCTTCCGCGGACGACCGCTAAGGAAAATTTGTTTGCGCTGCCGAAAGCCCATTTTTAATAACTATAGTTTGCATTAGTTTTCAAAATAACATCTCGTTGCATAAAACCAGGAAAACGTTTAATGTGCTAAAAATGCAATTACCGCTTCCGCGGACGGCCGCTAAGGAAAATTCGTTTGCGCTGCCAAAAGCCCATTTTTAATAACTATAGTTTGTATTACTTTTGAAAATAACATCTCGTTGCATAAAACCAGGAAAACGTTTTATGTGCCAAAAATGCATTTACTGCCCTCGCGGACGGCCGCTAAAGAAAATTCGTTTGCGCTGCCAAAAGCCCATTTTTAATAACTATAGTTTGTATTACTTTTGAAAATAACATCTCGTTGCATAAAACCAGGAAAACTTTTTATGTGCTAAAAATGCAATTACCGCCCCCGCGGACAGCCGCTAAGGAAAATTCGTTTGCGCTGCCAAAAGCCCATTTTTAATAACTATAGTTTGTATTACTTTTGAAAATAACATCTTGTTGCATAAAACCAGGGAACGTTTTATGTGCTAAAAATGCTTTTACTGCCCCCGCGGACGGCCGCTAAGGAAAATTCGTTTGCGCTGCCAAAAGCCCATTTTTAATAACTATAGTTTGTATTACTTTTGAAAATAACATCTCGTTGCATAAAACCAGGGAAACGTTTTATGTGCTAAAAATGCATTTACTGCCTCCGCGGACGGCCGCTAAGGAAAATTCGTTTGCGCTGCCAAAACCCCATTTTTAATAACTATAGTTTGTTTTAGTTTTGAAAATAACATCTCGTTGCATAAAACCAGGGAAACGTTTTATGTGCTAACAATGCAATTACCGCCCCCGCGGACGGCCGCTAAGGAAAATACGTTTGCGCTGCCAAAAGTTCATTTTTAATAACCATAGTTTGTATTACTTTTGAAAATAACATCTCGTTGCATAAAACCAGGAAAACGTTTTATGTGCTAAAAATGCATTACCGCTTCCGCGGACGACCGCTAAGGAAAATTCGTTTGCGCTGCCGAAAGCCCATTTTTAATAACTATAGTTTGCATTAGTTTTCAAAATAACATCTCGTTGCATAAAACCAGGAAAACGTTTAATGAGCTAAAAATGTAATTACCGCTTCCGCGGACGGCCGCTAAGGAAAATTCGTTTGAAAATAACATCTTGTTGCATAAAACCAGGGAACGTTTTATGTGCTAAAAATGCTTTTACTGCCCCCGCGGACGGCCGCTAAGGAAAATTCGTTTGCGCTGCCAAAAGCCCATTTTTAATAACTATAGTTTGTTTTAGTTTTGAAAATAACATCTCGTTGCATAAAACCAGGAAAACGTTTTTTGTACTAAAAATGCAATTACCGCCTTTGCGGACGGCCGCTAATGAAAATTCGTTTGCGTCGTCAAAAACGCATTTTAAATATTTATATTGCCAGCTGGTTTCGAAAATAAGTCGTTGTGTAAATTTACTACAACATTATGTAGCAAGTGGGTACGCCACTGTACATTCGGGCGTTTCCGTAAGATTGGCAGCTGACTGTTGGCAGCTATCTTCACTCCGGTTTGTTACCTAGGTCTATCATTGGATATACTTATTTGCTACATACGACTATTTTTTTTTGGTTAGATAATATCGTACAAATCGGAGGCCAAATTGATAATAACACAAACCGGACGATGTCTTTTACTGCACTATTAAAATTCACTTAAATGTTTTAAGCATTACATTCTCGTGTATTAACAGATTTTAAAGACATTTTGTAGATGTACGTAGCTATATAGTTCAGAGTTCCGGATAAAAAATTGTAATTATTGATGCACTATTTACCGACTTCTATTGCGATTTATTTGGACCGTCTGACTATACGATGTTTACTCTGCCATCATCACCACATATTTCGCAAGGCAATGACTTGGTACCATTCATTGGTACTAGTGAGCTCTTGTATTAAAGTTACCCTATTTGCAATAAACGTAATTTATTTACTGGGACACGGATGTAGCCAATTCAAATCAATCTTAAAATAACTCCACCAATATTCTGTAAGGAATTGCAAATATAAAATATTTTTGCTTGTATTCAATAACTTACGTAATAATACAGACTTTAAAAGCTCTAATATGAGTAACAACGCAATTGTAAAGCAGATACTATAAATTGCCAGCGACTAACCTGACAATGCTTTGACTATTATTATTTTACATAAATTCAAGCACAGTATGCTCTTACTGAGACAACGGTAAACCAATAAATCTCATACATTGCTCTTTGCAGAATAATATACCCTTATACGTTGAGTTCATTATCTAAATAAAATTCCCCTCTAGAGAATCCCGTTATGTATCAATATTACTTGGAACATGTCGCTGCTACGTCGATATATATGCCGGAGTTCTTACATTAATAACTTGGCAAAAACATTATTAGAGTACAATCTGATCAAATAATTGTGAAGGGAATAGAAAGAATATTACGTTTTAGCTATATCTCCCGTAAAAGCTAATATGTATTTTCTGAAACGTATGATTATGGAAAATAAATCATCTTCCAATGTAAGCCCTGCATATGGTACAGTGTTTATATACAGGTGTATTTCTGGTTTACCGAACTATTAAATACGACTCATAAATGTAGTAGCACAGCTTCACTGTTTCTTCACTGCGTGATGTAAATATAACAAACGGTTCCGAATCCGAGTTAGCAAGTAACATGATATTGATTTTATTAATCTTTTGCATATTGCGTGTACTGCTGTTTTAACGGTTGCTTAGTTTGTAAATGCTTTTTAAGTACGCGAATCTTTTTGGGAATTACTGGCGCACGGAATTTATCCCTTGTCGAAAGTTTCACAATATTCTTGCGATCTTCGTGCCGTTATATAGCTTGTTTAGAACATAAATGCCCATACAGCTCATCAGCGACTAGAAACTTACCTGTAGTTGTAAAGCGTTTGCGTTACTTTATATACAGGGTTAGTTATAAGTATGGAGACGACGATTTATTGTCGTTAATATTCATTTAAGGAAATAATGTTCAATACAAGAATTTTTTAAGAAATTTTTATCTTTATTTGAGAATACTTGAGTTTTTTTTTCTTCAATTGTTTTTGGGTTACGTTTGTCCGCGTAATTTTTTTAAATGGGAACCTGCTAATTTTACTCTACTATTCGATAGAGCATTTTTTTTAATTAATCTATTTTAATAAGATTTTTATAAGAAAACACTAGTTCACGTAATTACAAATAGTAGGTACATCTAAGATAGACAAAATTAATTGCAAAATAAGTTATCGGTCGCAATTTTATCATTAAAAACAACTTAATAACTAAGTAATTTAAATTAAGTATTCAAATTGTCCTCCATTTGTAATTTGACAGTGACCCAAACGATCCACAAAACCCAGAAAAGAATTCTCTAAAAATTCACTGAAAATTTCTTGTATCGTTCTGGTAATTCGGATTTTTAAATCTTCGATGTCATCGGGCCTATCGATGAAAACTTTGCTTTTACGTATCCCCAAAGAAAAAAATCTAAAAGACTTCAATCATGCAAACGGGCTGGCCACTTAATGTTCACTCATCTCTCAATCCATCTGTTTGGAAAAACGTTATCCGGATATTGACGAACATTTAAACCATAATGTGGTGCGGCCCCATCTTGCTGGAACCAGATTCTGTTATTGGGAAGCTGTTCGTTGTTTTCATGTGAATAAAGCGAGTTAAGGTTCGTGGCTTCGAGCGGTCCTTTTTAAAAAGACTTCTTTGGTCCTTAACAAATTTATTTTATTTAAACAGATTTGAACAATGGAATTTTACAATCTTGAATTAAATTATTCTAAGTCGAAATAGTTAATACTTAATTGTACAAGTGAGTTACCGACGGACTGCAATGTAAAAGCTGAACGTTAGTGAACTGACCGCGAGTGGAGCTCCCGGTTTTTAATAATCTCCCTACCTCTTTACAATTTTGTGGGAACTTGCAGACGTAATGTCTGCTTACACTTGACTCTATTCATGATACATAGTTGCTATCTTAAAAGCTATTCATAACTACAATGTTGCAGGCATATTCTGCGTAATCTCGGTACGTGACTTCCTACGACCGTTTGTGACCTGACATCTGCAGTGTCACTTATCCTTGGGCTACATTGTAGCGCTTCTATTCGTGGGAACTGAAATAATTGTAATAAATTGTAACAATTTGTCTTTTATGACATTGTTGCACATTTACTAATATTTCCTAATAACTTTCTTAGGTATTAGTTTAACATGTTTACTGCCAGTATCTAATTTGAATTCACCCTTCCGTGCTGGTAAGGGTTTTTTGATTATTAATAAATTTTTGTGTAATATTCTACAATTTAATTTTATCTACTTGATAATTCAAATACTAGTACAAAATGGAGTCTGTACGCATATATGGCGTGGTCGGCACTGTACAAAAAATTTTGCGTTTGGTACCGACTACGTCACATTGGTGTGTTTAATTACGAGTAGGTACTTCATTGCAAATTAATTTATATCACACAGAGATATATAATTGGAAATAAAACAGTTCTGCAAAACTTAACTCACCAAATATATGTACTTATATAAACATAAATTTGAACACAAAAAAATAATCTCCAACTGCAAAACTCAAAATAAGAAAGAAACAAGAATATAAAATAAGACTCTATTTTGAATGCCAAATCCTAAAACACGGATCTAAACATAGTCCAGGTTAACCATCGCATCGATTGCAATAATAAGTCATTTGTCTTTAGTTTTGTGTTTTGCATACCCTACAATCTTTCCTTTGGGCCATTTTGTTATCATATGTTCCTTCAAATTTTGATAGCAAATGATTTGACTCATTTGTCTTCGAAGTTTTCTTTAAAATTCTCTCTAGTATCAACTTTTGCTAAAAGTTCTTCGATGATGGCTAATCGAAAACCATATACATTTTTTCGTTGACCTGAATACGCATTGAATAACAAATGCGAATTTAGAAGCATTACTTGTAAAAGTGGACAATTAATTTTTCTCATCACTTTTCACACTAAAAATTTCATATGAATTATTTTTGGGATTCAAACGTAATGTTGCATGGCAATATGTCATCCTCTTAAGAAGAGCAACAGACAATGCGTGACTATTATAAAATTTATCCATATGTAAAGAACAACCTTTATCTAATTTTTCTTCCATAAACTGAAACCCAAATTTCCATTACGTTTAGCAATTTTGTCAATCATATCTGGCAGTGTCGTCAGATAAAGTAAAAAATTTCGACTGTTAGATATGATGGACACAAATGCCAAATATAATTGAAACTTTGATTGATGTATGGTTGCGTAACTAATTTAAAAAGGTATATATTTCCAATTATAATCACCTGTTCGTGTGGCGCAATTGGTTAGCTTATCAGCAGTCAAAGTCTAAGATAACTGGTACGAATTCTGTATGGAGCCTTATGTTTTCTATTTTTTAATTACTAGCTTTATTTTAAATGATCATTAAGGCTTTGCATAAAAGTCTAAGTTATTATTTCATCTTATTAATTAATATAACAGTGTATATCAATTTGTGTTGTGCAATTATCAATATTTGTGTGTGTACGTGTGTGTATGCGCGCACGTGTGCAAACGAGCGTGCGTGTGGATGCGTGCGTGCGTGCGTGAATTTGTGTGTTAATATATATATATATATATATATATATATAGAGTTATTTACGATGGATGGCCTATTAGACGTTTACGGAGAACAGCTTAACATAGCGCTTTGAATTTTTGGTCATTTATGTATGCGAGAATGCTGTCCCGATTTAAAGTATTTTCAACCACGCAGTGTTGCCAATTCTAATAAAACGAAGAAGTAACTTTGTTATTTTAAATAAAATACCCTATACCTAATGCCAGTTATCAATTTTCTGATTATTTTTGATTAATTTTTCTTAATACTGTCCTATATTTATCTGTCATAGTTCTTGAGATTTTCATTAGTTTCCGTTTTTTTATTAGGGAAACGTGACTTCAATTAAATGTTGATAAACCTGTGTTTTTAAACTCTATGGAACTCTAGCTTAGGTTAGAGTTAGCTGAAATTTACTATTTTTCTATGTATACTGTTTCTATACCTAAATCGAGTAGTTTGTGATTTATAGCCAATATTATTTAATTAAATCAAATAAACGCAACTAAGTAACCATAAGAATGCATTAATGCTAAACGAAAAAAATATGTATAAGATGGCGGTAATCTTATCTAATAAATAATTTATTGCAGTAATTGTACAAAACGATGACCATTTGCCTCCAAACATTTTAAAATTTGGTTGCATTCGCCTTGTGTGGTAACTTTTCAAGTTCTGCATGTCCCAAGGACTGAAAAGCTTGATTCGCTGATTTTCCAACTCTTTTGTAGCACGTTAGGCCCCGGTGTGGAATGCAAAAAAGTCATTGCACGGACTGAAGTTTTTTATCGGTGAAAACTATTTATTATGTTAGTGCACAATTGAATAGCGTTTAATTTCAACCCAAAAAAGTTTTTACAGCAAGTTTTTTTTTAAAAAACGAAGTATTGCATTGATGAAACCCGGCCCAAACATAAAATTTTAAATACTCGGACCACGTGTATCTGATGCGATGCCTCACTGGAATATGTCACAACATAGAGAAACAAACATAGAGTACTCAATTACAGGTCAAACCTTAGGAACACTTACAGTACTGCCCCAGTGGCTACAGGAGTAACAAATACCGTTGGCGAGAAAATTTAAATTCTATATTCTTATATTGTCTTTATAATCTCATATTGATTTTTGTAAGCACAAAAAATAAGTGTGGGCTACAGTGAAAATTTCTATTTTGGTCCAAGTACATCATTAACAATCACGTAGACAGTAAATATGAAAAGAATTATTAATGTTAATTTCCGAGGAATTATTTCTGCTGTTTGTAATAGCAAACTTGTTTAATCTCGATTTAGATGAATTGCAAAAATATTTATCTTCAAAGTGATCTACACAAGGTACAGTCTATGAGCTACAATGTTTTCTACGGCATAGATCCTTTTCATGAAACCGAAAGAAACTCTTGTTCTTATAGTTTTCATTTATAATTTTTGCATAGTATACATTCCTACAGTTCCTTGCAGCACAGCCAATAATTTTCCTATAGATCCATGACTTTCCATTTTATATTAAATATTTGTATTTGATATTAAAAACGAATATTATAACCTAAAAATGTAGCATTTTAATATATATATATATATATATATATATATATATATATATATATTCATGGTACCGTGCGCGCACCTATATAAACGTTTCATCAAAGAAAAGTCTCCCAGCATTTCAATTTATGATTTTACTTTATTTAAATTATATTGGGATATTAAATAAGATTTCAAACGTAACATTATAGTAACTATACCAAAAAAGAAAGGCGCGGATAGACGTGAAAATTTCCGAACAATAAGTTTGACAGGATACGTGTCAAAAATTTTAATTAAAATTGTACAAAGACGAATGGGAAAACGAGCTGAAGAAGTACAAAGAGAAGATCAATTTGAGTTTAGGCGAAACAGGGAAACACGGGAGACTATTTTAGCCTTGATAGTGATAATGGAGAAAACAATAGAAAAAGGGGAAAGCGTGTAGGTTTGTAGATCAGGAAAAAGCATTCGACAATGTAAAATGGAAAAAAATGTTGGAAATACTCAAAAAAATGGGAATGAGTTATAGGGATAGACGAATAGTACATAGCTTATACAAAGAGCAAACAGCAGTAATAGAATTAGAGCAGGAACGTAGAGAAGCAAACATTAGGGGTGAGATAGGGATGTGCCCTATCTCCATTAATTTTTAACTTGTACATTGAAGAGGTACTTAATACTGTCAAATACAGAAAGACATTTGGAATTACTATGCAGGGACAACAGATTGATATGCTTGGATTTGCAGATGATATAGCAGTATTAGCATTTAGCAATGAAGAGTTAGATGCTGCTCGTAATGAAATGGAAACGGTTCTAACAGAGAGATACGGTGTGAAAATTAACAAAACTAAAACTAAAGTACTAGTATGCAAAGGAAGGGAAAATAAATCAAAAACAAGGATACAAATATGTAACACGAACTTACAAGAGGTTAAGGATTTCTGCTACCTAGGAAGCCAAATAACGCAAGATGGGAAAAGCGCAGAAGATATAAAACAAAGATTAGCACAAAGTCGTGCTACATTTAACAAGAAAACGCAACTACTGTGTTTAAAGACAACAAACATAGACACAAGGAAAAGATTGGTTAAAACAAACGTGTGGAGCACAGCACTGTACGGCTGTGAAGCTTGGACAGTAGGAAAAGCGGACAAGAAAAAGGTAGAAGCCTTTGAAATGTGGTGCTACAGACGTTTGATGAAGATATTATGAACAGACAAGGTTAAGAAAAAAGGGGTACTAAAAATGATAGGAGAAGAAAGAAATATATGGAAAACGGTAAAAAATAGGAGAGATAGGATGATAGGCCACATACTACGGCATGAGGAAATAGTGCGGAATATAGTAGAAGCAGAGATAGGAAAAAAGGGAAGTAGTGGTAGACCTAGGTTGGACTATAGCACACAGAGAGTGAAATATGTAGGCTGTAGGAATTTCAGGGAAATGTGTAGGCTAGCTCAGAATAGAAATCAATGGAGGTACGCATTCAACCAGTTCCAAGATGGATAAATTAATGACGAAAAAGTAACTGTACTTAAACATGATGATTATTATAATCAACCACAAGTATTGGTTGGGAAATATTCCCAAATAATGTTAATTGTGTGAAAAGATTTACTGGAAAACTATCAATTCGACAAATGCCTAAGTGTTGGGTGATCCTGGCAGCCACAGGCTGGTTAACCCCTTTTACTGAATCTCGGTGAAATAAGGCATAGAACTAGAAAACCATAGAAGGGTAACCGAGCTGTATACAGGCTGTGTCAAAATTTCAGGAAACTGTGTAGGCTAGCTCTGAATATAAATAAGTGTAGGTACGTGTCCAACCAGTTCTGAGGCGGAAAACCCAATGACGAAAAAATAAGCACATATAAATAGGATGATTATTATAAACAACTACAGGGGTTGGTTGTGAAATATCTGAAACTAATGTGACTGTGAGAAAAGATATATATAGGAAAAAATATTAAATCGGTAAATGTTTAAGTGCTAGGGGAACTTGGCAGCCACAGGCTGCTTACACCCCTTCACAACCTTACATGTGATTTTCCAATGCTCCACCCGAAGGTACTACATTGGCCAGAAAGCGAGTTCTCTCACCTGGAAAATTTGGAAATTTTCCAAACCCTTGCTGTTCCAAGCAAGGTAGGGATCTTTAACGTACGTGCCAACGCTCACACACCGGACTTCCATTTTACCTGTCATCCGAACGAGGGTGTATTTTCGAGAAAAATCCTCGCCTAACATTTTTCAAGCGGACCGTGTCGGGGTTCGAACACGGGACCTAGGGCGTAGTAGTCACACACATATCAACTACGCCACAGAGCCCCCTTCCTCACAACCACTAAATGTCGGAGAAATAGGGTATATAATTGTAAAACAATACAAGGAGACTGAACTGCATCTAACAAGAAAGAACAGCTCCTATGATTAAAGACAACAAACATAGAAACAAGAAGAAAATTGTTGAAAGCATATGTGTGGAGCACAGCACAGTATGCCTATGAAATAAGAGCAGTAGGAAAATCAAACAGAAAAACGGTAACAGCCTTTTGGAATGCTGTGCTTCAGATGAATGAGGATGATAGCATGGACATACAAAGTTAACAACAAATAGGTTATAGAAATAATAAAGGAAGAGGTGATTTTAAATACTTGAGTTTGTCTATTGGCGACAATTCCAGGTTAGTATGTATGCGGGAGTCGAATAAATCAATGAAATCTCTGAACATGGAGAAATCACTCTCAAAAGAGGGGACCTGCAACGAAGGTAAATTTATTTTTGATTTTGAGTGAGCGGCAGAACAACAGCGCTAGATTCTGACGGTTTAGATTCTAAAAGTTTTATTTTGATTGACTTGATTAAATAAAAAGAACGATCAAACGCTTTTCTGATTTTATCTTTAACCTCTACGTTTTCATCCGTAGCGATCAAGCAGCTAATGTTATTGTGATTTTGATAGAAAGCTTTTTTTAATTTAACCATATGCTCTTTTGGTTTTCAATTAACTGTTGTATGGCGTTGTCATGTCGTTCTGCATCTTGGTTGTCCAAGTTGCCTGTGATAGCTTTTATTATGTTATCTAGTTCGTTAATAAGTCCTCTTCTTTGTCTTGTAATTTGTTCTGTTGGTATTAATCTATTAAATTTATCTTTTATATTTCTTAAAATGTTTTCTATTATACTGTTGTAATTCATCATTTCTATTGCGTATTCTTTTCCGAATTTTTCTGTGTCCATTGATTATTTCAATCTATAATAGTTGTCTCTAATTGCGTAAAGTTCTTGTTTTAATTCCGTTAAATCAAATTTTTGTGCGAACGTCTAGTAATCTATTGTATTTTGCATACTTCCCAATTTTACTGGTAGTATACCGGGTTTATTTTTAACGTCTTCAACTAATATGTCGTTGTCCGTTCTACCTGGGTGGAGGTTGACGGCAAGGGTAATGGCTGTCCATCTGAAATTACATGGTGTCTTAGGTTTTTAAATAAATATATTTTACTATTTTTCCGTTATCTACTACGGCGATATTTTTGTCTGATATTTTTTTGATTTTGAACGGTCCTAAATTTCTGGGAGTCGTTTTGCGTCTTTTAGTTTGAAAGTTTTTTCATATACGGTTTGTCCTATTGAAAATTTATTTATGTCTAAATTTTTGTTACTGGTTGTGGTTATACGTTCTCTGTCGTTATCTAGTTTATCTTCTACCTTATCATAATTTATTTTTAGTTTCTCCTTATGGTCTTTAGCATACTGTTGGTATACTTCTTTGTTGTAATGTATGTCGTAAGGGTTGCCGTCGAAATTAATAATAATTCAAGTTAAATTAGGGCGAGTAGCCTAAGCAAGCAACAATGTAAAAGCGGAAATACTCAAGACTGATTGACTTGATTCGGGGCTCCCGGGGTATTTATGTTGTCCCTGCCCCTCACATTTCTGTGGGAACTGCAGAGCTCATGTCTGTTTATTTCTTTATTCAATTCATTATACAATGTAACAATCTTAATTCCAATAATTGCGGTTTCTTAACCGTCTGTGGGCTGCACCTGCAGTATCACTTACATTTGGAATATAATGTATTCACATCCGTTTTCAGTGAACTTTCATTAACCTTTTTTTTTATTTATCCTTGAATTACAATATTGCATCTAACTTAAGTTTCTTAATAATTTCTTAATAATTCCTATTTAATTATACACATATGGATTGGGGGATATGTAACTCGTGTATCGTAAAACTTCAACTTTTTAGGTTTCTCTGTCATTTTAAATAATAACTAAAACACAAATTTTTTTAAAAATTTTATAGAAAAATAGTACTGCAAAATGCTTTTAAGCTTTATCAATTTAGGCACAAATTAAATAATCGTAGGCTAATGTATATAGATGTAAATACAAACAAAGTAATGAACTTTTGTATCAAATACGATAACTAATGTGATTGAATGCAATTCAAGTAATATAACATTTATATTATCAAGACAATATGTTTGATAACACGAACTTGACCCTAGGTAAATGATTATTAATTATGTTTTAAATTATATTACTAATATCTGCTACTGGTATTATTCGACTCGACAAGGATTAAAATTTGAATGTTGAGTACATAAAAAGATACTCAGGAGAGAAAAATGGGAGTATAACCCAACAGATATTAAACAAATGCGGCCTTCAATATTCTTACCTGATGTCCAGTTAAAGCGGTGAAAATTCTTAGATTCAGAACACTTATTACTACATTCGAGAAATAATATAAAGCGGTGAGGTAGTCCTATACGGGGACTGACCTCCAAAAACAAAAATTTATTGTCCAAGCGGTGACAATAGACTGTGTTAGGCAGCGCAGTCACCAAACATATGGCAAACAATATAGATCATTGAAGGTGAGAACGCGACCGAGTTTATCAAATTTAAATAAAAGAACAGATACAAATAAACTTAAATTTTAAAGTAATAATATAAAGAAACTAAATGAATATATACAGGGTTGGACGGAACAGATGGCGTTCGCCACATCTAGTTGGTTTGTCTTGTGGTAGGACATAACGATCAAGCCGGTCATAACGCAGAATGTTTATAGTAGATTTTCCCTTTTGGTAAGTATAGGTCCTTTTATTTTGCATTAAAATTGGCTTACTACTGTTCGTGTAAAAGGTAGTTGATCCAGAGTCCCACCTGATTTTTTGTGAACATGCCCGCTATTTTTGATTGCCATATCAATACATGGACTGATAAGTGGAAAATACCGCTTTTATTCACAAATGGCCACCCCATACAAACTAATATTCTAATCGCCGGTCCACCCCTCCCATATGTGTATTGTACAAATTGATCAAGTGCGGTTGTTCAACTTGAATACATTTCTTTTCCTTCTGCTAATAGTGTTTCACTAAATGGATAGGGTGGAGTTCACATACGTTAGAACAGACTTCAATGATACTATTAACGTGCCACTTGATGAAAATTATGTTTGAGTCTTTTATTTTGCAATAAACAAAAGCACCTCGTACCTCGGTTTCTATTCTTCATTACTTGTGAGTTCTCTAATGGGCTATTGGGTATACGGTTTTCACGAACAGTTCCGGCATCAAAAATGTTTTTAGCTGTTAAGCATTTGAGTAAAGTCGTCGAAGAAAAAAAGTTATCGAAAAATAAATGAAACGTCAGAGTTGACCATTTTTGCTTTAGTCTGTCAGCATACTCAAAAACCACAGATGATCCTACACCAAAATCTTTATATTTTATACATATATTTGTAGATGCACCCTGATACTGTTCAAACCAGTTGATAAAACCTAGTCGGCTTGTGCCCACACATAGTTTATAGCAATATCTAATTGGCTTACCAATGATGTATTATTTACATCCATACCTCCCATTATATGGAACCATTGCCTAATCTACGCTATGGTATTCTTCTGCTGAAGAAAATTCTATGAACTTTGTATTTAAATGGTTAAACAGAGACCGTACTTTGGAAAACATCAGATTTATTTAGGGATGTGTTTTCTACAAAGTGTAAGTTCGACATAATATATTCAAACTTATAGCATGAAATAGATTCTGCAACTAAATCATTATGGCAATCAGTATTTCTTTCCCAAAACATTCCACGCCGTGGTAAAGGTACATATCCGTTAAGTATTAGTATACCAATAAAGCATTTTATTTCTGTTACAGTGACAGCTTGCGTTTTTTTTTTTGTAATGCATATCGATTCGTTTCATCCACCATACGCTTCAAGATATCATCGTCAAAGTATAATCTTCCTAATTAATTTAATTCGAAGCATACAATTTATAATTATACAAAATACTAGTTACTATGATTAATTACTATCAAATTTATGTCAATAGTGGAAAAATTGGATACATATTTTTTTTTAGTTTCTTGCATTAGCACTCTTAGTTTATCAACCAAACTTACGAAGTAAGTTAGATTAATATAATCGCTACGTCGTCGTCGCCGCCGTCGTCCGTTGCCATATTCCCATAATGATACAATAAATGATATATATGTACCTTGTTTAGTTTTTTACGCTGATTACAAATATGCTATACGCTTTTCGATATCTCATTTAGTTTTCGAGATAATCGAATTTATTTGAGAAATGTTAACAGTACAAACTAATATAAACTTTAATAGAAATTTTATTAACCATTTAATTTAAAATATATAATTTTCTTTTATAAAATTGTAAGGCGTACATGCGTCTTAGATTTTTTTATGATTGAAACTGCAATCAGAACCGACTCACAAAACCCTTAACGTTAATTTATACCTATTCAAATTGTTTTGAATTGATCTACGATGACCCAGAGTATGCAAATGATCTTCTGGAGATTTCTTATTGTAATATCAAATAATTTTTAGAATATACCTATCGTAATCTTAACAACCCTTAAATGCAAAAGTCTTGTGCCTGTCAATCAAGTGATCTTGTACAGCTGAACCTGCCAATCATTAGATATTTGAAGATGTCGTGCCACAGGGTGCACATCAATTATCTCTTGTGTATTCAACCCTTAATCTGCATTCTAGCATAATTACGCTAGACCGAACGGCGCTTCAATATATTTAGCAGCAACCGAATTATGACCTCTTCAACCCAGAAAAAATGCCCGAAGCTTGTGCTTAAAAATCCCTAATCGACCCAAATATTTCATTGCTGGTGAAAATAAGAATTTTAAGACGACGTTAAGATATACACCGTATTTCCGCAATAGAAGTAATTCTATATCGAATTGGTGAACCGTGTAATAAATGTGGGAATATCGTTAATGTAACTGGTGCTTCCTTCCAGAAAACACTTACTTTCTTAATTACAATTTTTTTCATCTCTAGGCTAAACATTGTAATTTGGAACTGGATGTGCTAAAATAGGAACTAACTGTACTGTTCCAAATTATAAAATAATACGGTATGGAAACAAATTTTATAATTAACGGTGTTATGCCATTACCAGATCTTCCAGAAATTTAAAAATCGTATCCAGTGAAAATTGTAAACTTACTGTAATTACGCTTACCATATTAGTATTTTATGTAGGTTCTGGAACATCTTGTTTACGACATTTGGCTGCATGTATTAGAAATAAAAACAGTGAGGAGGGACTAAATTATTAAGCAATTATGAACAGTATCAGTGACAGCCACAGGACTTTATTAACGAATTGTTTTATTGTTAAATTTGTTGAGACGCATCAAAACAGAACGACATTACATTAGTTAGGTATCTTAAATTATGTAATTTTTATTGTAATCTGATCTAGCCTTAGTGTGTTGTAACCAGCTGCGAGATCGTCAAATTTTAAATCCCAATAATGTGTCTGATATAACAAAGATGAAGAGCACAAGGACGAGAAAATTTCAGATTCCTAACAATCACGCTAAATTAAATTCTTTACTGCTTTCTTGATCTAGGGGTCATTTCAACATATAAAGTTTTCTTAATAAAAGATCATATTAGCTTTATGAAATTTTTATATTGTGTAAGAGAATTCCTAGTAGAATTGCATATATTGGTGCTTAATATTCGTGCTTAAGCTTGCAGATGATTTTTAAATTTAATACATTTTAGATATGGAATGTGATGATCTGCACAAAGATATACTATAGAGATCACGTTAAAGTATTTCATTCCATTCAAGTTAAATAGCTACTGCTTTTATTCCCATAAGATCATTAATTGAAGGTTTCTCGTAATTGAGTTAGTGTGCGCATTCTACTCCCTTCGCCTGTATCTACTAACTAGAAATCAATATTCTCTTAACTAAAAAAAAAATAATCAAGACGAACTATTTGCCAAAGCGAACGTCAAGTTTATGTGTTATTTCATAGGCAGCTATATAAAAGTAAATAGGTATTGACCATATTTTAAAAACAATGGGTGAAGTAAAATTACGGAAAGTAGATTTTCTGTAAACCATTAAACGTACGTTCTTTATTTGTTAGAAATTTGGTTAATGTCATGCATTATTAAATAATGTCTCGTTTGTATTTTTGAATCAATGAGTTTTTGCTTTAAACCTAGCATTTATTATATTAGGTGTGGATCTTATGATTTCTTAAATAAATTACTGATCTCCTTTTTTATCTTTTTTTTTAATTTATTATAACAGAACGGTTTCCTAAAGTTTGAATTTTTATGGGCATCCTATAAGCGCAGCGAGATAGGTTTTCGGCCTCTTGGAGCTGCTTCTTTTTAAAAAGACTTTTCTTCCAAAAAACTCTTCTATCAATTTATTTATACAAAAATTACAAATGATTTCAACAAATTAGTACGCCATGTTCATTAAAGTTTGAAAATAAAAATAATCAAAGTTACTTATCACTAATTAATTTAATTAAAACTAGGGTGAGTAGCTTGAACAACCAACAATGTTAAAGTTGTGAAACTCGAGACTGACTGACTATCTTGGGCTCTTCAGGATATTTATGCTATCCCTGCTCTTACATCACTTAGTGGGAAATGCAGATCTCGTCTCTGCTATTTCTCGGTGCAATACAAAGTATTACATTTCAATAATCTTAATTCTAATAATTGCTGTCTTATAGTCTACTGTGACATGCACCTGTAGTATCATATTACGTCTGGAATGCAAAGTAACTGTTCCCGTTCTATGACTGGTTTATGAACTTTTATTAGCCTTTAATTATGTCCTTCAATTATACAATGTAACAATTAAGACTTTATTGTTTTATTTGAATATATATATATATATATATATATATATATATATATATATTAATTTGGGAGATATGTAACTCCTCTCGACGTAGATAAAAATTAGGGGTTGTACTTAATTTTTAAAACTTATTGTTCATAAGGGTTCATTTATTATTTCTTTATTTACCTTTGTTTCTTGTTTCTTATGACTAAAATTTGTTTTATTGTTTGTATATCTAATATACATTTTGTACAATACATATACAGTTAATAAAATTATTACAATAATGAATAAAATTGTTCAAACACTGATATTGTCGTAATACAATTTTGGCACTTTTAATTCCCTTAACTGTTCTGTATAACACTTTACAACTTAGTCAAGGTCATCTAAGTCTAGATGTTCTAGTTGCATCGGTTTCTTGGCGATTTCGTCGTCTTCGGTTTGTGTATTCTTGAACAGTAGTTCGGGTAGATTTGCGAATTTCTTCGTTCTTGCTGGGTTTTGATATACTAGGATAATTTCGTTTTTTAATTTTAAATAACAATCTTCTTTTATGGTGATTACTTTACTTCCAATTAAGGCTAAACTATTTTCGTCTTGGTTGCAATGGACGGTTGCTATTACTTCATGCTGAAATACAGCAATCCATTTGTTGTCCGTGACTTTTTAAATTTTCATGTTCATAATTTGTAATGGTTTTGGCTCACAATTTCATAGTGATTAGAGAATGTTAATAATTGTATTTCACAACGGCTATCTGTTTGAACAGCTGTTGTCGTTAATGATTGACATAAGTATTGACTAGGTGCTACTTCTTTGCACTTTTTATTCTTGAAGCCATACCTAAGTTCATTCAGGGAAAGAAACGTGGTGTTAAGGATAATATCTTGATACTTGCTAGTAACTTTCATTTGGAAAGCAAATAAATGATAATAATTATAAGTGTTAATCTCTACAATGGGGATTTTAATTAAAAACGTAATCTCATGATTCTTTGCATAACCCTTTACTATGGTTATTCTTTTAAATATAAATATGTTAGATTCTGTTACTTCAAAGGGTAGTTTACTATTAGTTATAAGTGATCTAATTCTTTATAATTCATTTAATAAATCAACTGGTTCTATAATACTAGCGTGTAATGTGTTTAATTTAGCAAATGTTACAGCGTTTTCTAACGTGACTAAGATTTGTTGAATTATAGTAAGGGTGGATATCATTTGATTAAATATCGAATTGAATCTGATTAAATCTCGCATTCCTCGCATCATGGTTTGCATATTACTTTCAAGGGTTAATATTTTGTTTGTTATACTGTCTTGGTACTTTACTAGCTTTCTTAGTGTATTATGAAATTTTATTATGGTTGATTGAGTTAAGGATATTTGATTTCTAACAATGGTTTCTATGTTATTTTGGTTTTCAATTAGGTATTGCATTGCGTTATCGTATCGTACAGCATCTTGGTTGTCTAAATTTCCTGTGATAGCTTTTACAATATTACCTAATCCGTTAATAAATCCTCTTTTCCATCTTGCGATTTGGTCTGTTGGTAATAATCGATTAAATTTGTTGTCTGTGTTCATTAAGATGTTTTCCATTATACTATTGTAGTTAAGCACTTCTTTAGCGTATTCTTTTTCGAATTTGGTCGTGTCCATTGATTGTTTCAGTCTCTAATTATATAAAATTCTGGTTTTAATTCTGTTAAATCAAATTTCTGTGCAAAAGTCCAATAATCTATTGTATTTTGTATACTTTCCAACTGTGCTGGTAGTATACCGGGGTTGTTCTTAATACCTTCCATTATTATGTCATTGTCGTTCGTTCTACCTAGGTGGAGGTTGACGGCAAAAGTGATGGCTGTCCATCTGAAATTACAGGGTGTCTTAAATTCTTTAAGGAAATATATTTTACGATTTTTCCGTTATATACTACGGCTACATTTTTTTCTGATATTTTTTTAATTTTAAACGGACCTAAATTTTTGGAGGCCGTTTTGTGTCTCTTATTTTTGAAATTGCTTTCGTACACGGTTTGTTCTACTGAAAATCTATTTACATCGACGTTTTTATTGCGGGTTTTTGTAATACGTTCTTTATCGTTATCCAATTTATTTTTACATTATCATAAGTTATTTTTAATTTTTCTTCTTTGTGATCTTTAGCATACTGTTGGTTTACTTTTTTGTTGTAGTGTATATCGTAATGTATATCCTAATGTTAATTCGAGGGGTATAAAATTAGTCGATGATTGGATTGTGTTATTGTAAGCAATTCGTGCGTATGACATTAAATTAGTGATATGCTCTTTCTTTTAGGTTAATCTTAACAGTCTAATTTTTTCCAATAAAGTTAGGCGTAATCTTTCAATTAGTCCATTTGATTCCGGGTGATCTTCTGCTATAAAATGGATTTTTATTTTATGGAGTTCTAAGGTATTTTGTATGGTCTTGTTCCTAAATTCGCTGCCATTGTCTAAAGTTATTGTTTCGGGTGTACCGTAAAATGTACAGTATTTTAAGTATCCTTCGGTTACATCGATACTGTTTTTTGAAGTGATGCTATCGCTTGGCCTACTTTGGTGAATGTGTCTACGATTGTTAAAAAGTTTTAGAGTTTCTACTAGCAAAGTGTCTGCATGTAATTTTTGATAAGGTTTGTCGGGTGTTTTGGTTAGCATTAAAGGTACTTTTGGGGGTGATCTGTCATATTTTGCCTTGTCGCATAATCCGTATTGGTTGATAAAATCCGTGGTTAATATTTTCATGTCCTTAAAGTAATATTTTCTTACGAGTTGTTTTAATGTTTAATTGATTCCACGATGGAGGGTTTTACCTTCGTGTTGGTTTTAAATTATGTCATTTATTTCGTCTGGGTCATCTAACGTTATTAATTTTCGTGTACATCTGTTAATCTCAGGTCCTGAATTATCAAATAATCTAATATATAATTCTGCAAATTTTTTGTATAAATGTTCTGCGGAGAAATAAAAGTAAAAACGTTTTTTCTCTGGTGTAAATTCTTTCAAAATTTTAATTATCTGCTCACGTTATCATCTTTCGTTATTTGAATTTGATATATTTTCTTATAATCTGTTTTTGTATATTTTACTGGATTGGGGTTGGTTAAAACTTCGGTAACTATGAATTGATTTTGTTTTGTGTCTATTGCTTCGTTTAAAATTTTGATTGTAATTTTCGGTTCGTCGTTTTGCGTTGAGTGTATGGCTTCTAATTCTTCTAGGTCCTCCCTAATCTCTGTTTCGTCTACGTTACCTATAACTGACTATGGTTCTATTTCGTTAAGTTGTATTCTGGTTAGTGCGTCTGCGTTACTATTATACATTCCTTTTTTATATAGGATTTCATGGTCGTATTCTTCTAGTCTAATCCTCCATCTATGTAATTTTGAATTCGGTTCTTTGAGTTTGCATAACCATACTAATGGTCTATGGTCGGTAGATATGTAGAATTTCCTTCCATAAAGATATGGCCTAAAATATTTTGTTGCCCAAATTATTGCTAATAGTGCTTTTTCAATAGTGCTATATTTTCTTTCGTTTCATTTAGTGTTCTTGACGCGTAGCTGATTGATTTATCGCTACCTACTTTTCCTTGGCTCAATAATGTCCCTAATACAACGTTAGATGCGAGGGTTGTTAATATAAATGGTTTTGAGAAATCAAGGTATTCTAATATAGGGTGGTTTGTAAGGATACATTTAATTTTGCTACTGCTTTAATAAATTCCGGTGTGTGTTCGAGCTTATTACTCTTCTTTAAACAAATTGTCAGTAGTTTGGTTATTTGTGCGTAACCTTTGATGAATTTTCGGTAAAACCACGGAGTCCTAAAAATCCTTTAATTTCTTTGTTTTAGATAAGGAGTAATTTAATACTGCATTTGTTTTGTCTGGGTTTGGCATAACACCTTGTGGGGTTATTATGTGTCCTAAAAATGCTACTTCCTTTTGTAAAAATTCACTTTTATCTAATTGAACCTTAAAATAAGCTTTCCGTAATCGTTCAAAAACTTCCCTTAGTCTTTCGATGTGTTCTACAAGCGATGACGAATATACAATTATGTCGTCCAGATACACAAGACATTTTTCGTAGTGTATCTCTTTTAAAATATTACCCATAACTCTCTGAAAAGTGGCAGGTGCGTTCTTTAATCCAAACGGCATGCGTTAGAATTTATAGTGTCCTCTAGGTGTACTGAATGCTGTTTTAGTCGTGGCTTTCTCGTCCATCTCCACTTAGTGGTATCCTGAGGTGAGGTGCAAAGTCGAAAAATATTGACACTTTCCTAATTTGTCTAGAATTTCGGTGATATGAAGTAGTGGATATTTATCGTTTACCGTCTTCTCGTTTAATTTTCTGTAATCGATAACCATTTGATATTTGCGTTTGCCTGAGGCGTCTAATTTCTTTGGTACTATTAATAGGGGGCTGCTCCATGGTGAATTTGAATGTTGGATGATATTTTGCTTCAATAGGTCTGTTACCTGTCTATCTGCTACTTTTTGGCTTGCTTGGGGTAGTCTATATGCGTTGGTGAAGCCTGGTTTATTACCTGTTAGTTCAATGTTATGTTTCACTGTGTTGGTGAAAGTTAAAGGTATTCCTTTACAATGGAATATATCTCGGTATTCAAAACATGTCTTTAATTGCTCTTTCCTCTTTGTTATTAATGTCGTTATTAAAACGAATGTTAATTAAATGTTCTTTTAACGTCTTATCTTTTTCTGTAGGGTTGGAATTCTTTTCTGAGTTTTCGTCGATTTTCATCTCGCTACAGTTTACTTCTTGTACGTCTATAGGTTTTGTTAATGATACTTCCATGGGGTAATCGTTTGAGTTCAAAATTGTTGTAATAACGTAATTGTCTTTTATTTGTACTAACGCTGTAGGTGTTTCTACTTTGGGTTAAAATGACATATGCTTTATAATTCCTACGTCGTTTTTTGAATTTACTAAAACTTTTATTTGTTTTTTGTCCTAGGCTCGATGATGTATTTTTGTCGCTTTGAATGTTACTGTTTTGGAATTTAATGGAAATTTGTTCGTCTTTCGTTCTTAACAATCGATTTTTTATATCAATATTTGCTTCTAATTTTCATAGAATCTCCATGTCTATTAATCCGTCGTATTAATCGTTAAATTCAAAGATGCAAAATTTATGTTTCATTTTTACGTTGAAAGTTTCGGGTAGGAGTATGTTTGCTATAAATTGGTGTAATGTCGTTTTGTGTGCTGTTTTGATTTTAAGGTTCTCCTTCTACAAAATCTAAGTAATGTTTTTTGTACGGTATTGGGGCTAATTAAAGTTTTTGAAGATCCTGTATCGATTAGTAATTTGAGTTGTGCATGAGGTATTTCTATATAAGGTAAAATTTGTTGATTTATGTTATTTAGATTTATTATGTTTGGTCGTATATAAACCTGCCCAAATTCGAGTACGCATTTTCTTTGTCGTCTTCTTCCTAGTTTTTACAAAGGTTGTTACGTTCATAGTTTTCCGAATGATTTGCTTCATTGTCTCCACTGGAATTTGCATAACTATCCGTGTCTTGATTAATAAAATCTTCCACTTTTTGGTGGAATAGTTCCTCGAAAGTAAAGTTTCGTTTTTGGGTGTAATCGGGTGTAATTTGAGATATTTTAGTATTTTGTCTAGTGTTACCAGATGAAGTGTACATGGGAGTTGGTTTGTAATAATTATTGGGGTTGTGGTTGTTACTCGTCGTCGGTGTGTTTCTGTTGAGGTTTGCGCTGAATCTTTGCCTTGGTTGATTTACCTTTTGATTAAACCTTGATGTGAATGTGGGTTTTGTAAAATTTGAATTAAATGTTGGTCTTGGAAATTGTCTAAATTGGTTGTGGAAATTTGTGTTATTAAAGTTGTGATTGTTATTCCAGATTGACTTGTTGTCGCGTTAAAGGGTGTAAATTTCGGTCTCGCGACTTGTATCGTTTTAATTGGTAAATTTTATTCGCGTTAGGATTATATAGATTTCTGTGATACATACCGTTTTCTTCTTCTACAATCATGTTCACCGCTTCTTCTAAATTTTGGGAATGTTAAAATTTTATTTTGTCCGATAGCCGTTCCGGTAATGTATTGATCTATGTGTCTAAAGCCATTTCGTCGTACATCTTTGTCTTTAGTAAGCGTATGTTCTTCAATTTATAGTTTGGTCAAAATGAAACTTTGTACGTCCTAACATTTTATACCGAATTGATTGGGTGATTGGTTAGTTCCATCCGTAAATTTATTAAATCTTGGACAAGACATTTAATATTTCTTTGATCTCCGAAATATGCTATTAATATGCGGTTAAAGTCGTTCCATTCCACAAGGTGATCGCGGATCGCAATCAATGCTATTGCTCTGCCGGTCAATTTGCTGAGTATTAAGCGTAAAAGCAAAACGTTGCACTCAACTTTGCCCTGCTTATAAAAACATTTTAAAAATATCGCGCTAGCAGTAATGAAAATCTTTAAAGTGCTTAGTTTCCGTCGTTTAAGGGAATTGATCCTAGATATAATTTCATATTGTCAGAGTTCATTGTTTTAACAAATTAATTCTAAGTTACTTCAGTCGAGTTTGCATTGAGTTATTTAAAGAATCACTTATCGTTACGTATATTGTGCGTAATTATTATAACCTTTGTCATAATTACATCAGTTTCAGATTTATGCTGAATAATTATTTCATTAAATTGTTGCACTGATAAAGTACATAAAACACTTTTATAATTATACACCTTCGTTAATTTGTTTGCACTAAAAATGTTTAATTATAAACCCTTCTCAATGTGATGAAAATCGAGTTTTTAGATTTTCTGGATAACAATTGCTGTAATAAAATGGTACAAAAAATTGCGTTATAATTATACAAGATTTAGACTTTTGCTGAGTAAATTCTTTCAGAAATAATAGTAACACAATGGCGACAATAAAATTGTACATATAAATGCGTATATAAAAATTCCTTTGTTTCTTACTAGCTAATACTAAGAAGCAATTGAAATGGTTTAGGAAAATAAACGTATGGTACTCACAAGAATTTGTTTGCCAGTTCCATTATAGTCTTTCTTCTTTGTTATTGGACTTGGCCTATTTTTGTACTTCGTCCAATTGGTTTTCTTTCAGACAAATAATTAAAATTTACGACCACCAGTTTCCTCAATTTTTGATTCGCTAGTGCCCTTCTGGAATTCTACTGCGCCAGTTAGGTTTTGGGGCTCTTGGAGATTCTTTTTAAAAAGACTTTTTATCCAAAAAACTTTTCTATCAATTTATTTATCCAGAAATTAGACATGATCTTGTTACGTAATTCGTGGCAGTCTCTGTTCGGGCGCCAAAGTTATGCTACGTTGGCTCGTAGCCGTGCGTAACACAAAGATATCACGGAATGACCGGGCTCAATCGGAGATTAGGAAGGGTTGTAGAAAGCAGACTGACAGATTATGTATGCGGCGGTAAGGAGTTAGTGACAATACCTGCAAGAAAAATAGTTAAGCAAAAGTGAAAAAAAAAAATAAGCATAGCAGCAATGAAAAGTCTAAATTATTCAGTACTTTGTAGAATGTAAAAAAAAGAAACTGTTTGGATAATCTATATAATATAACAACGGTAAAAGCAATACAGAGAAATGTTTAGTACAAAGTGAGGTAATATTGGGGAGTAGCAGAAACGTTTCCTCACACACCAATTAAACATAAATCAGACAAAATGTTGACAAAAGATAAATAGATAAGACACAATTGGTATGAGTAATTCAGTAGTATTGATTTTTCTTTCTTTCTTTTTTTTTCTCTATGTTCTAAAATAGCATGCAAGTCTATTGTAAAAGGTATCAGAACGACTAAGATATGGTAAAGCAACGGATAGATATTTAAAGTAATAACCAGTAGGAAATAGTTCAACTTACAAAAGTCCTTCAGCAACGCTTCCTTGCAACTGAAGTGTGGGATTCAACGATGTCCTGCACTAACGAAGCACTTTACCCTTGACTGTGAGGGTGTTGATGGAACTTATCACACGTCACCCCAATCACACCTACGTATTTCACTGGTGTTAGCAGCAGACATTATCACGCGACGGAACTATGTAGCCTTGATAAATTTCTTAGTAATTCTATTTCCTAAGACAATAATTTCGAAATATTCTGTAGCCCTAGTCTAATTTCAACTGGGACCAAATGTATATTATTTTCATAAACATCCCAAAGAGCAGTGAGAAACTTCAACCAATACCTTTGTAAACCGGTAATCTGTTATATTTCGCAAATAACAAAATTTGCGCAAGCAATGATCTATTTTAGATTCTTTGTTGTTAGAAAATTCAGAAACTACAGTATCACTGTATTTAAATAATCCAAAGTATGCGCTACTCTGAGAAGAAAAGGACCGCGAAACTAGATTGCACACACAGTTTAAATATCAAAAGACAAAACAACTAAAAAGAACCATAATGGGTAAAGCACGTGTATCACTCAAGCAAGTTCGTCAAATGTTCCTTAAAACATTTATCTCACAAGAAAAACAACTAAAAACAATTAGTAAAGCACGCGTAAGCAATAAAACCGTCCGTCAAATGTTCCGTAAAGCACACGTGCCTCGAGTTTAACAAGCTCTACTACTTTTATGTTCAACAGAAAATCAACTAAAAACACGGCGTGCTTGTTCATGAACAATACGAGAATTGATACCGCAGTAATTCTCACTATTCTCAAAGCATAAAAGAGCAGTATTTTCAACGTACTTAATATATCGGAACACAGAACAGAACTCCTCTCCTCGTCTGTTTATATCAACTCCCGCTATTACAACCGCTTATCGCCTATTATCTAGACTTGTATATTCACATAAGGAACTAAATTTATACGACGGCCAGACAAGAACGATGCAATCTATAATTAATTACAAGCTGTTTAACCTTCACTCCTTGGAATTTATTTATTAATGAGAATCAATCTTCAATTTATCTATCTTTAATTAATACACACGAGTTAAATTGCATACAATTCTGAATTATTCTGAAGTATTTACTTGATACAAACAGCGATCTCAAAGAAACGATGTATTTTACGTATTTGGTAAAGTGTAGAATGTTAAATTACCAAAAATGCACGTTACAATCTTAACAAATTGGTACGTTATGTTCATTAAAGTTTAAAAATAAGAATAATTAAAGTTGCTTTGCACTAATTTATTTATTTAAAACTAGGGTGAGTAGCTTGAACAACCAACAACGTTAAAGTTGGGAAACTTAAGGCTGACTGGACATTGGGAGCTCTTCAGAGTATTTATGCTATCCCTGCTCTTACATCACTTTGCGGGTAATGCATATCTCATGTCTGCTATTTCTTGATACAATACAAAGTATTACATTTTAATAATCTTAATTCTAACAATTGCTGCTTTATAGTCTACTGTGACCTGCACTTGCAGTATCATATTACGTCTTGAATACAAAGTAACTCTTTCCGTTCTCATGTCTGGTTTATGTGAAGGGGTTAAGCCGCCTGTAGCTGCCACGGATCCCCAACACTTAGACATTTGCTATATTAATAGTTGTCCAGTAAATCCTTTCATACAATTACCATTAATTGAGAATATTGTAAGACCAATACCTGTAGTTATTTTTATTAATCATCATGTTTAAGTACAGTTACTTTTTTCGTCATTAATTTTTCCATCTTGGAGCTGGTTGGATGCATACCTCCATTAATTTCTATTCTGAGCTAGCCTACACATTTCCCTGAAATTCCCGCATCCTGCATCTTTCACTATCTGTGTGCAATAGTCTAACCTAGGTCTACCTCTACTTCTCTTTTTTCCTCTATCTGCTTCTAATATATTCCGCACTATTCTCTCATGTCTTAGTATGTGGCCTATCATCCTATCTCTTCTATCTTTTTACTTTTTTCCACACATTTCTTTCTTCCCCTACCATTTCTAATGCCTGTTTGTTCTTAACTTTGTCTATCCATGATATCTTTATCATACGTCTGTAGCACCACATTTCAAACGCTTCTACCTTTTTCTTGTCTGCTTCTTTTACTGTCCATGCTTCACAGCCATAAGGTGCCGTGCTCCACATATATGTTTTAAGCAATCTTTTCCTTGTTTGTATGTTAGTTGTCTTTGAACACAGTAGTTGCTTTTTCTTGTTAAATGTAGCACGGCCTTGTGCTACTATTTGTTTTATATCTTTTGTGCTTTTCCTATTTTGCGTTATTTGACTTCCTAGGTAGCAGAAATCCTTAGCCTCTTGTAAGTTCTTGTTACGTATTTGTATTCTTGTTTTTAATTTTTTTTCTTCTTTTGCATACTAGAACTCTAGTTTTAGTTTTGTTAATTTTCATACCGTATCTCTCTATTAGAACTATTTCCGTTTCATTAAGAGCAGCATCTAACTCTTCTTTGCTAGATGCTAACACAGCTATATCATCTGCAAATCTAAGCATATCAATTTTTTTTAATTGCATAGGAATTCCAAATGTCTCCCTGTATTTGATAGTATTCATTGCCTCTTCAATGTTCAAGTTATCAATCAATGGGGAAAAGGCACATTCCTGTCTCACCTCTTTCCTAATATTTACTTCTGTACTTTCTTGCTCTAATACTATTACCGCTGTTTGCTATTTGTAAAAGCCATGTACAATCCGTCTATCCCTAAAACTCATTCCAATCTTTTTGAGCATTTCGAACATTTTTTTCCATTTTCCATTGTCGAATGCTTTTTGCAAATCTACAAACCTTATTTACACGTTTTCCCTCTTTTCTATTGTTTTTTCCATTATCACCCTCAGAGATAAAATAGCCTCCCGTGTTCCCATGTTTCGTCTAAACTCAAATTGATCTTCTCCTAGTATTTCTTCAGCTCGTTTTTCCATTCGTCTGTATACAATTCGAGTTAATACTTTGAAACGTGTGTTATCAAACTTATTGTTCGAAAATTTTCACATATATTCGCGCTTTTCTTTTTTGGTATTGTTACTATGATGTTCCGTTTGAAATCTTTGGGTATCTCGCCTGGCTCATACATTTAGCGTACAAGTTGGAAGGGACGTTCTGTTACTGCTTGTCCAGGGGCTTTTACACTTTCTGCTTGCACATTATCTGTTCCCGGCGCCATACCATTTTTCAGACCCTTTAATGCTAATTCAAACTCATCTTTAAGTATAGTATATCCCACTTTCAATGTTTGATTCCTGTTCTGTTGCTGTTAGTTCTTCTCCTGCATATACATTTCCTATATATTCTTGCCATCTAATCATTTTCTCTACATTTTTTATACTGACGTTTCTTCCCGCGTCTCTTGTATTTTTGCCATCTGATTCTTTATTCTTGAAATTCATTCTAATTAATTAGTATGTTACGTCTGTATTTCTTATTTCCATATTAGTTTGTACCTCTTTGCACTTTTCATCAATCCATTGTTTTTTTGCTTTCTTGCATTTCCGAATAATTTTCCATTTTATGGTTTTGTATCTCTGTTTTCCTGTTTCGTCTGATCTATTTTTGTATTTTTGTCTTTCTTCTATTAAATTCCTTTGTTATCCACTGTTTCTTATTTTCTCTTTGTCTACACACTAGAATATCTCTGGCGGCCATGCCTAAGCTGGATTTAACGTTATTTCATTCTGTTTCTACTTCCTTAGTATCAGAAATTTTCCCCATATCCTTCAGCAATTCATTTGACTTTTTTTTCAAATCTTTCGTGAATATCTTTATCCCTTAGCTTCTCAAAGTCAAAGTACTTTTTCTGTTTCTTTTTTCAAATTTTTAAATTTACGTGCGGCCTTCATAATTACGATGTTGTGGTCAGTGTCCATATCTGCTTCTAGGTAGCTTCTACAGTTTATTACTTGATTCCTAAACCGTTGTCTGACAATAATATGATCTATCTGATGTTTCTATATCTCCTGGCATTTTCCACGTGTATCGTCTTCTAGCATGAAATTGAAATGATGTATTTGTGATGGTTAAATTGTTTTTGTCGCATAATTCTACCAGCCTATTTCCCCTGTCATTTCTTGTGCCTAAACCAAATAAACCAACTACTGTTCCTTCCCTACACTCAGCTGCCACTGCATTAAAATCTCCCCCAATTATTAAATTTTCATATCCTTTTACGTATCTTAGTATGTATTCGATATCTTTGTAGATCGCCTCTACCTCTTCCTCACTGTAGCTAAAGGTGGGCATGTATACTTGTATTATTACTGTATTTACTGGTTTAGATTTAAATCTAACCATGGGTACTCTTTCGTTCTTTTGTAAGTAGTTTTCTACACATCGTTCTATCTTTTTTCGCATAACCATCCCCACACCCAAATTTCCTTCCTCTGATCCTGTATGAATTACCCTGAAGTCTCCAATTCGAAAATCCTCCGCATCTGGCTAGCGGATTTCGCTAATTCCTACTATGTCTAGTGCTAACCTATCCATTTCGAGTTTCAGGTTCTCTAGCTTACCTACTTGTTTCATACTTCTGACATTCCACGCTCCGACTCGAAAAATGCTCAGAGATTTTTTTCTATTCTTTCGGATCACATCCCCCAAAGTAGTCCCCTCCCGGAGATTCGAATGGGGGATTATTTTACCTCCGTAATTTTTTACCCCAGAGGATGCCATCATGTTTAACAATTTCTGTACGCAGTGTACTTGGGAGGTAAGGTGTGGTTTCTCGTCGTCTTCCACATAGGATTCCCTATTAATACATTTGGCAAATGCTTAGAAATTTGAATCCATTTTAAATTAGCTAGCTAGATTTGCATAGTTTTAAGTCGACTTTTCAGGTCGCACTGGCGTCTGCTATCCGGTATTACGGATCCCTCCCCCTCACATTTTTGCTCGTCTTGTTGATCGGGCACGCTCCAAAGTCAACGCTAGGGATACTATTATTTAAACCCTGTTTTTAGTTTTCGTTTCAGTCTATTACATTTTTATTTAGGGTGGATTAATTAAAAAGTTAGAATAAATTAGAAGCACGTTTATTTTTTGCGTTTAAACCCAATGCAGTACCTTCGGGTGGAGCATTGGGGAAGTGGCCGAAAGTATAGCGGCCCTTATTCAAATTATAATGTGTTCCACATTACAGTAGTGTATCTTAGAATGCCATACCAACCCCAATGGTCTCTGCCACTCTAAGTACCGAAAAAGCTGATGCCCTCTTTCGGGGACCTGTCTTAGTCTAGTTCCTCGCTAAAGACTCCACTAATTTGGTTAAACCTATAGTTCGGCTCTTAAGTTCATTAAAGCGCGCAAGCCATTCAATCCGTGCTAGTATTTTAGAACTTTGTCAAGGTGCAGGTCCGTTCAGAGGGGAATATTCTTGTATTGTTCTGTAATTAAAATATGGCATAGTAGCTACAGTGTATAAGGCATTGTTTGCTCAGAGGCTTTTGATGCAATAAACCAGAGTATATCATAGTCAAGGAAGGAACAAGGAATCCCCACCTCGCTGTACTAAAGAAGCAGTAGTTTAAATACAAAGCAGAATTCGCAGGGTAGGTTTGAAATGTCATGCAGTTTTATTAGACTGTAATACAAAGCATTACAGAACAATTGTAGAGTATTCCTTAAGTAATCAAAATAGAAATGGGTGTTGATTAGCAACTTTGTGGGCATGTGCATAAATATCTATTTCACCGTTGAAGTAGATATGCTATGTTTGTTTTAGACCAAAAAACCGGTATTCTTATGGGATTTAACATGAGAAATCCTAAGATATAAAAAGACCATTTTTGTGAGTTCCAGAAGTCATTCGCCCCATGTAACCCATCATTCAAGGTTCACGTGACTTTTGCTTAAACGTTTTATATAGGAATTCTGGTGCAGTTCGATCCACAATTCCTGCCACTCTGCCCTCTCCCCCTACCTAAATGAAAATATGGAATTATAAAAATGTTTTATTACACATTGCACTTTCTTACATTGATCTTATACACTATAACATACATATTTTTAATATTGCTTAAATGGATATCGGTTTTATATAATCTGAATTAACATAAACATATATTGATTGCTCATATCTAAGTTAACGTTCTTTACAGTAACATACGTAAATACTACATTAACAAATAACAGTACATTTAAAATAGAATTTGAGGTACCACTTCAATTAACATATAATGCATAACTTTACACTTATTACATATAAATTAACATTTTATTTATATATTTACACTTATTTACTAGAAGAACGTATTTACACTTACATACTAAATGCATGAATTAGAGCAATTTACTATAATTTAAACTGCCTCCTCAATTTCCATGCTATCTACGGAATAATGACATGTGGGTAAGGTCCTGATCTTGGTATTAAATATCTTTTATCGTCGTGTTGACTTAATGCTATTTTATTCTGAATGATTGTATGAACATGATGTTTAGATGAGTGGATCAAGTTTTGTGAAATAAACTTTTTCTTATGCTCACTTACACAACAAACAAAATCCTCAAATGTTATTTGGTTTTTTAATTCCTTTGATTTTTTTAGTAACGCCAAAATTAGAGACAACTGTTGGTGGTGTAGAAGTATCTTCCCCTATACGCAAACGTACAGCTTTCTACTTTTCCTTTATTTTGAAAACCTTTGTCGCATACATTTTTGATCTCATCCCGATAAAGTTGGTCATAATCCATCCATTGTTCTCATCTTCCATCATTTACAGTACTTTTCTATTCACTAGAGGAATCTTGTAGGTGTTATCTTATGGATAGTCCAAAGTATCAAAATATTGCTGACAGTCCCGCCTCATAACCTCATAGGGATCATGGTTTACAATTTTATATATAAGACTATCGGTATAAGTTTATAAGACATCACAGTCATTTCCAAAGGTAGATAGCATCCATTTATAATAGAAGTCATAGATCGAGAGCTTAGATAAGTCCAAGACACACATGCCCACGTATATCGGTTTATTAAAATATATGATTTAAGTAATTCAACCAGTACAAGATTTTCTTCAAATACTGTTAGATTCTTAAACAGAGAATTAAATATATGAGTGTTGGCACAGTATCTGCCTTCCTAATTTTAAACAAGTTTAACACAACATCGTTTTCGCTTGTTCTTTATTGTTTTCCTGAATACGGCATTGTTCATTAATTTGAATAAATTTTTCTCAAAACTCGATCTTTGCAAATTTTTCAAGCTCAGTATTAAAATCAGTGTAGAACCTTAACCAACAGCTCTGTTTAAATTTAAAAACTCTACAAATGTCTTTTAATTCAAATCCATTTAGCAATACCTGCTTCAGGTTCCTGTAATGTATGACATATTTACGTTTGAATTCAACGTAGCCGTTAATTTAGTATTTTGTGTTCTCTCCGCAGATCATCCTCCAGTGTTTTGGTCAATATGCTCGGGGCGAAAGGGGATGTCATTATGTAGATCATGGGTATGCTTGGGATGCTCCAAATTAACCTCCAAAATATAACCCTCTGGAGTATCATCTGGAATTGAAGTAACATCGACATTAATGTCATTCCATTCAAAGTCACCATATAGAAGAGATTGACTCATGACCCACCCATAATGGTTGTTCCTATCAAAATACATTAGATATTTGTCATGGTTTGGAAGGATCATAATAGGGTAAGTACTTATTGTTAGCAGAAGCACCTCGTTCTGAATACACTTGACTAAGACCTCCGCGTATGCATTTCTCAATGAAAAAAAGCTGTTCTTATCAACCAGCACTTCCAGTTCCTGGCCTGTAAGTTTTAACAAGCATCTCAAGTATACCCAGGCAATGTGTAATAGTGGGCGGGATCAAATCCGTAAATGGAATGACAGCTTGAACGGAATTGTTCAAAAACTTCAGTTAATAACAATTCGTCAGTTTCTAGGTATAAATCTTAAGATTGACCCGTTTTCAATGTTAAATGTTTTCCATACTCTTTGAGTATGTTCATACTGTTTGTTGAAGATTGCCTTATCTTCTAGTGTATTATAGAATTGCTGCTGGCTAGGTAAGCAGGTATTCAAAACCGTCAATGAAATCATATAGATAAACATCCTTTCGGGTCAGTAGTTTAAACTGTACATAGTTTAACTGTAAGAATTGAGTTTTTAACAAAAGACAATCGTTCAAATATGAAGCAAGTGTGTCTAATAAGGCGCTTATAAAGCGGAGACTGTCAATGAATCGAAAGTTGACTAGGTTTTCTGAAATAAATTTAGTGAATGATATGTATTTTTCTTTAGATACAGAGAGTACCTCTACACCGCCTTTTAAATGAGTGACAATATCCTTAATAATAAAAAGACTATCGTAACCGCTTAAGTTGCGAAAAACGATAAGAAATGCTCGAGACTCCTGATGATTTATATTACATCCCAAATGTGCTGGTCCTCTATAGTTGTTAGTTGGTATAAAATGGTTATGATCGCGACCCTTTATATTTCCAAAATTAAATGGTTTATCATAGATATAGCAGTGTGTTGCAGCTATGAAAACAGCTACTTGTTGTACTGTTAACGGAGTCATATCACATGGAACATAAAACAGTTTTGACATCTTCTACAAACTGTCGCAACTCCTTTGAAAACCAATTTATGCAGTCATCACCATTATATGACCGATAAAACGATAGCGAATACTCGCACTTGACATTGTACCCCACACTACATGGTATCTGTTCTTGTAACCTTTCAGGGTCTCCTGTAGGCTTCAAAAGACACTCTAAATCGGCATATAGTACGAATGGAACTTAAACTTAGTTTCTAAAATTTCTATAACGGAGGATTTTATTTTCTCCTGTAGGTAACCGAGGTATTCCCAATTGTTTCATTGTACAATCATCCATATTTTATTAATTTTGCCTTTGAAATGAAGTAGTGGAGACAACGGTCACAAAAATGTTTCTATACATGATAAGAATTAATTTGTGAAGACACTAATCGGCTCAAATTCTTAATCCTTACATAATAGAAATTAAACGGTTTAATTACATCATAGGTTTCCAAATCGTCATCGTTGTACTAGTTATGAGTCATCAAAAGGTTAACATGTTTGTTTTTTCTATTATCCGATATGAACAAAGGAATGGCTGTAAATTTTTGTTTATTTAGTTTAAGAGTATATATATATATATATATAAACTGAAATACTATTCCGAGATTCAATATTTGTAATTTGGTTGTTATCGGGAACTAGATAACTTTTAAGTTTAATACGGATGAATACTGAGTGTAGGATGAGGTACGATTACCATGATGTTGTACATGATACAAAGTAGATACTATAGACCATGCAAAACATGCCTAATCATTATTCCTTACATTTATACATGCATGTTTACACTGCACTTGAGGTAGTAGCTCGACACATGATGACCTCCGCATGGGGTTATACTTATGTATATTAATACCTAAATTATAAATACTTTTCAATGTCCAACCACTATCACGTTCCTGGAAGTCTTCTATTTCCGTCGCTTTGGATTTGTAATGTTAGTCTCAAACCATTTCTTGAGATCAGTGTTCTTGCGACGTTCAAGGTTGTAAAGTACCTGTACCCTTGTTTAACTTTAAAACCGGATGTAAGCTCAAATTTTCCATAAAAAGCTATGTTTACCTTAATAGAATAATTTTTCTCGAGTGTAGTATGAATTCTTCTCTTGAAAACACTCTAGCAATCTGCTAAAAAGGCCTTTACATTTTTCTGTTTCAGATTAATAATTATACCGGTATGAATACGTCCCTTGAAGGCAGAAATCGAGTCCTCCCAACGGACGCAATGGTTAGCGGTTTTCTTTTTGTTTTCAATCCCTGTTCCTCTCTTTAGTGCAACTTTCAATTGGGTACGCCGGGTTTTAATATTTGCCAATGACTTCAGTAACTGCTGTTTTTCACCTTTACTATTGTTTTCTGGATTTTATTTATTCCAATCCTGCATAGTCGTAGTCCTTCTTCGACCTGTTCATTGCTATGATGGTGTTGCACCTGCCCAGGAAGGCGGCAATATTTTTTATTAGTTCCAAGAAACGATTTATTTTGGTTGCTCAACGTTCTGCAACAAGTAGCACAAGATTAACTTTTATAGAATTAATAAAAATTGCTGTGTATTAAAGATAGACTTGCTTGTCACAAGACTGAATAGAGACTGATGATTTGCTGGACGGCAACGCTTTAAATACCTCCAGGAGAGCCCACTGGGGGCTCGAAAAATCCAGATATGACATAATTATAAACTCAGACTTTGGACGGGTCATCACTTCCATAGTAGCTTTTAGAATGTTTACGAAATGAAATCAGAGAATAATGAACTTGGACTTTGAACCTGTTTTTTGTTGGCGCATGTATAGATTAACTAATTTGAACCTTGGACTCGCACATTTTTTACATACTTGCATGGAAATGTCTAGAGTATCAAGTTCAAGTTCAATAATTACTAAAAACAAAACAAAGGAAATATAGATGTATCGTACTAGAGCGGAGTGTAAGGGGTTGGTTTCTTGATAATTGCGGGTAAATATTAAGAAATAATAAAATCTCTGGTTCTCACCAGCACGTTACTGTATAATAACGAATGAAGATAATATCGTTTAGCGACTTGGGCTCTGCTATGTGTAGTGGAGTTGAAATGATCGGCTCGGGATTACAATCTTGACACATATACACACGAAACACGATATATTTCAATGCGTTTCTATTAATTGACTTCACTAGCGCTCGCGCATAGTACTTTATCAAGTTCTATAGGAAAGAGAATGAAAAAATAATGGAAGGGCATTTAATTCTAATCGCAAGCGTGAACATTCTCTCACCAAAATCAAAGAATTTCTAAAATCAGTAAATAAAATAAAATTTATATAATTAGTAGTTAAATCTGTGCATAAATCGCATGTTTTACAAATTAAAGAAAAAAAAACTAAAAACTTAATAAGATAATAATAATGTTAATATGAGAAATTGCACTTAATTCAAGAGCAGTGGGCATAGTTTAACTACAAGCCTGGACACTACACCGGTTGTAGTTTGAACAGAAGTAACACGAACGATGTTGTCTGAACCTGGCATAAGTGATTAGATTTTGCCCAATTTCCAATTCAATGGCATTAGATTCTGATCTATTATTGCAACTTGATCATCGATTTTTAAATTGGGTGTATGGATGTAACACTTTGCACGCTGCTAGAGAGTATGCGGGTACACTGAACTCCAACGTTCCCAAAAATGGGACTGCTTTTTTTGCAGTAACTGCCATCGATTAAGAGGATTATTGGGAACGTTTTTAACGTTATTATTCTCGGGAATTGATACTAGCGCGGAGCCGATTACAAAATGTCTTGGCATTATAGCCTTATATTCATTAAGGTTAGGAGATAAATCGCACAAAGGGCGCGAATACATTGTCGCCTCTATTATAGAAAAAAGAGTAGTTAATTCTTCAAAAGTTAGAGGTTGGTCTTTAATAACCCGCTTTGAGTAATACTTGGCGCTAGGAATCCCAGCCTGCCAAAGACCTTCATAGTGTGAGGCGAAAGGTGGGTTAAAATGCCTAAGTATTTGACTTTTACTTAACACATCAGTAATGTGTTCCTGGACCTGTGCTTTAGCTAAACAAGCAAAAACTTCGGATAAATGTCTGTGTGCGCCTACAAAGTTTTTACCGCAGTCACTATAAATATTGCTGCATATCCCTCGCAGAGATATACAAACCTTTCAAAGGCGTGTTACGGTATTCCGCGCAAACACGAAAGAAAACAGTAAAAGTCCGTAAAGGAATCGTTTTCGCCGAATACCGCAACAAAACCGAGACAGAATGGTAGAATCGAATTAGGATTCAGGCTAGCTGAAAAACGTCGTACAGTGGAATGGGTGAAACAAAAGGAACACATTGGACACCTCAGTAAAACTATATTGTCAACATACAATCTCCAAGGACTATTTACAAAACAACAAAGAAACCAATAATTTGTGTAATCGTTTGTTACAACGTGCTGGTAAACAAAGCGTCATAACATAAAAACATAAAATTGGTAAGCCAATATAACATCTTATAATCTAGATACTTATTCAATGCTTTATCTTAAATATATACAAAACAAAATTAAACATAAACTTTACAGTAATTCTAGGAAAAGAAATATTATTTACACACACGGCAAACTATCTAGTACTTTAAAAGTACACGCGACTTCCTTTTAGACTACACGGATGTTGGCTATTTTGTTAGATAATTCACCTACAAAAGGTATTGAAACATATTTCTTCTTTATGTTGTCAATATTCGATTGCGGTAATAACATAAAATTATCCAAAATCTTTATTTTATTTATTTGTGCGGTTAGTATTTTGTCAACAAAATTTTTGGGATAGTCATTTTTTTGGCAATATCTTTTATGATCTGCAACTTTTTATTATAGTTTGGAATAAAAGGAGGGGTAGTTGATAGCCTAGAAATCGCGCAATTGAAAAAGCAGATTTTTGTTGTATAGGATGAATAGGGTTAGACGGAGTGATGTAAGGCAGTGAATTATTGTCATTGATTTCTATGGTATATAGTATGTTAGAATGAACTGTATTCATGTAATGGAAAAATTCGTTGAAATGATTCCTTTTTATTATTGAATATTAAAATGGTGTTTACATAACGGTATCAGCATACTACGTGTTTTAGAAAAGGCGGTTTTGAATATAAATTGATTTTCCATATTTTCAAAAAGAATTTCCGCAAAACCAGGTGCTAAAATTGCCTCTCTTCGATAAACCATTATTTTGTTTGTAAAATTTGTTATTAAATTTAAAGAAATTTTTATTTAGGGAAATGTCCACAAGATTGTAAAAAGCACTGACGTTATTATCGTAGAGAGGAGACCATTTAATAATTGTAATAATATTTCTCTGCATTTATTGACTGGTACATGTGTAAACAAACTGTAAATGTCTATACTGACCAATACATAGCTCTTAGGAATATTAATGTGCAAAAGTTTTTAGATAAAGTCTAGTAAATATTTTATAGCAAATTTGGAATAGAAATTTAACAATTCAAGTAATGTTTCATTAATTCTAAATCAAAGCTTTGAGGTTAGAGAATTAACGCACAAAGCTATAGGACTTAAGGGAATATCTGATAAAGCAACTACTGCAGGGTTTTTACATGTCCTAGGTTGAACATGAAATTTCGGGCATATAGTGTTTAGATTAATAATATGATAGATATTTACATGTTGTTTTATGACAGTTGAATTTAATTTTATTATTTTTAAGCTTCTTGGCAAACTTCATAGCAGGGTCCGTTGTTAATTGGATGTGATAATTAATTGAGATACGATTTAAATAATAATATTTCTTAAGAATAAAATGAAGAACCAAACTAAAACAGGTCACCGAAAAACGGCTGCGGCTTTTTCGGTACTTACAGTGCCAGAGATTATAGGGGTTGGTATGACACACACTACTGCGATGTGAAAGACAACGGAAACCACCACAATAGCTCCCAAGTTCACAGCGTACTTAAATTGTCATTTAAGATGATGGCATTTTCTTCGGTAAAAGAGCTATAAAAATTGATATCTCGGTTTTATAGCTTTTCCGATTGTAGCGCTTTCTCAAATTGGTGTGTTTATTCATTGATAGAAATAAATAGTTTATTTAATAGTTTTTAGAACATTTCTAGTAAAAATGACGCACTCTTCTACTGAATAAGGTAAATACTTAAACTTTTCGTACTATCGGTCTTTTAATAAAGCTTTAACACTTGTTTCGCGTGTTTTACACACGGAAAAATGCTTTACTTTATAAAGTCATAAAATTGATATTTTTTAAACGAGTTGTACTAAAACATATTATCCTGAGAATAGAATAATTATTTACATACGGCCGAAAATAAATGCGTTTATTTTTACACGTATTTAAAAATTGGGGTTCGCGTTTATGCTGAATACTGTTACTGTATTGCGATGATTATTTCCGGGGCATAATTTTTACAGGTCAATGTCGTTCTATTCTGTCGACCCCTTCTATTAATTTTGGCTCCTCGTGTTTTTTTAAGTCGTTTACATCGGTTGTGCGTGTGTCTAAATCCGCGGTTCTGGCGCTGACCTAACCTATCCATTTTTCCTTTTATCTAACCTAAGTCCACACTTGGTTTATAATGAGAAAACTTATTAAAAAGCAATTAGTGCTAATGAGTTTTTAATGAGCAAACTCATTAAAAAGCAATGAGTGCTAATGGGTTTCTAATGAGAAAACTCATTAAAATGCAATTAGTGCTAATGGGTTTTTAACGAGAAAACTCATTAAAAAGCAATTAGTGCTAATGGGTTTTCTAATAAGGAAACTCATTAAAAAAACATTAAAAAGCAATTAGTGGTGGTCATAAGGGGGCAATTTTTTCGCATTCAATTTAGTATTCGACAGTAGCTAGAACGGTAAACATGAGCGTCTCCAAGGTGATTAACGTTTCTCAACTTCTTGGAAATAAAGTGAAACCGACAAATGAGCGATTTGGATTAGGGCTGTCGGCAGAAAATATGTGCAACAATAATCTGGTAATATTTGTTGTGTCGAAAGCGAACAGATGATGACTGGTGGACTACACACACCAATTACAGAACCATTTTGTGACAATATAATGTTGGTTAAAATTTGCAACCTTTCTGACGCCGAACAAACATCTAGAAACAAAAGGATGTTTATCCTAAAAAAAGAAATTTGTGATGCATTTAACAGGTATCTACGAAGAAAGTTCGACAGATTTGTTTCCGCTAGGCATGGTGTTAAAGCTAAGCTTCCGTTTTCTCTGGAAAGCACTTACAAGATGGGCCAGAGAGTGAAAGAAATTATCAGAAAAGAAGACTTCGAATGCATTAATAAAAAATTCCAAAATCCTATATGTGTTCCATACAAAGTGGAACTAGCAGATGTTAAGTTGGAAACTTTATTGGAGGAACTACCAGATATATTAGACGGGCTCAAAAAAGATTATTACTATCTTTTTGACATTGATGTAATCCAAGATTTTGCGGGCATATTTAGCAAGATGGAGATATATAATTATTTAACTACAAACCATAACTTTTGCTATAAGGGCGAATACGAAGAAAAGTGTAATGTTTTTAATAAAATTGTATACAATCTATGTTGTTTTAATATTAATAAGATTTTTGGTGATCCAACGCAGTTTCTCACGCATTCCGGTGTACGCCTAAAAACCTCTGTGCCCATGCACACCCCCGCGCGCGTGCACCCCCTGCCCATGCGCACCCCTGCGCACGCACCTCCTGCCCATGCGCACCACTGCGCGTTATAAGAACGGGGGCAAAAATCTCTACCGGTAAAAAATCTTAAAATGAGGGCAGCTCCCTGGGGAATGATGCAATCTAAAAAATTCCTAGAAATTTGGGTAGCTGAGAAAAATCTAATATTAATTGATACCAAACAAGATAGGTTTATCTCAAAAGATGCAATGGTTAGTCGAAGAAAGCTACTTGGTTTAGATGTGGGAGCAAATGAGGATGCTAAGATGAAAATTCAAGATATATTTATCTCGAAAGATGCTATCGCGAAAGATGAAAAATGGTTAGTTGAAGAAAACTATTTGGTCCAGATGAGTGTGGAAATGAGGGATTCTCCTCATTTCCACCTTATGAGAATTTACATGTAAATTGGTCCAGATGAGTGTGAAAATGAGGGATTCTGGTGGAAATGAGGGCCCAGGACCGGTACAAACCATTTACTCAAAACAAATCATTAAAACATTGTAATATACCGGTACTCATCAAGAACATTTTCTTTGGTTAATAATTTAATAATTCAAGAGCATACAATTCCGGTCGCTTCTTAATTTTGGACTTGCAAGATAAAGAATCTTTATATGCCGCTTATGACTTTATTAACATAGAAGAGTGGGTGAAATAAAGAAGGAAAGATATTAATTTACTTTTACATTTGTCTTGTTCAAAATAACGAATCGAAGGAATCGATTCATTTTTATGAGCAAGATATTGAACAAGAGGGTTAGACAACAGGAACAGGCAGACTTAACAGGTAATTTTACATTCGAGTTATCAAAATAATAGTAAATAACGACCTGCGTTCGACATATTAAAAAACGGATATTATTATTTTAGCAAAATGAAGGTGACAACAGACAATAAAAAACTGTCAGTTGGACAAGAGAAATGATTTACACGTTGATCCAACACTACGAGGCACAATCTAATTTATGGAATGTTTCGTTGGGGGATTATAAAAACAGGAATTACAGAAAGAATTACAGTAGATGAGATAGCACACATTACGGGCATCCCTGCTTCCGAAATAAATAAAAAAAATTATAACCTGCGATGTGAATTTCAGAGCATTCCAAGAAAGTTGTATAAAACTAAAAGTGGGCAATCTGTTGGGGATAATTTTAAAGTTAAATGGGAATTTGACGATGCTCTAAAATTCATAAGTGGATTGGAAAGCGTAAATGAAGTAGCAATAGATACTTTGGTATTTTATTATATTATATTTATATGTATATTGCCACGGAACTTTGCCATTTTGTTGAAAATAGTCTGTAAACTCCACTTGTATATCTTTTGATTGCTTAGTTGCATGGAGATTGTGATTGGGTTGTAGTGGAGTTAAGTTACATTTGTCTTGTTGCCATTCACCTTCTTCTAGTGTACCATTTTTATGATTTTCTGTTGCAAAACTTCCAGGTGGAGCGTAAATTCTTTATTTTCGAATCATAAGTACATTGTGTGAAACGCATATGGCCGATACAATAATTGAAACTTTGTCAATATGCGTTTATAGTACACGAAATCTAGCAGCAAGTATACCAAAAGCATTTTCTATTATACTCCTCGTTCTCGAAAGACGACAACTAAAAATTCGTTGCGATCCATGCAGATTTCTGAATGCGTAAAGCTTCATAATGTATGGTCTCATAGCAAAAGCATCATCTGCCACTATGACAAAGAATTGTTTTAATGCGTCCAGGCAAAGCTCTAGGCCCTAGTATATTCAAAGTGCCATTCTCTATTTCTTTTGATAAACCACAGTTACTAAAAACTTCTCCATCAGAAATTTGACCTTTCATTCCGACGTTGATGTAGGCAAATCTATAATTTGCATCGGCAAGTGCCACTAGTACGATGCTATGCGTTCCTTTATAATTAAAATATAGACTTCCACTATGCTTAGGGGCTTTCATAATTATATCTTTGCCATCGAGAGCTCCAATACAATTTGGAAAATTTCATTATTCTTCAAACTGTTGTGCAATTTCTAGCCATTCTTCTTCTGTACTTGGTACCTATAAAAAATTGCTTATTAAATTCGATAAATAGGTATTTACCGTCAGGTGTTATATTATTGGTTTTAAAGCACACTAAATTTATCGAAACAACTTGTAGTGATTTCTATAAATTTTTAATAAATAAATGGAATGTATATGAAATGGCTTAGAGTCATTCAATAAAACCCCATTGTGAGTCGACAATTAAATAGTAATATGTATTTCAGTTAAACCCAAATAATGAAAGTCAGAGATTTGACAAAAACCAGGAATACATATCTGATAATGAAAATACCTACGAAGAAACTGAAGATGACACGTCTGTTTCTCCGAAATTTTTTTACTTTCTCCAATCATTGGTGGTAATGCAGGATGCCATCAACTTTACGTGTTGAAATGACTACACCATCGGCATCATCTTCCCATAGTAGAACACGAACACCACCAACATCACGTGATGCAACGCCACCACTATCGTCAACGTCAAAAGTACATATTCCAACACGAATCGAAATTAACAATAGGAAGAGAAAAAGAGAATTAAATCAACAAGCTGCGCTTAATCGGTGCCTAGGAATTATGGCAAAACCGTCAGAATATTCGGTGATTATGTTGCAGACGAGTTCAGAAGTATGAGCGTAAAGGCCCTGATTTGCAGTTCCAAGCAAAACGGCAGATCCAAAGAATTTTGCTAAACATGAATGAAGCATTTGATATCAGGATTTCTCCAGATATACATACGTCATCCATGCAACATAAAGAAGAAAAAGCCCAGTAGTTTTATGAATAGTCTCAAAATTTTGCTCAATTTATAGCAATGTTTTAATTACCAGTTTTAATAAATATATTCATTAAACTTACTTTTTAAGTAGTCTCCATTCAATACATTGTATATAGCAGCGCAAACTTCGAGAATAATTCTTGAAATAGTACAAACAGGTATACGAAACAAGTATATAATGAACGATTGCTGTCTCCTGCAAACAACGTATTGCATTGTTAATATATCGCGCTTATATACTCCTGTGGTACTAAGTAGGTATACATAAATTAAATGGGCACCTATGTATACTATGTTTACAAAATAATACAATATTCTATACCTGTCGCCAAAAGGCGCCGAGTTAAAGCAAGCCGCTCTACTGCTGGTATAGCATTTTGCATCAGTGCACACTTTTTTCAATTGCAAATTTAATTTTGTTTATTAAATAATCGAAATCCTCTGCTGCATACGAAGAAAATTTTATAACAATCTTTATCTTCGCGTTTCAATTCTTCCAGCAAGGTTTTCATGACACTTAAATATTCTCTTCTTTTAATCCAATCACGTACCCAATGTTTATGCACTCTTTCTGGTTTTTGTGAAAGAATGGCATAAGCGCATGCAGCAGCTCTTCGTCGTTTTTTTGACACCATTTTTATCAATTATTTCAATACACTTTACTTTAACAGTGGGTAACATAGAAAACAGATTATTCAATGGAAATAAATGCTTCTCTCACTGTGGAAAGAGAGACGTCAATTTGTGAGAGATTGCATGCGAATTTTATTCAGTGGAAACGCACGATGATATTTTTGTGTTTTGAGATTAAAATCACAACAAATCTCATGATATAATTGTTTCATCGTGGATTCGCACCTTTATTAGTGGTATACATCAACCCTAGTAGAACGGGGTGATGCGAATGAATGCATGTAGTTAGTAAAGCATGCATATACGTTAGCGCTGTTAAGCTTGGAACACATTTTACGCGTTTATAGAATACATTGGAATTTTCGTTTAAAATAGTTGATTATCCATTATTAAAGAATGATAGATTCGCAATTGAAGGACCAACTGTACGAAAGGGTTTGTTTACCTTTTCTGTATTGTATTAGCAAAATTAGTTTATAGCACAATTAATAAGTGAAGCCTATTTCTAACTAAGCATTCTTTATTTTCTATTGGACATGTAAAGTAAAATAATAAACGTGCGTGTTCGTTCACATACGCATATATTTTTGTTAGTTAGTTAGAACAGTTAATTACATTATTTACAGTTTCATTTAGTATAGAATACAGCAAGCTCTTGGGAGCATTGTAACTATCCTTGAGCACCCAAGGCAAATCTCGTGCGACACTCACGCAATACTTAACCACATTGTACTGAAAGTTTGTTGCTTATGTAAGCATCGCAACCTTCCAACAGACTAGTCAAATGTGGGGGAGGGAGGGTGCACGCGGCCGCTAGTAAGAAAGTTCATGCACTTGGGTTATTTAGTTTAAACTAAAATACATTTATAAATAGACGAAGACGGCTCAGAAATCCTAATATCCATGTGAAAGAGAGTGTAATGATCTTTTTGAGTCCATCTACTATATCTGGTAGTTCGTCCAATAGTTTCCAAATTAACATCCACTAGTTATACTTTGGACGGAACACACATAGTATTTTTGAATTTCTTCTCGAAACCTGCTTTTCGATAATTTCTTTTACTCCATGCCCCTACTTGTTAGTGCTGACTTGAAAAACTGAAGTTTGTCTTTTAACATAATGCCTAGAGGAGACAAATCTGCTAAACGTACCTCGGAGATAGCTGTTATAAGCACCACACACTTCTTTCTTCAGTATAAAAATCCTTTCGTTTCCAGATGTTTGCTCGGCGTCAGAAAAGTCGCAGATTTTAACTAGCATTATATTGTCATAAAATGGTTCTATTATTGGCGCGTGTAGTTCACCGGACAGCATCCGTTCAACTTTGACATAACATATATTACTAATATCGGTAAACAAAATATTTATTGTTCTACAAATTTTCTGTCAGCAACCACAATCCAAATCGCTCATTTGTTGGTGTCACTTTATTCTTAAGAAGTTGAGGAACATTAATCACCGGGAGAAGCTCATGTTTTCCGTTCTAGGTAGTACCAAATACTAAATTACTTAGGAAAGGTGCTCGCTTAATACACTACAGAACGAGTGCCGAAGGTTGCCGAGAACACACGAACGAAGTTACGGAGTATGAGAAAAACTAAAATGAGAGGTAAATCCGATAGAGCATAAACACACATGGGAGACTATGGCACGCGTACGTTTTCGAATCGACCGAAAATTATTTTGATCATTTCAAAAGTCGGCGACCGTTTGGAGAGCGGTCCACTCCAGCCCGCGCGTACCGCAGCATGGTGCGGCGATATAGACTGTAATTTTACTAGTTATACCAAATACGTGCATACATTTCGGAAACCAATTTGTCATCAACCAACCAACATCTTTTAATAATTAATACACATTTTCTGTTATATAACAATGCCCAAAAAAATTCAGAACTTTTCAATCCGTAATTTAGTCTTCATTAATTCGAGTCAGACATTCATATTTGCTACGTGAAACGATTTTAATTATCCAGCATTAAATTTATCTAATTTTGTCCTACCACCATCGAATAACAACTTACATAAGAAAGGTGCTATCAATACTCTATAGAGCAAGAACCGAAGGATGTTGAAGGCATGCGAACAATGTCGAAGATTACGTTAGAAATGACACAGTGGGGTAAATTCGCCAGAGCGCAAGCACAGAAATATATCGTTGTGTACGTTTTAGGAGAAACCAAAATGTGTCAGAGACATTCAAACAGTGTCTAGGATTGGGTGGAGAATAACGATAGTAATAATACGAATTTTGCTTGTAAACACGCAGGCGCCACAAAAATAATGTCAGTCACAGATTGAAATCTATCGACACATGTAGATAAACGCTCCGATTGCAATCGGATATTGAGTAAAGTAAAAACGAAAGTAATAGACAACTTTTGTATGTAGACACTCAAGGACAGCAAAATATAGTATTTAATACACTTTAAATGAATCTTCTTTATTTGAGCGGATATATTTTTCCGGCAGTTCCTTAACAAATTTTTTAAATAACGTCTGTTACTTGTGCCCTTCATGAAACACATATGAAATGTGTATATTTTGTATTAATATTTCCAACGCTTCTGTCCAATAACCTGTCTATAACCACATGTTTTAGCTATCACACCAGTTTTAGCAGATAGAAATTTTCCAGAACTTCCTGCGCAGACTACTATTAAGGACCCTACTCATCTCTCCTTTTTAACAAGAAATTTGCCATTTTTGTATTAAGTCATCCACATACTGTGCATAATTTCGATGATTTTAAAACTCTGGTTTTCTAAGATTTTCACCATATTTGAAGGTAATTATATTTAATATAATATATTCATTTTTAAAACTGTGTTTATTTTCTGCACAGCAATTTTCTCAATACAGAGGCATTAGAAATATATAATAAAATCAATCGAGTTATAATATTTAAGTGGCATACACTCGTACTGGCACTAAAAGTAGCTTATTACCTTTTTGAAAAGAATCCATACTTAATACAAAAGTATGAGAAAGCTGCACTTGTTTACTAAATCGGTCATATCGATATACTGGTGCTGATGTTAGAACAGCAGGGATTAACTACGTTCTTGCAGCTTCTTTGACTGCATAGATGCATTTCGGAAATATGATTCCCCAAATTGGCGTTAGCCTCGTCACGTGACGAGATAAAACAGCTAAGAAATTGCTTATGTATTTATTATTAAAACAATATTTTTTATACAAATTTATTAAAAAACATAATATGGGATACGATCTATTGTGAATAAATCTATTAACAACTTTCATAAACGGATCGAGTTGTATACTTGCTGCCCTTTTGAATACCTAGACGCATTTCGGAAGTATAATTTTACATTTTCTAATAAAAGAATATAAATCTATAAGAAACAAGGCTAACGTCCATGCATAAGCTTAGGGTTTGGAGTGTAGATCGTAGATCCGGGATTTGGGGTCCTTTTGGGTAACTTATAGGATGCATTTTGCGCCTATTCTGTATGGTGATACCTATAAAATTAATTTTTTAGTAAAGTCCTTTAACAAATAATATGCATCTTTAATTCCATTCTCCACTATAGGAATGTGAAACATAGCAACTCGCGCACACAAATTCTTCAAGTTTACTGCACGTTGTTGTAACTTTACCACGTTAATTTTAATTTTTAAATTTACGCCTACGAGTTTGTCTTCTACGTTTTTTATAGCCAGTAATTGGATACCTGCAATATATCGAGATTTTCGATCTGCAATATAACTTACTTATTTTCCAAGCAAATTCTCTGATTTCGACAACAAGTTTAGTTACTCCATCTATATCCTCCACCCGAAGATGGGTCATTGGCTTTATGTGTTCGTTTAGTTTTTGAATAGAAATCTTTTTATTACAAAAAGACTAGAACTATATAATAAAATTAATCGAGTTATAATACTTTAACTTCTTAACTCGTACTGCTACTAAAGGTAACTTACCACATTTTTTTATAAAAATTTATACTTAGTGTGATAACTAAAGGTAGGTAATTAATAACAATAATTACGTTTACGAAATACGTGTGTTTATTGTAAAACACATAACGTAACTGACGATAACAAACGGTCAACTCTTAATTGCTACAAATTAATATGTGATAGCACATAATGTGGTAACTATCACACTACACTACTCTTTCCGGAAAAAGATTTTAAAAATGGTACATTTAAATAACTTAAATAATGCTATTCGTTGTTACGCCACTCTTTCGTTTTCTTTAATTGATTTAGCGGTCTCGCTTTGTAAGACGTAGAAAATTCAATATCCGTATTTCTTTCAAATTCAATTCGTGAGTAGAGCAGATTTAGGGGACCCAGGACCACATTTACACCAGCATCCACATTTCCACCCGCGAGATAAATCTTTCTCCACATTTCCACCCACGAAATAAATCTATCTTGTTTGGCATCAATTAATATTAGATTTTTCTCAGCTACCTGAATTTCTAGGAGTTTTTTAAATAGCATAATCCCCCAGGGGGCTACCCTCATTTTAAGATTTTTTACCGGCAGCGATTTCTGGCCGTCCTTATAAATTTTTTAGCCATACGACACATCAAGTGAGTCTAGAATTTTATGTAAAATCGGAATCTGCAAAGAGATTTGAAATCCGACCATCCCTAACCATTTTACTCACATACCCTCTAGCAGATATATTAAAAATTATTTCTTTTAAGATAAATCTATCTTATTTGGTGTCAATCAATATTAGATTTTTTTCAGCTACCTGAATTTCTAGCAATTTTTTAGATAGCATCACTCCCTAAGGCAGTCCCACAATTTTAAGATTTTTTACCGGCAGCGATTTCTAACCATCCGAATAAGTTTTAACCATGCGACACATCAAATGAGTCTAGAATTTTATGCAGAATCTGAATCTGCAAAGAGATTTAAAATCCGACCTCTCCTTACCATTTTAAACACATACCCTCTAGCGAACATATAAAAGATTATTTTAGTTTCTTTCGAGATAAATATACCTTGTTTTGTATCAAGTAATATCAGATATTTTTCTCAGCTACCTGAATTTCTAGGAATTTTATAGAATGCATCATCACCCAGGGAGCTACAGTCATTTTAAGAATATTGTTCTAGCAGCGATTTCTAATCACCTCTCTTTTTTAACATCTAGAATCCTTTAACCAAAACACTTAGAGGTATTAAAGCAAAGAAATTAAGCATACAAAAGTTTAATAATTTATTTTATCTGATTTTACAGTTTAATAAACTAATAGAATTACACTTTTTACATTGCAAAGTAAAACATTATTTTATTTTTTTCGTGTAGCCGAATCCAAGCAGCTGAAAGTAACCTGTAAAAAAAGACATTAATGTGTGGTTTAAGAACAGAGGAAACGTGTCTTCGATCAATAAGGCATATTGTCGTAAACTAACAATATGTTTTACCGTCTAGCGACACCGCGTGGAAATAAACACATGTCGCCGGGAGCGAAGGGATTATTAAGGATGGGGATGGTGGGTATGTCTTCTAACTAACTTACATGCTACTATATACATACACAATAAAATATATACATATATAAATAACTATCCTATATCTTTATGCCCTTCCTATGCGTAGGTTGTTGTACTATTAGGGATGACGTACCTTTTGTCATCTTCGCCCGACAAACTAATTTATTAATTAATTGGGTATGAAGTTTGTGTTTATGACTTTGAAACACCATGCTATGCATAAGGGTACCATGACTATTATGTACAATGTCCTTAAAACTATTTACATTAATATTCTTAACTACACTTCGTGAGACCCCTCTTACCTTTTTAATCGTGTTTTACTCGCTTACAATACAGTAGGACTTAGCCCTACTGCCAAAGATTCTAATACTAGACCCCATTAAATTCGTCTTTGAATTTCCCTACAACTTTTTTGTTGACAAGCGGTATATTGTATTTATTATTCACGGAGTAGTCACTCCTTTAAGATAAATATATTTTGTTTGGTATCAATTAATATTAGATTTTCCTAGGGAACCCAAATCTGTAAATATATTTTAAATAGGACCACCTCTTACAAAGTTACGCCTTTTAAAGACACAAACCTCTAATTTTTGCTATCTATATTTAACTCCATCTTTAAAACCTTCTTTTCGCTACCCAAGACATATGCTTTAACCAACCATTTCCCGAAAATCTAAAACCGCTAAAATTTTAGAAATGAAGTCTTTATAAGCCATAAGTGTTTGATATTTAAAACTATTTTCAAACAGTAATGTTCTAGGTTTAAAATAATGTAAAACATTCCAATCTAATGTGTTTTTAATATATAAATGGGAAGGTCGAGTTTAGCAATAAGAACCACACTCTTTAATTAGAATATTCATAAACACGACTTTTAAAATTTTAAACAGGGTAAACCATTACCCAAATTTTATCAATTTTCTGGTTTTACACTTAGTTAGATCGATACTAAATAAGTACTTTGGAAAATGCAATTCGTATCTAAACTAATTTCAAAGTAATGCACTGTTTTTACATATATATTATATTACGTTTTTTAAAAATTTTAGATAGTCTTTTAACTAAGATAATAAAAAACAATTTCCACAAATATTTTATTAAAAATTAAATACATTAAACATAAGGAAAGTGCCGCAACAGTATAACATTTTTCTTTGAGCAACTTAAATTATTCACACAGTGGTTTAAACAGGGGTTGCACCTATCGCCGCATCTTCTTAATTCTTCGAGTCTAGGAACTGAGAATACACCTTCCATGTTTAAAATGTTGTTTGATAAATATTTCGATAATAGCTGCTTTTTTTGTTCTTCTTTAACATAGACTGCTCGTCCCAGCAAACTCCATGCATTTTTTTCTTTAACCACTCAACTTGCTTTTTGAAATAATCACTTAGGGAGTTATACTCAACCGTCATGTTCAGTATCTCATGCCATATTACATTATTCGCTATATCCAAAATAGCAATCTCCTTGCAAAAGAAGTCACTAGTTTTGTATTGATATCCTTGTAAATCGATTATGAGACACATGTTTCTCTGGTGAAAATTTGATGTAAATTTACCAAGTGCATAGGTAATCTTACCTACCAGATTGTCGATACTTAGTGGCACTTTTACATCACTTGTAACGTCAACACAAGAAAAATCCATCTTTAATTTATAATTTGATCAACTCGACGAAACTTTGATAACTAATGCACTGGAACATGGCTCCCTCGCCTTTTATGCCGATGGTCAAGCGTGCGCAGCTCCGTATTATGTTAAATGGCGTTATATGCAAGTCTTGACTGGAAAAGTGGCGCTTATAATTGTTTTATAGTAAGTTTTACCTGTTTGTAAAATGGTGTTGGTGGTTAAACACAAACAGGTAAAACCTACTATAAAACAATTATAAGCGTCACTTTTCCAGTCAAGACTTTCATATAACGCCAATTCACATAATGAAAAACTGCGTACGTTTAACCATCGGCATAAAAGGTGAGGAAGCCATATTCTAGTGCATTAGTTATCAAAGTATCGTCGAGTTGATCAAATTATAAGTTAAAGATAGATTTTTCTTATGTTGAAGTTACAAGTAATGTGCCATTAGGTATCGACAAACTGGTAGACAAGACGACCTATGCACTAGGTGAATTTACATCAAATCTTCACCAAAGAAACATGTGCTTCATAATCCATCTACAAAGATATCAATACAAAACTAGTGACTTCTAATGCAAGGAGTTCGCCATTTTGAATATAGTAAATACTGTAATATGGCATGAGATACTGAACATGACGGTTGAATATAACTCCCTAAGTGATGTTTTCAAAAAGCAAGTTGAGTGGTTAAAGAAAAGAATCCATGGACTCTGCTGGGACGAGCAGTCTACGAGTGGGTATACAAATGTAGGTAATTTGCTGAAAGAAATCATACCTCCTGGGGCCACTGTTTATGTTAAAGGAGAACAAAAGAAGCAGCTATTACCGAAACATTTATAAAACAACATTTTAAACATGGAAGGTGTATTCTCAGTCCCTAGACTCGAAGAATTAAGAAGATTCCGCAATAGGTGCAACCACTGTTTAAACCACTGTGTGAATAATTTAAGTTGCGCAAAGGAAAATGTTATACTGTTGCAGCGCTTTCTTTATGTTTAATGTATTTAAGATTTAATAAAATACTTGTGGAAATTGTTTTTTATTATCTTAGCTAAGATTATCTAAATTTTTTGAAAAACGTAATATAATATATATGTAAAACAGTGCATTACTTTGAAAAAATTAATAGTGACAAATAAATTAGTCAATGTAAAATTTGAAAAATAAACCAAATAAATTTGCACGCGCTGTATTTAAAATATTTAAATAAAGTCCATTGAAAAGAAATTATACGCTGTTTCACATGTAATTCGGGTAATCCATAATCGACTAGAAATTAGTTCAGATACGAATTGTATTTTCCAAAGTATTTATGTAGTATCGAGCTAACTAAATGTAAAACCAGAAAATTGATAAAATTTGTGTAATGGTTTACTCTGTTTAAAATTTTAAAAATCGTGTTTTTGAATATTCTAATTAAACAGTGTGGTTCTTATTGCTAAACTCGACCTTCCCATTTATATATTAAAAACACATTACATTGGAATTTTTTACATTATTCTAAAAATAGAACATTACTGTTTGAAAATGGTTTTAAATATCAAACACTTATGGCTTATAAAGACTTCATTTCTAAAATTCTAGCGGTTTTAAATTTTCAAAAAAATGGTTGGTTAAAGCATATGTCTTGGGTAGCGAAAAGAAGGTTTTAAAGATGGAGTGCGTAAGCAAATTACCGTTTCTGTAGCGGTCATCAACGTTGGAAGGAAATACTTTCAACCGTTTTGAATGGGTGTCAATAACCACTAAAAGATATTTGTTTAGGAATGGTGTCGCATAATCACAATGCAAGCGTTTCCAAGGCTGAGAAGACCATGACCATTTATGTATAGGCGTTTTGCGCGGAATCACTTTACATTTCATACAAATATTGCAGGATTGACCAAATGGACGAACGAAGCTAGATTTTTCATACGAGAAATTCCCATGTGCGTTTCATGCAAACTCAAAAAACATTTCGGAGTAGTACATAGGAAATAACTATGCGATTATTCCAGAACTAATATCCACTTTATATTGTAAAGTCATTCTTATTTTTGTAGTATGATTGCAATGCAACCTCTTTGTTTTTGAAGGCCAATCATTTAATGTAAAATGGATTACCTTACTAAGAATTATATCTTTATTTGTCATCTCATGGATTTGTATAAAATCGACTGGTAACTAATATAATTAATACCTATGTAGTCCCATAAGCAACTGTCTATGCAAAGTGGTAACCTAGACATGCCATATACGGGTTACTATATGATATAATGTATTCTATCTGATACGAAAATCCACCGAGTATTGCATCCCACCTTCTGACCCAGTTCGTCGAAAATTGGGAAATTTTTATTGTATGACTCAAAAGGGATAACAAAGATTTGTTGTCCAACACCAACGTAAAATTCTTGCCATATAAATACGAATAGAATTTATATAAACCAAATTAAATTGCTAGCCCCTTTATTTCAATTGCAGAATAATTCTATTCTGCATCGCTTAAGGTGCGGAGGCATAAGCCGTAGGTCTTTCACTATTATTCGGCATAATACGACTAATTACGGTAGCAGTACAATAATCGCTAGCATCTGTATAGTCGAAATCAGGAAAGAATGAATGCACGTCATAGGTTTCTGAATTAAAAAACCGACATACTTTCAAATCTTATGTATTAAGTATATTCCGATAGATCCTTCAAAAGTAAGTGGTTTTTTAATTCAGAAACCTATGACGTGCATTCATTCTTTCCTGATTTCGACTATAGTTAATCTTAATGGCAATTTTGGCCTAACTGTACGAGGGCAGGCGCCTTAACTAATAACATTTTTTTACTTTAATGAATACACTTTGGCATTTTTTGGACAAATGCCATTTGGCATTTTTCTTAAGTAAAACATAAAACCGGAATACAATTTTACTCAAACTAGGTACAAATTTTGCGTAGTACCAGTCCCAATAAACTCTTTAGTTGTGTTAAATTTCCAGGCGTCGGTGTTTTCATAATAGCTTTAACTTTATCTGCAGTTATGTGTAATCCTCCTTTAGCTATTTTATAGTCTAAATAAGTGACTTTATCTTTAAAGAATTAACATTTCGTTTTCGCCAGGTTTAATTACCAATCAGCTACGCATCAAGAACACTAAATGAAACGGAACAAAAATATAGCACTGTCGAGAAAGAACTATTAGCCATAATTTGTTCAACGAAATATTTTAGGCTATTTCTCTATGGAAGAAAATTTTACATATACACCGACCTTGGACCTTTAGTATGATTATGTAAACTCAAAGAACCAAATTAGAAATTACAAAGATGGAGGATTACATTAGAAGAATATGACTTTGGGATCATATACAAAAAAGAAATGTACAACAACAACGCAGACGCATTGAACAGAATACAACTCAACGCAATAGAGACAGTCAGTTATAGGTAATGTTGACGAAACAGAGATACGAGAAAACCCAGAAGAAATAGACCCCATCCATTCAATACACAAAACGAAGAACCAAAAACCGCAATTAAAATTTTAAACGAAGCAATAGATACAAAAAATAAATCAATTTAGAGTTACCGAAGTTTCAACCAACCTCAACCCTGTAAAATATACAAAAACCGACAACCGGAAAATATATCAAATTCAAATAACCAAAGATGACAACGAGGAACAAATAATTAAAATTATAAAAGAGTACACCCCGGAGAAAAAACGTTTTTACTATTATTTCAAAATACTTTACTTTTTATGGTACACCCAAATCAATAACTTTAGATAATGGAAGCGAGTTTAGGAACGAAACCAAACAAAATACCCTAGAACTCCATAAAATAAATATTCATTTATAACAGAAAATCACCCGGTATCAAACGAATTAATTGAAAGATTACATTTGACAGTATTAGAACAAATTAGACTGTTAAGATTAACGTATAAGAAAGAACATATCACTAATTTAATGTCATACGACCTAATTTCGTATAACAACACAATTCATTCTTCAACTAACTTTACAGCTCTCGAATTAACATTAGGACACTCAGATTCTCGCAACCCTCACGATATACACTATAATAAAAAAGTATATCAACAGTACGCCAAAGACACCAAGGAAAAATTAAAAATTACCTATAATACTGTCAAAAATAAATTAGATAACGATAAAGAACGTATCACAAAAACCCGCAATGATAACGCCGATATAAATAGATTTTCAGTAGGACAAATTGTGTATGAAAAGATTTTTAAAAGCAAAAGACACAAAACGGCCCCCAAAAATTTAGATCCGTTTAAAATCAAAAAGATCTCAGACAGAAATGTAGCCGTAGTAGACAACGAGAATCCATAAAATACATACATCTAAGAATTTAAGACACCTTGTAATTTCAGATGGAGAGCCATCACCGTTGCCGTCAACCTCCACCCAGGTAGAACGGATGGCAACGACATAATAGTGGAAGATATGAAAAACAATCCCGGTGTATTTCCAGTAAAATTGGGAAGTATGCAAAACACAGTACACTATTAGACTTTCGCACAGAAATTTGATTTAACTGAATTAAAACAAGAATTTTGTATAATTAGAGACAATTACGGCAGACTGAAACAATCAATGGACACATCCAAATTCGGAATAGAGTATGCGATAAAAATGCTCAACTATAAAAGCATAATAGAAAGCATCTTAAAGAATACAAATGATAAATTTAATCGATAATACCAACAGACCAAACCACAAGACAGAAACGACAAATTATTAATGGATTAGGTAATATTATAAAAGCTATAACAGGTAATTTAAACAACCAAGATGCTGAACGATACGACAACGCAATACAACAATTAATTGACAATCAGAACGACATAAAAGCTATTGTTAGAAACCAATTATCTTTTACTCAATTAACCAGAATAAAATTTAATGATACATTAAGAAAACTAGTAAAGAACCTAGACAGTATAACAAATAGAATACTAACTCTTGAAAGTAACATGCAAACCAAAATGCTAGGAATGCGAGATGTAATAAGATTCAACACGATATTCAATCAAATGATATCAACCTTCACTGTAATTTAACAAATTTTAGCTACATTAGAAAATGCTGTAACATTTGCTAAATTAAATACTTTACATGCTAGTATAATAGAACCACTTGATTTATTAAATGGATTATTAGGAATCAAACCCTTTGAAGTAGCGGAATCTAACATACTCAAATTTGAAAAAATAGTCATTGTAAAAGGTTATGTAAAAAATCATGAAATTACGTTTTTAATAGAAATCCCCATTGTAGAAATTAACAATTTAAATTATAATCATTTGTTTGCTTTCCCCATAAAAGTTACTAGCCAATACCAAGTCATTATACCCAAAACCAAGTTGCTTTTCCCTAAATGAACTTAATTATGGATTCACCAATGAAAAATGCAAAGAAGTGGCACCCAGCCAATATTTGTGTCAATCAATAACGATAACAGCTATTCAAATAGATAGTTCTTGTGAAGTACAATTACTAAGATTCTCGAATCACTTTAAGAATTGTGTGCCAAAACGAGTACAAATTACAGACATGAAGATTCAGAAAGTTACAGAAAATAAATGGATTGCTGTATTTCCTCAAGAAGTAATAGCAACCACCAAGTGCAACCAAGACGAAAACAGTTTAGCCTTAATTGGAAGCAAAGTAATCACCATGAAAAAAGATTGCTATATAAAAATAAAAAGTGAAATTATTCGAGTATATCAAAACCCAACAATGACGAAAAAATTTGCAAATCTACCCGAACTACAGTTCAAGATTCCTCAAACCGAATAAAACGAAATCATCAAAAAACCGATGCAACTAGAACACCTAGACCTAGACGATCTCAACCACGCCGTGAAATTAATGAACAATTACAAACAACACTTAAGTGAGTTAAAAGTGCCAAAATTACATTACGACAATATTAGTGTTTGGACAATTTTATTGATTATTGTAATAATTTTATTAACTGCATATTTATTGTATAAAACGCATCTTAGATATAAGAACACAGAAACAAAGGTAAACAACGAAACCATAAATGAGTTTTGAAAATTAGGTACAACCCTTAATTTTCATCTAAGTCGGGAGGAGTTACATATCCCCCAAATTAAAATATATATATCTTCAAATGCAAATATTAAATCTTAAGAAATAGGTTGTTACATTGTATAATTGAATGACACATTATAAAAGATTAATGAAAGTTCATAATCAGACGTGAGAAAGGAAGCAACTACTTTGTATTCCAGGCGTAACATGATATTGCAGATGCAAGTCACAATAGATTATAAAACAGCAATTGTTATAATTAAGATTACTAAGAAGCAATACAATGTATTTTATTAAGAAGTAGTAGACATGAGATCTGCTCTTCCCATAAGACGATGCGAAGGCAGGGATAGCATAAATACCCTGAAAAACCCATGATAGCCAGTCAGTCTCGAACTTCATAACTTTAGCATTGTTGGTTGTTCTAGCTACTCACCATAATTTTTGATTATTAATTATTGATTTATTAACTCCAAGTATTTTTGTCAATTTCAATTACTTAATGTTTAGTGAATATAAACGTCTAAGTTGTTGTAACAGAAATACGTTATTTTTTGTAATTAAACAATTAAAAATAAAATTAATAGAAGAGTTTTTGACGATAAAACTTTTAAAAAGAAGCTCCCAAAGGCCCAAAACCTATCTCGCGCCGTCACCAAAACATATGGCAAACAAGATAGAACATTTAAGGTATAACGCGACCGGGTTTATTGGATTATTTGAAGGAAGAAAATTTATCTTTTGAAGACGTCTACAACGCTGGCGAGACAGGTTTGAACTGGAGGTCTATCAAAGCGAGAAATGACTGTTCCTGGTTTCAAAGTCGGTAAAGAACGTGTGACGGTTATGGTATGTGCGAATGCGAGTGGTACACATCCTCTGCCTCTACTCATGATCTGGAAATAAAAAAAAACACGATGTTTTATCTTATTCACTGTAATACGATAGCATTTATCAACTTACTTTGTGTAATTAACTATCTAAAACATTTATATATTTAATACTTGGTTTATAGCCGTAATTTTGAGCATCGCTTCCTGTCTACAACTGACATAAGTCAAAAACTTGACAATGTCAGATATAATTGACAAAAGTGCCAAACGTAATTGAAAGTTAGGTTTATGTATAGTTGTGTACACGATTTAAATTTGTAAATTTCCCAATTGTCGTAATCGGTCTCGGTGGCGTAATTGGTAAACGCATGGTACCGGCAAAACCTGGATACAGGTTCAAGTCCCGTCCAAGACCTTATATTTTCCATCTTTCAATTACTAGCTCGATTTGAAATGATTATTTGGGCTTTGCATAAAAGTCTAAGTTATTATTTCATCAGTAGAAGGAATACAGGGTTTCTGGAACTACATTTTCCTCCAGCATCCACATTTTCCTCCCACATCTGGACCAATTTACATGTAAAAACCCACTATAAAGTCTTATTTTAAGGAACTCCCTTCTTTGCTCCGCCTTGTGGACCGCTTTGTGGACCGCATTGCTCCCTCATTTGCTCCCTCATTTGCTCCCAAATCCCTCATTTTCTCCCTCATTTGCTCTCGAATCCCTCATTTGCACCCTCATCTGCTCCCTCATTTGCTCCCTCGTTTGCTTCCTCATTTGCTCCCTCATTTGCTCCCTCATTTAAATGTAAATTCTCATAAGGAGGAAATGTGGAGATGAACACCATAAGGAGGGAAATGTGGAGATGAATCTCCTAGGAGGAAATGTGGAGATGAATTTCCTAGGAGGAAATGCGGAGATGAATCTCCGTTTTAATCGACTAGCCATTGCATCTTTTAAGATAAACCTATCTTGCATTTTCATCTTAGCATCCTCATTTGCTCCCACATCTGAACCAAATAGCTTTCTCCGACTAGTCATTGCATCTTTCGAGATAAACCCATCTTGTTTGGTATCAATTAATATTAGAATTTTCTCAGCTACCCGAATCTCTAGGAATTTTTGAGATTGCATTATCCCCCAGAAAGCTACCCTCATTTTAAGATTTTTTACCGGTAGCGATTTTATGGTCATCCTTATAAATTTTTTAGACATACGACACATCAAACTAACCTAGAATTTTATGCAGAATTTGAATCTGCAAACAGATTCAAAATCGGCTCACCTCTTACAAAGTTACACCTTTAAAGGCTCCAAACCTCTAAATTTTGCTCTTTGCTCTATAACATAACAAATAGTTTTCTCCGACTAGCCATTGCATCTTTCGAGATAAACCTATCTTGTTTGGTATCAATTAATATTAAAATTTTCTCAGCTACCCGAATCTCTAGGAATTTCTGAGATTGCATCATCCCCAGAGAGCTACTTTCATTTTAAAATTTTCGCTGGTAGCGATTTTGCCTATCCTTATAAATTTTTAGACATGCGACACATCAATTTAGCCTAGAATTTTACGCAGAATCCGAATCTGCAAACAGATTTAAAATCGAACCACCCTTACCGTTTTACATATATATCCTCTAAATTATAAGTTTCCTGCAGCTCATACCTAAAGAAAATCTAAAACCATTCTTAAAGCTTTTTATTACAGACAATTTTTACTAATGCAGTTTAAATTTTGTAAACCACATTTCTAAATACATATTTACAATTTTTATTCTTAACCTAGAGCTCCTCTTATCGGCGTACACTTATTAATATTTATTTCTAACTAGAGCAACTTTTCCAAAGACCAAACGGACCCACATGTTTCAAATTCCTCTGATTTTGTTCTCATGGTTCCGCTTAAGACCTCGTAGACATTTTCCAAATTACTAGAAGACGTTATAACCATATTTTTTGTGTTAAAGGATTTCACATCGGTAGTCCCTTCTCCCATTTTGGTGTAAACGCCGTAGAGTTCGCAATAGACTTTTATTGCTGTATGTTATTTTCTTTTTCATTAAGTAATCGAATAAACCGCTCTTTCTGCATCCAAAGAAACTCGGACACTCCATCGTCGACACTGGCGTTATTTATGTGATAGCTAGCCATACGGTTGTTAAACGCTGTGCTAACCATTTCTACGCCATTTTCGCCAGTAGCGGCATTTTTATGTCTGTTGCTTCTCAAGTGTGCGGCATAGGTATTCTTTTCCATTTCGAAATCGCATACTTTACACATAATTCGTGGTTGTTTCGTACAAAGCCCTTTAACAGCTGGCGGAGCTGAACGTTTACGACTTAATGACATACCGTGCTGTTTTTCCTTGTGTCGCTGTAAGCTGTCCATTCTCGTAAAAGCGATACCGCAAGACATACAGTTTAAGTACTTTGCTGCTGACGGATGTATAAGCTTAACTCTAGACGATGTTACACCACGACATTTGTTCTGGTGCCGTTTGAGAGCATCCCTCCTGGTAAAGTAGACGTGACAGGGCTCGCATTTAAAAACGTTTGCAGGTACCATTTTAGTACAAAACAAAATCCACACTATAGGAATTTGGTGAAACTTGTAAGCGAACTAACTTATAACTAAAGAGTGTACTCTTGCGTACCTGCTTTATGTACCCTATAGAATGCAAACCGAAGGTTTCCGAAAACAGCCGAACGAAGTTGAGGATTCAGCGGGGAATTAAACGACGTCATCTTTTGCCAATCTTTGCTGCTCGTCCAATACATTTAGCACCAATGCGTGCGCCGTTTCGCTTCGTCCATGCTGCGAATGCAGTTAGTAAAAACATCGGAAACGTCTTCCATGTTATACGGATCAATAATCGTATTGCGTGCATATTAAAAATCCGAAAGGGTTGTAGCACACGCACACAAATTGGTTGCAAGTCGTGTGGTAGAAGATGCAGTGCTACTATAAACAAAAATTTAATAAAACAGTTTAAACCTTTACTAAGGGAATACCAAACTTGTTATCTACAGAGTACTTACTAATAAAGCAATTTAATTTTAAATAACTTCTACGTCATATTTTCGGAAATGGTAGGCTTGAATATTTTCTTTGGAAACAATCGAAGATTGTCGAAGACACTCGAAGAGTGCACAAGCGCGGTCACTAAACCAATTAGCATTAATTCCAAGTTTTCCGTACTTTCGTAGGTTGTTCATTTTCTAGAACCAAATCTTCCACATAGCAATCTGTAGCACGTAATTATTTCTAGAACCGGTAAGTAATCGATATCGCCCAAATACAGAATTAGATGCTCGATGTATGTCAACTTCCGATTCCCTCGTAAAAGATAGAAAAACTCGGTCAATCATCCATTTAACTTATACTTCGACACTCTCCCGTTCTGATATTTTCCAAACTATAAGTCGTGATCAATTAAACGTTTGAGCTACCCGTAAACAAACAGTGCGCTGTATAATACATGCATACCCTTTCTCTGCGCTACTGCTATTCTTGTAGTTGCTTAAAAAGTCAGTCGCCCTTTTTTTACTGCTAGGACCACTGCAAAGCACCATTCTATGCTTTCTTTAAAAGTATAGTACATCGCGTACTTTTTTGTCTGATAATTAAATTTTGTTTATGTAGGCCTTTAAACTTTCGCAAATTTAAACATCTAATACGATCGATTAACCACTTTCGATTATTCTAACGGAGGCCACAATTCATTCCGCCGCACCGTTCTTTTTGAATCCAACGATCCTATGGGTTTCCACACACTAACACCTAACGTATCTTTCCTACTATTTGTTAAACAAAAACTACCGGCATCACCTTGTCCGTATGCGGACGTAAGCAGATGTTTGTGGACGTGTACGAGAATATGCAACCATATACATTAATCAGTCTAAGCTATTTTATTTAGCCCACAAAAACTATTATATTTCTAAACCACAATTACTAATCGTCTTTTTAGGTTTAACATTTCTACCATTTCTCAATGACTGGTGCTACGTACATGGAAATCCTAATTTCTTATTGGAGGAAATCCTTATTCTCCCACGCACTGTTGCGTAGTTGCATGCCCACCCCTTGTGGGAATATATGCTCGTTATTGGTTGTAGGAACCTCGGTTTTACATAACTACACTTCGTGAGACCCCTTTAATCTTTTTAGTGGCGTCTTTCTCGCTTACAATACAGTAGATTTTAGCCCTACTACCAACAAATTCTAATACTTAATCCCCATTAAATTCCTCTTTGAATTTCCCTACAACTTTTGTGTTGACAAGCGGTATATTGTGTTTATTGTCTGCGGGGTAGTCACTCTTTTAAGATAACTATATTTTGTTTGGTATCAACTAATATTAGATTTTTCTAGAGACCCCAAATCTGTAAATAGATTTTAAATAAGACCACCCCATACAAAGTTATGCCTTTTAAAGACCCCAAACCTCTAATTTTTGCTCATCTTTGTTTAACTCTATTTTTAGAACCTTCTTTTGCTACCCAAGACATATGCTTTAACCAACCATTTCCCTAGAAATCTAAAACCGCCGTGTCCCGCGAACACCACCTGGAGGAAACACATATACCCTGTCAACCAGGATATAAGCAGGAAGAATATGGTGTTGCAGATTGTATAAAATACAATCTGCAACACCATATTCTACAATTCCAAAAGAAATAGTCATTTCGGAATTGGAATAGATAAATACGCTTAACATTCGCCCAGAGGTTGTACGACAACGCGTAAATATTGGCAGTAAACTCTATCCGTTTACGCTAAAGGAAATTACCCTATTAATGCATGCCATACGCTGTAAGTGGAAGGGAAAGACAACTGAAATTAGAGGAAATGGATGCAAAAAGGCGAAAATTAGACTGCATGGAAAACATTGCGACAATACACGAACAATACAATTGTTAGACAAAGAACATCTTATTAGAAAAAATGAGGAAGAATTAAAAGATTATTTTATGTGCCGATGGGCTGACTTAGATACATCCGGTTCCTACAAACTGTATGCATTTGTGGTTAGTGAAAAAGACTCTTTTAGTTATGTAGGCGTCCTTGCGGAAAAGGATTATTCTAAAAACGTATTTATCGAAATGGTAGATGGCATAGACGAACTAAGGAATGCAGGTTTCGTAACCTTGGCATACACCACACGCAAAGCGGTTCCGTTAAACATTGTATATTTGCCTAGTAAAGAACCTTTCGGATCATTTAAAACCGAGGGTCTTACAACCTATAACAACCAGATATCTCCTAAACTGGTGGACATGCAACTACGCAACAGTGAGTGGGAGAATAAGAATTTCCTCCAATACCGACAAGAAGAAGTCGATCAAGCTAACAAGATACGTATGCAGGATATAGTGGGAGAGCTGCGATTAAAAGATTGTCACAAGCTGCAAAAATTACACGAAGGAATGGATCTGGTTGTCGGTGTAATCAAAGATTTTATATATAGAGGCAAACTTCGGCACATTTTGCAATTCGAAAACCTAGACGGTCTCTATGTATCAAACTATTGGCTAGAAAAGGAGATAGAGGACTTGGGTGTCGATTTAAATTTTAAGCTGCGAATAAAATTAGATAAAATTAAAACCACTCCAAACAAACATAAAGAAAGGACTGTCTTATGTGTATAACTTTTTATTAAAATTAAGTTTAAATAACTCCATGCTTGGCATTAAATATTTTTAAATTTTGTGATGTATGTCAGAATAAACATCTTAGAATAGTATTACATTGCTCTTTATTTACAAAAGACTGTGACGTTACCACAAAATAGCAGTCGCACAGAGAGGGGTGCGCATGGGTAGTGCGCATGGGCAGGGGTGTGCACGCGCAGGAGTGCGCATGGGCAGGGGGTGCGCACGCGCAGGGTACGCATGGGCAGGAGTGCACACGGGCTGGGATGTGTTTGGGCGTACACGAGGGATGCAGAAGTTAACAGCCACCAAGCATCTAATTCTTTATTTGGTGTAGAGTACTTGCCGGTGTATGTATCCGGAGTAAAAAACACGATTTGTTCACGCAGATAATTAATAAAATTAGTTTATCGAGCGAAGATGACAAAAGGTATACCATTCCTAATAGTACAGCAATCTGCGCATGGAGGCATAAAGATATAAGATAGTTGTTTATATTTGTATAGATTTTGTAAATCTATTGTGTATATTAGCTTTAAGATTCCATAATTTTTAAGTTTCTCGCCCAGGTTCCAAATCCTTCCTGCTTATATCCTGGTTGACAGGGTATATGTGTTTCCTCCAGGTGGTGTTCGCGGGACACGGCGGTTTTAGATTTCTAGGGAAATGGTTGGTTAAAGCATATGTCTTGGGTAGCAAAAGAAGGTTCTAAAAATGGAGTTAAACAAAGATGAGCAAAAATTAGAGGTTTGGGGTCTTTAAAAGGCATAACTTTGTATGGGGTGGTCTTATTTAAAATCTATTTACAGATTTGGGGTCTCTAGAAAAATCTAATATTAGTTGATACCAAACAAAATATAGTTATCTTAAAAGAGTGACTACCCCGCAGACAATAAACACAATATACCGCTTGTCAACACAAAAGTTGTAGGGAAATTCAAAGAGGAATTTAATGGGGATTAAGTATTAGAATTTGTTGGTAGTAGGGCTAAAATCTACTGTATTGTAAGCGAGAAAGACGCCATTAAAAAGATTAAAGGGGTCTCACGAAGTGTAGTTATGTAAAACCGAGGTTCCTACAACCAATAACGAGCATATATTCCCACAAGGGGTGGGCATGCAACTACGCAACAGTGCGTGGGAGAATAAGGATTTCCTCCAATAAGAAATTAGGATTTCCATGTACGTAGCACCAGTCATTGAGAAATGGTAGAAATGTTAAACCTAAAAAGACGATTAGTAATTGTGGTTTAGAAATATAATAGTTTTTGTGGGCTAAATAAAATAGCTTAGACTGATTAATGTATATGGTTGCATATTCTCGTACACGTCCACAAACATCTGCTTACGTCCGCATACGGACAAGGTGATGCCGGTAGTTTTTGTTTAACAAATAGTAGGAAAGATACGTTAGGTGTTAGTGTGTGGAAACCCATAGGATCGTTGGATTCAAAAAGAACGGTGCGGCGGAATGAATTGTGGCCTCCGTTAGAATAATCGAAAGTGGTTAATCGATCGTATTAGATGTTTAAATTTGCGAAAGTTTAAAGGCCTACATAAACAAAATTTAATTATCAGACAAAAAAGTACGCGATGTACTATACTTTTAAAGAAAGCATAGAATGGTGCTTTGCAGTGGTCCTAGCAGTAAAAAAAGGGCGACTGACTTTTTAAGCAACTACAAGAATAGCAGTAGCGCAGAGAAAGGGTATGCATGTATTATACAGCGCACTGTTTGTTTACGGGTAGCTCAAACGTTTAATTGATCACGACTTATAGTTTGGAAAATATCAGAACGGGAGAGTGTCGAAGTATAAGTTAAATGGATGATTGACCGAGTTTTCTATCTTTACGAGGGAATCGGAAGTTGACATACATCGAGCATCTAATTCTGTATTTGGGCGATATCGATTACTTACCGGTTCTAGAAATAATTACGTGCTACAGATTGCTATGTGGAAGATTTGGTTCTAGAAAATGAACAACCTACGAAAGTACGGAAAACTTGGAATTAATGCTAATTGGTTTAGTGACCGCGCTTGTGCACTCTTCGAGTGTCTTCGACAATCTTCGATTGTTTCCAAAGAAAATATTCAAGCCTACCATTTCCGAAAATATGACGTAGAAGTTATTTAAAATTAAATTGCTTTATTAGTAAGTACTCTGTAGATAACAAGTTTGGTATTCCCTTAGTAAAGGTTTAAACTGTTTAATTAAATTTTTGTTTATAGTAGCACTGCATCTTCTACCACACGACTTGCAACCAATTTGTGTGCGTGTGCTACAACCCTTTCGGATTTTTAATATGCACGCAATACGATTATTGATCCGTATAACATGGAAGACGTTTCCGATGTTTTTACTAACTGCATTCGCAGCATGGACGAAGCGAAACGGCGCACGCATTGGTGCTAAATGTATTGGACGAGCAGCAAAGATTGGCAAAAGATGACGTCGTTTAATTCCCCGCTGAATCCTCAACTTCGTTCGGCTGTTTTCGGAAACCTTCGGTTTGCATTCTATAGGGTACATAAAGCAGGTACGCAAGAGTACACTCTTTAGTTATAAGTTAGTTCGCTTACAAGTTTCACCAAATTCCTATAGTGTGGATTTTGTTTTGTACTAAAATGGTACCTGCAAACGTTTTTAAATGCGAGCCCTGTCACGTCTACTTTACCAGGAGGATGCTCTCAAACGGCACCAGAACAAATGTCGTGGTGTAACATCGTCTAGAGTTGCTTATACATCCGTCAGCAGCAAAGTACTTAAACTGTATGTCTTGCGGTATCGCTTTTACGAGAATGGACAGCTTACAGCGACACAAGGAAAAACAGCACGGTATGTCATTAAGTCGTAAACGTTCAGCTCCGCCAGCTGTTAAAGGGCTTTGTACGAAACAACCACGAATTATGTGTAAAGTATGCGATTTCGAAATGGAAAAGAATACCTATGCCGCACACTTGAGAAGCAACAGACATAAAAATGCCGCTACTGGCGAAAATGGCGTAGAAATGGTTAGCACAGCGTTTAACAACCGTATGGCTAGCTATCACATAAATAACGCCAGTGTCGACGATGGAGTGTCCGAGTTTCTTTGGATGCAGAAAGAGCGGTTTATTCGATTACTTAATGAAGAAAGAAAATAACATACAGCAATAAAAGTCTATTGCGAACTCTACGGCGTTTACACCAAAATGGGAGAAGGGACTACCGATGTGAAATCCTTTAACACAAAAAATATGGTTATAACGTCTTCTAGTAATTTGGAAAATGTCTACGAGGTCTTAAGCGGAACCATGAGAACAAAATCAGAGGAATTTGAAACATGTGGGTCCGGTTGGTCTTTGGAAAAGTTGCTCTAGTTAGAAATAAATATTAATAAGTGTACGCCGATAAGAGGAGCTCTAGGTTAAGAATAAAAATTGTAAATATGTATTTAGAAATGTGGTTTACAAAATTTAAACTGCATTAGTAAAAATTGTCTGTAATAAAAAGCTTTAAGAATGGTTTTTAGATTTTCTTTTAGGTATGAGCTGCAGGAAACTTATAATTTAGAGGATATATATGTAAAACGGTAAGGGGTGGTTCGATTTTAAATCTGTTTGCAGATTCGGATTCTGCGTAAAATTCTAGGCTAAATTGATGTGTCGCATGTCTAAAAAATTTATAAGGATAGGCAAAAATCGCTACCAGCGAAAATTTTTAAAATGAAAGTAGCTCTCTGGGGGATGATGCAATCTCAGAAATTCCTAGAGATTCGGGTAGCTGAGAAAATTTTAATATTAATTGATACCAAACAAGATAGGTTTATCTCGAAAGATGCAATGGCTAGTCGGAGAAAACTATTTGTTATGTTATAGAGCAAAGAGCAAAATTTAGAGGTTTGGAGCCTTTAAAGGTGTAACTTTGTAAGAGGTGAGCCGATTTTGAATCTGTTTGCAGATTCAAATTCTGCATAAAATTCTAGGTTAGTTTGATGTGTCGTATGTCTAAAAAATTTATAAGGATGACCATAAAATCGCTACCGGTAAAAAATCTTAAAATGAGGGTAGCTTTCTGGGGGATAATGCAATCTCAAAAAATTCCTAGAGATTCGGGTAGCTGAGAAAATTCTAATATTAATTGATACCAAACAAGATGGGTTTATCTCGAAAGATGCAATGACTAGTCGGAGAAAGCTATTTGGTTCAGATGTGGGAGCAAATGAGGATGCTAAGATGAAAATGCAAGATAGGTTTATCTTAAAAGATGCAATGGCTAGTCGATTAAAACGGAGATTCATCTCGCATTTCCTCCTAAAATTCATCTCACATTTCCTCCTAGGAGATTCATCTCCACATTTCCCTCCTTATGGTGTTCATCTCACATTTCCTCCTTATGAGAATTTACATTTAAATGAGGGAGCAAATGAGGGAGCAAATGAGGAAGCAAACGAGGGAGCAAATGAGGGAGCAGATGAGGGTGCAAATGAGGATTCGAGAGCAAATGAGGGAGAAAATGAGGATTTGGGAGCAAATGAGGGAGCAAATGAGGGAGCAATGCGGTCCACAAAGCGGTCCACAAGGCGGAGCAAAGAAGGGAGTTCCTTAAAATAAGACTTTATAGTGGGTTTTTACATGTAAATTGGTCCAGATGTGGGAGGAAAATGTGGATGCTGGAGGAAAATGTAGTTCCAGAAACCCTGTATTCCTTCTACTGATGAAATAATAACTTAGACTTTTATGCAAAGCCCAAATAATCATTTCAAATCGAGCTAGTAATTGAAAGATGGAAAATATAAGGTCTTGGACGGGACTTGAACCTGTATCCAGGTTTTGCCGGTACCATGCGTTTACCAATTACGCCACCGAGACCGATTACGACAATTGGGAAATTTACAAATTTAAATCGTGTACACAACTATACATAAACCTAACTTTCAATTACGTTTGGCACTTTTGTCAATTATATCTGACATTGTCAAGTTTTTGACTTATGTCAGTTGTAGACAGGAAGCGATGCTCAAAATTACGGCTATAAACCAAGTATTAAATATATAAATGTTTTAGATAGTTAATTACACAAAGTAAGTTGATAAATGCTATCGTATTACAGTGAATAAGATAAAACATCGTGTTTTTTTTTATTTCCAGATCATGAGTAGAGGCAGAGGATGTGTACCACTCGCATTCGCACATACCATAACCGTCACACGTTCTTTACCGACTTTGAAACCAGGAACAGTCATTTCTCGCTTTGATAGACCTCCAGTTCAAACTTGTCTCGCCAGCGTTGTAGACGTCTTCAAAAGATAAATTTTCTTCCTTCAAATAATCCAATAAACTGATTTTGAATTTTAGCAGCAGTTGAATCATTAGACAAGCGTTCTCCTTGAACATTCAACTCACGAATACCGTGGCAGAATTTAAAATTCTTCAACCAACTAGTACTGGCCTTGAAGTTAGGAGAACCACCCAGTTTCTCAATAAGTAGCAACGCATTCTCGCATAACAAAGGCCCAGAAATAAGGTCTCTTTTACTTCTTTTTTGGATGAACCACAGATACACTGCTTCCTGTAACTTCTCATTCTGCGCTGATCTCATAGTTTTTCTCCTTTTTGAACCTTCTCACTGTCCAGCTTCGATGCATAATACAGAATCTTTTCTCTTCGGTTTTTAGTTTTATAAATGGTCCTCTTTCCAATCTTACAACATGCGACTACAGCCTCAACACTTTCATCTTTGTCGAGTCTGTTAATAATATCTATCTTTTTCACAATTGATAGAACATTACGATTCCGTTTAACTTGGTTATTACTTGTAGAGACCATGGCTACTAAAAAGCTAAAATCAACCAAAAAACAACACAAAGCTTAATTCACTACAAAACACTAATTTACTGTACCGTCGAGTCGGCTTATAAAAGCGCAATCGGAAAAGAGGCCATCCAAAAGAGGCTGTTATATCCGGACTGCATATAAATCAATTCACAGATTGGTTTTGTACATGTGCATATGCATATCATAGAATTACATGTATCATCGTAGTTCATAGAATGTACATAAATTTACTTAAAAAAATTTGTGATTTTACTTTGAGTACGATTAATTAAAGCATTTTTATGATTATGTCATCGATGTCATAATATGAATTACATATTCATGTATCGAATAAACTTTTGGAATGACGTGTTGAAACAATTCATGGAAATGTAATGTGCTTTGTTGGGTCAGGGTGAACGCCTACGCAGCTAAAGTCATTCTAAGAATCAACGTGTAAACGTAAGACGTATAAGTGTATAGCTTTTGTGTGAAAGCTGGGATCTAATTTCCTACTATTCATTGGTGGTAATGAAAGTTAATTAACTTCGTAGCATGCATAGGTTCACACGCATTAATATTAAGATGAACTAATTAATAAACTGTATTTAAAATGCAAATATTTATTAATTAGTCATTCTGTAAGTATAAGAAATGACAATAAGTAACTTAAAATAACTAAAATAACGTGGCGTTACAACTGACCGTTCGAATACAACTAACTTAATAATCCGGGACAGCAGGTAATAGGGAAACCAAACGCTAGTCCCTTGTTGATTCATGCGTTAAACTATTTCTAAATCTTAATACAAATAACTATGGTTGCACATCGCTACCAATTGGAAGTGCGGATAATTGACGTTGCGAATAATTGACGTTGCTGATAATTGACTTGCAGATAAACGTTTTACTTTAATGGGGTTCGATTAAATTTGTAACATCTGTTAATTGTACGCTGTTCGAAGTTATACAGTGCTTTAAGGACATACCCAGATAAGTTATGTCTCTAATTTCGGTGCCGTACTCATTGAGGTGAACACTTTTTTGTTTATCATATATAAACATTTCATAAGAAGACTTCCAACTATTCTAACTCGGTAGTAGATAAAATTGGGCGATTTAATGAGCTCTAGTTTTGAAAACACAGGAATACGAATTGTGTTGACACAAACTTCGTTAGTTCAGTAATGCGAATAGCAAATTTAATATTTTTGCTTTTTGATTGTTCAACGATGTAATTATAAAGGTAACATACTAGTTTTGCAATTACTTTTTATGCACGATCTTTGAAACGAGCAATTTTATGTACTCTAATTGCTCGATCTGTGAATTGGAAAGTTCATTAAATTTGATTAATTATAAATTGTCTTTGATATATTTCGAGTAAAGTCAAACTTGCGTAAATCATTTTTCACGTATTGTAAATATATCGTGATTTTAAAAGAAGTCTTAAGAATTCATTATAAATCTGATCGGAACAATATTTCTTTTTATTGCTATTGGTTTTAAAATAAATGGCGTACTTGAAGTTAGAGAAAAACATTGAAGTACAATTTAATTTCTTTAAATTCAGTTAATGTTTTTGAAAATTTCAACTAAAAGACAAATAAGAGTTCGTCACAAGAAAGTAAATTTATTTGAATTGTTTCAGTATGAACTATGACTTGGATATTACTTTATGTATTTTATGGGGTATAACCGGTGACCTCAGTTATTGATCCTTTTGTATGTATTTTTAAGTTTCAGATTTAACTAAGATACTGACTGCTGTTGCCGTTCGTCATAACCTAAAGGTTTCTGCATCTCACCAATTAGGTTTGTCTTGTAAGGATGTTTTGATGCAGTGGCGTTACTGCTTCCTTCTTCTTCTCATCCCACGACCACTTTTATGTTCCCGCGTGACGTAAAAAACAAGTTAGTACGGAAGTACAATAAGTGATTCCGTCACATTCAAAGCTGCGCTTCTTCCACTCTGCCCAAGTGCAAAACATCTCAATTTTTAAGAGATCCACTGCACCCCACCGAGTACTCTACCCTACCTGTATGTGGGATACTTTTAACCTTAGAAGGTTAAATGTAGCACAGCAGTGTTCACAACGTGGGGCACGGTTTTTGTTATGTCTTCACAACAAGTAGGTCACTTCTGTTTGTATCAGTGGTTTATATGGTCGGTCGCATTAAGTTTGATAGATATCATTGCACTTGGTACATGAAGATTTTTTTTGGTTAGTCAGCACGCATAACTATTAATTCATAGGAGTGAAGCGTTTGAATACAATAATGGGAGTCCGATTACGTTTGTAATGGAAACACGCGATATTTGCAGATTTGGTCAACATCTGTTAATTGTACGGTGCCCGAAGTCATACAGTGCTTTGTATAGAAGAACATACTCAGATAAGTTATGTACCTAATTTCAGTGCTGGACTCATTGAGGTAAACACTTTACTTTGTTTACTATATGTGAACATTTTATATGAAAACTTACAAATTTTCTAACTCAGTAGTAGATAGAAATCGTGATTGTTGTCCTATGTTTCTTATAAAATTTAAAAGTAACGTTATACATATTTTATTGGGTGTTTAAATGATCAATTGTTTTGGAATCAAAATATTAAAAATTTTATGCAGTAATGCAGATGGAAATTGTTATATTTTTGACTTGTTGATGGTTCAAGGTTGTAATTATAAAGGTAACATACTAGCTTTGAGATTATTTTTAATGTACCATTTTTGAAACAAACAACACGCACACTTGTGCCGTATTTTGGGTACCTAATTGCCAAATCTGTGCATTAGAAAATTCATTACTTTTGATTAATTATAAATTATGTTTGATATTTATTGAGTAAAGTTAAACTTAAGTAAAGCATTTTTCGCTTATTGTAAATATACCGTGAACCTTGAGAATTCATTATAAACCTAAACTGGACAATATTTTTTCTTGTTGCTATAGGTTTAAAAATAAATAGAGTACTCGAGAATTAGAGAAGAACATTGAAGTACAATCTAAATTTTTTTATATTCAGTTAGTTTTAAAAAATTTCAACTGTAAGGTCCATAAGAATCCCTCACAAAGAAGTAAGTTTTGTTAGAATGATTCCAATATAAACTATTGGTTGGATATTGCTTTATGTGCACAACAATCACCTCAGCTATTGACTTTTCTTGTATATGTTGTTATGTTTCCGTATAACTAAAGTACTTGCTACTGTTGAAGTTCATCACAACCTAAAGATTCCTCCATCTCACCATTTAGGTTTAGTAGGTAAGTAAGGCCGGTCTGACTTCAAAACGGTGTACGCGTATGTTTTTCCATGTAACATACGCGTGCACCGTTTTGAAGCCAGACCGGCCTTATTGACTTTCAATGTAAAATACGTGTGGACACGTTTTGAAGTCAGACCGGCTTTATATTACTTTCAATGGAACATACGTGTGTGACTTTAAAACACACGTATGCTACATTGAAAGTGCGTGCAGAGAAAATGTGGAGCTGTTTTGAATTCGGTTTTCTAGCGAGAAGTTATAAAGTAGGTCAGATTCATAATATCGCATTTAAGTCAATTGTATAAAGAATGCTGTATTTAATTAAATTGGATTCTGATTTATGTTTTTTACTTTTGTTTAGAGGCTGCAAATACACATAGGCCGGTTTGACTTCAAAGTGTGCCCAACAGCAGGAAAAGCAGCGGTGGTAATCAAGGTCAATCCTATCTTATATAAGTGAAAAATCTTCGACTAGCAATCATAACAACATAAATTAGTTAACGGAGAGTTGTGTGTAAGATAAAAGCAAGTAATTAAATGCAATATGGATTTTAATATTCTTAATAAAACCACATATTGCAAACCTTATGTAAATTTAAAAGATATTGTAGTGAATAAGAGGTTTGAAGTTTTGAAAGTGGAAACTGTTAACACAAAATATGGAGAAAGAGTATTAGTGGAAACAGAAGAGTTCAAAAGTATATTGCCATTAAGATATTTTGAATACCTTCAAGCACATGGAGTGAAACAATTAAATAAAAGTATTGGCTCGAACAAACACGCATACATAACTAGTAAGGGATCGATCGGTCTAACTGTCAACATAGAATTTTCAGAATAATATGTCACTATTCTAAGAAATTATTTTATTATAATAATATACATCTTGTTCTTTACTGTTTATTTTATTATAATACATCTAAGTCGATTGTGTAAAGAATGCTGTATTTAATTAAAGTGGGTTCTGATTTATGTGTGTTTTACTTTGAGGTTACTACCTTGTTTAGAGAAAATCTTGTTTAAAACGAGAAACTTCTATAAAATACTTTTATTTACAAATTGTTAGAATTTTCAGAAAAATATGTCACTATTCTAAGAAATTAGATTATTATAATAATATATATCTTGTTTTTTACTGTTTATTTTATTATAACACATCTAAGTCGATTGTATAAAGAATGCTGTATTTAATTAAAGTGGGTTTTGATTTATGTGTGTTTTACTTTGAGGTTACTACCTTGTTTAGAGAAAATCTTGCTTAAAAAGAGAAACTTTTATAAAATACTTTTATTTACAAATTGTTGAATATTTTGATCTAACTATTTACAGTTAAAATCCAACTATTTATAAATGAAAAAGTATTTATTAACTTCCGTTCTTGAAGTATTTGCTGCTCCCTTGCAGACAATTCTTCTCTTTTTTGCTTAATTATTTCTAGTTCCAAATCTAGACGACGCAGTAGCTTCTCTCCACGCTTTTTAAATGCATTAAGCAACTCTACTGTGTCAGCTTCGTAGAATTTGTCATCTTTACAGCAAACAGCCATATTAGGTCCTGGACATAACTTTTTCATAGCCAACATGTTTTTGCCGCATCTGTGAGCACAATATAACTGATTATTGTAGATTCCCCTTTTCTTTTGTATACTACCTGATGTTTCTGAGAGGATCAGAATGTGCCAACGATCCAACAATAGCCTCAGAATTTCCAGAAAGGTTTTTTGATTCTAATCTAATGTAAATTATAAATTAGTAGTGTTTGCATAAACATAAATATATTCTAACGTACATGTATGGTTCTGCTTTACTATGACGTTGATCATTGGTACATCTAATTTCGAGCAGAGGAAGGGACTGCGGTGGAACAACAACAGGAGCGGCAAACGCGGACATTTCATTGCTCCTAAAACGCGCAAATCTTTCAATATTAAAACACATGTATAAATGTGAAAAAGCACTTACCGTGAGATATCTATTACGTCACTATCAAAAATAGCAGCAGTGACAAGTTGAGGTGAAGAACCAAAAACTTCTTTAATCAAGTCTTCGTTAGAATGAAATATAAATTGTTCTAGAACTTTTACACTATCGTTGGTACTGCTACCATCTTTGATCGATGATAAGTTACTCATTTTTTAAAGTTGCTAGTAGTAAATAATAATAATAATTATACAAGGGATCTGATTGAATACTGTTAATAAAATCTACGTGAAGTATTTATATTAAATAAGAAACGGCTCTGTTAGAAAAAAAATTAAAAATTTGAATCGTTTTCTGAAATAATTGCAAATAAAAATGTTATATATTCAGCTATGTAATCTATTTTAATGAATAAAACGCAGTATGTAAGCAAATATAATTATGCCTCAGCAGAAATAACGAATTGGGTTCATTGTCTGAAAAATTGCAACGAAGGCATAGAGTAAAATAGAAACCTAAATTAGTTAAACGTCGTTTAAAATAATGCGATGCAAATGACCCTTAACTAATACAGTAATATTGAATAAGTTTTAGATTATTGGCGACATAATTTACTTTTCAGTAAAACTAAAAAAAATTGACTTTTATATATATATATATATATATATATATATATATATATATATAAGTATGTAATTACGTTTACATTGAAAGCGTTTACATCGGTAACAAAGTTTTAAAAGTTTTAAAAAAAAGTTTGTGTACCTAATCACAACCAGAAAATGGTATTCTATTTATAATAGGTACAAGATCGCTTTTGTTAACGTTTCATTCGCACATAGCATGAGTGTGTAAATTATTAAACAAAATTGACAGTTTAATTTAATCTTGGATTAGATTGATTTAATCTCAGTTTACAGAACGAATGTAGAAACAATTTTTGACTTTTAACCTGAGATATTTCAAATTTTTTATACGTAACCACAAAATAAGAATAGTGCTGTACTGCAAGCATATTTTTCGTACACACAAGCATAAATCAAAGGTCGTGTAAGAATACTGCAAGCATATTTTCCGTAAACACATGCATAAATGAAAATATACAAGGTCGTGTCGATGCAACCATTAATAAAACGAAATCAGATACTTTTGCTTATTTAAACTGGATTTGTTGGAAATTAAAAATTCAGTGTTAATTTTCTGCTGAATATTCTTTGGGAATTAAACCATTCATGCTTGAAAATTGTCTTGAATCAAAATGTAAATAAAGATAATTTTAACAACTGCATCTAAAGCAATTCGATATGCAATTATTTTGATTGCATAGAAATAAATATTATTGCAACCTTAGTAGATAAATAAGGCCGGTCCTAATTCAAAACGCGACAGACGTATTTTCCATGTGTAAAATACGTCTGTCACGTTTTGAATTAGGATCGGCCCTATATAATTTCAATGTAAAATAGTTGTGAAAACATTTGAATGTAAAATAGTTGTGAAAACATGAATTCTTCTATACTTTCAATGTAAAATACGTCTGTCACGTTTTGAATTAGGACCGGCTTTATATTACTTTCAATGAAACACATACGTATGTTGAAAAATGTAAGTGCAGAGAAAAATGTGTGTAGCTGTTTTGAATTCGGTTTTCTAGCGAGAAGTTACACGTGCACCGTTTTGAATTAGGATCGGCGTTATATACTTTTAATGTAAAATGTGAAAACCTGAATTCTTATATACTTTCAAATGTAAAATACGTGTGGGCACGTTTTGAATTAGGATAGGCTTTATATTACTTTCAATGGAACACACGTATGTTGAAAAATGTAAGTGCAGAGAAAAATGTGTGTAGCTGTTTTGAATTCGGTTTTCTAGCGAGAAGTTACACGTGCACCGTTTTGAATTAGGATCGGCGTTATATACTTTTAATGTAAAATGTCAAAACCTGAATTCTTTTCAAATGTAAAATACTTGTGGGCACGTTTTAAATTAGGATAGGCTTTATATTACTTTCAATGGAACACACGTATGTTGAAAAATGTAAGTGCAGAGGAAATGTGTGTAGATGTTTTGAATTTGGTTTTCTAGCTAGAAGTTATAAGTATGACAGATGCAAAAATATCGCATTCAAGTCAATTGTGTTTAATTAAAGTGGATTCTGATTTATGTTTAGAGGCTGCAAATACACATGGGCCGGTTTCAAATCAAAATGTGTTCACTCTTGTGATAGGTTAAAAAGTGGGTTGGCAAAGTACGCAGATGGTGGTAACCTGCTATATAAGGAGATTGCTCCTAATATTAATTTAATTAGTCGAAGTTTACTGCATATATTTACATACAAACATGTATATAATTGATATTCAGGGATTTAAATACAAGAAAAACGAGTTTGCGTGTAAAGAAATTGCGGTTTTGGACTTGTTGAAAGGTGTTGTTTGGCATCAAATTTTTAAACTACCAATGCAGTCTAGTTGTTTGAGTCAAGATCATATAAAACATAACGACTGGGTGACAAAGAATATTCATGGTCTTTCTTGGGACGAATCTTCAACAGCTGGAATGGTGTTATCATATATAGCGCTTTATTTGAAGCAAATTATCCGACCCGGTGAAGAAGTATTTGTGAAGGGTCTAAAAAAGAAGAAATTGATTGAAACCTATCTAATGCAGAACGTTGTAACTGATATGCTTGCACGAGGTTGTCCTAAGCTATCGGAGTTAAAAATCAACAACCGTTTAAAATATAACATCCATTGTTGTAGACACAGCAATAATAATCTGCAATGTGCAAAACAAAATACCTTGTTATTAAAAGAATGGCTTGATAATAATAAAAAACAATAGAATGATTGTGTCTGTATTATTTATTTTAATATAATTTTACAATGTTAGCCGAAGCAAATTATCCGACCCGGTGAAGAAGTATGTGTGAAGGGTATAGAAAAATGGAAGAAGAAATGGATGGAAACCTATCTATTGCAAAAACAAAATACTTTGTTATTAAAAGAATGGTTTGATAATAATAAAAAAAAAGAATAGAAAAGATTGTGGATGTATTATTATTGTAGTCAGTAAGAAATCTTTAATGCTGATGTCTGCTGAAAAAACAATTAAACTCAGACAGCACGAATGGGACTCTCAACCCTGAAAGCAATTATAATTGATCAACGCAATAGCTCTTTACTGGTTTTACAACATTTAACAAATTGTACAGATATCTCGAAAAATTTGCCAAAGACAGACAAACAGATAGGCAGACTGACCGCACCAATTTTCTCATTCTCGTAGTTATTTAAATCGCGAACTCAGTTTATCTGCAAGAAATATATAAACGTGGAAATTTATGAAATGCTCCAACTTTAAAAAAGCCACTATCATTATTCTTTCCTGACAAGGGTAATTTTAACAAAAGTTTTCATTTTTGATTTGTTCTATAGAACACAACTACAACTTGACAATAAAGATTGAGCGATTATCACACATATCTTGAGTATATATATATATATATATATATATATATATATATATATATAAAGATATTAAACAATAAGAACAGCAGAAAATTCAACCCATGTCAGACAGCTTTTTTCTTGTCAACGATAGTCTAGTCTAATGCTTCTTCAGCATTTGCATTTCCATATTTACGTACTGAAGGCAACTCTGCAATTTTAGATCACATGCATTTCTAATTTCAATTACAAAAAATATGAAAGCATCTATTTGAAATGCATTTCTAACTTTAATCGCAAAAAAATGAGAGCATCTATTCGAAATATGCACTCAGATTAAAAGTCAAAAATTGTTTTACACCGTTCTGTAAACTGAGATTACGTAGTTATTAAATCGGGAGTAATGTGAAATGAAACACAAAATGTATATTTCTTTATTGTAATCTATAAAATACATATATATATATATATATATATATATATATATATATATATTACTCATATTTAGACCAGGGTAGAAAATTAAATAATCACATCAAATAATTTTAATCACCGTGTATAAGGAAGTCTATTAAATAATACGCTTTATTAAAACCATGAAGCATAAATAAATTCGGTCGTTTCAGTAAAAATAAGAAATTTAAAATCATGTACAAGACGCTTTATATCAAAAGAAACAGTATTAAAAAAGCTCTGCGTGTAATTTATTTATTCCTAATAAAGAAACAAAGAGAAATTACATGCAAAATTTATCTTAATTAACTCTGTTTCAAGTAACCGGTATTGAACAAAACGTACAGATAATATCTATAGAAACTTGTAAAAACCCAATAAAATGCAAATCCTAGAAGTGTTAGTTAGAAGGAGGATGTTTGAACACACCTGCGTATTTTAAAAGGCAATTTCAGTTTAATTTGTTTAGATAAACATGTCGATTCTAAGGATATTGGAAACGGTCAGATGCTTTAGCACGAAATACAAAACAGGGTTTATTTAAAAAGCTCATTCGGCGAAAATTTTGCAGATAATTAATGTTTACAAAGAATCTTGTAGAAACCGGGGCTTAATATTCACGAGAAGGTGCGATACGGGGTTATTTAACCCAGATAGTCCACATGGACTGGAAAATAATCGATAATAAAGAATATCAATTTGCACCAATACGAACAGGTTAGAAAAGGAAAGAAAATGCGTCAAGCAAAGACACATATAGTAAAAGGCGTGATTTAAGCAACGTCACGAGGGTCACAATTGGTTGAAAATAGGATGCAAATATCAGAGGTAGAAACAACAATTTCTGTACAAAATTAATTAGTTTTTCTCGGACATGTTTGCGTGCCGTGTGTGAATTTCTGAGTTTTAAATGGGGCGAGTGAAAAATTCGTAAAAACCGACGCGCGAGCGACGGACTGGGAACATAGAATGAGAAATTCTTAAGAATTGTTTGTTTTGAGGACAAAAGCGACGTGCCGGCTATTCGCTATATATACCGGTGGTAATATAAATTTCGGCCTCTTAGACTTTTGACTATTCGATGCGTTAAAAGCTCTCTCTTACATCCGCGACTTGATTCAAGATGTTAAACAGTGCATTTTAGTTTGATAAAATAATTTAAAGTTTGCTCGTATATTTTGGTGATTCAAAATAGTTTGTTCGTTACGTGCTAACATGAATATACTTTAGTGCACTTAGATACAAGGTAATAAAATTTAGTATCACTGTACCAATTGGAAAAATTTACTATGACAAATAAATACACAAAAGTAGGCAGTTTTGGCGTATATTGGTGAAAGAAGTATGAATTTCTTTGTTATTTTTCGGGGGTGTTAATAATTAAATGGTTCGTAAACATGACTGGATCCACTAAACAAGGTTCAGATATACACAGATGAGTTCCGGAAAAGCCCTGAAACAACTTTAAATAAATGGTGATGGAGCAAATTTTAAAACGTTGAGAATCAGAAGCCGTAAATATAACCCAGTTGGAATGGTGTGATTAACAAAAGGGACGATGTACATTGAAGCTACGAGTGCAAGTAACCTTCAGGTAAATTATACTATTTTGTTTGAACTTTGATATTTTTGTGTGTTGAATAACTTTATAATTGATTTACTTTAAATGGACATTAGTGAAATTGTACTAACAATAAAATTTTAATTTTAAGGTGAAATTTGCTTGTTTAAGTAGAAAGGGTATTTAGTATTGATGTTCTGAATTATGATGAAAATTTGGGTATGTCTTTGAGCTCAATTAGACGAACCTGGTTAATTAACGTAAAGGGTGGTAGATGCTCCTTTATACTCAGACTCCGGTCTGCTTATATTGTTATAGTAATTAGTAGGCATCCTACAAGGACTTTAATTCTGGATGCACATTAAAATGATAATAAAATTAATCTTGAAATTCTTTTTAAAACTGAATTTTATGCTGAAATTTAATTTGAAAATTTAATGTATTCTGAATATTGATGTAAATAGAGTTAACGTTGATGTTTGTGGTAGGAATGTGTTGTTTAATTTTATGAATGAGGAGGTTTATAAAATTAGGTGAGCAGCCGAGGCGAAAACAGGATCACAGCAGTTTATGACGCCCAATCGGTGGGACTAGAATTTTTTGTTAAAGGACCCAGTTCCCGCATTCAAAGGAGCATATCACAGCAGTTTATGGCGACCACAACGTGAGGGCTCGAGTCCCAAATAAAATTTTTGTGATTTTATTCCAGGAAACTGGCGATCTGAGAGAGAGAGTTTCTGTTTGTGTATAAATTTAAGAGTATTTTAGAGTGTGTGTGAGTGAGTAGAACATATGCAGAGAAAGGAGTGGTTAAGGAGTCAAGGAGTGGAAATTGGAAGTGACGATAGTGCATTGTGTGAGAAAAATTCGAAAATGGAAGAAGCTGGAGGCAGTAGAGATCAGTCGAGGACGGAATCAGGGGATCAAGAAAACGAGATGATAATGAGAATGCTAGAGAGGATGAGCGATGAATCGAATAGAGCAAGGGAAGAATCGAATAAGAAATTTGACCAATTAAATCAGGAATTAGGGAATAAAATAGAGCAATCGACGAAAGAATTTACAGAATTTAAAAATAGTCTTACCGTAAAAAAGGGGGAAGTTGAAAATAGGGTTGATAAAAATGAGCGTGATATTACAGGTCTTCGACAGGAAATGGGACATTTAAGGTCCGAAGTACGCATTTTTTGTGAAGAAGAGATTAATGTAAAAATGACTGAAGTGACGGACTCATGTAGGGATCAGTTAGGCAGGGTAGAACGCGAAGTTAGTAGTATCAAATACAACATGTCAAATTTAACGGGGGATGGTCCCAGATTTTATACAGGTAGCGTATCATTGGACCAACACATGAAGTTTTATGGCGATAACAGGGTAAATCCACAAATTTTTATTAACAGTGTAAGAAATCTAGTGGGAAATGTATTTGACGAACAGACTAAACTAAATACGATAAAGGCTTTATTAAAGGACAATGCGGAAGCGTGGTACAATTTAGTAGGACAGGACATAGACACCTACATGGACTTTGAAAACAAATTTCTAAAGCACTACTGGAGTGACCACAGACAAGATCAGGTACGAGACGACTTAATCACAGGGAAATTTAAGGGAGAATTTTCAGGAAGTAGGGAGCAATATGCTATACGCAAGTATAGCATAGCAAAGCAACTGAACCCACCACTGACGGACCGACAAATTATTAAGTATTTATCACGACACTTCGAGGCAGAAATAAGACAGCACGTAGCACTACAGAACATAGTGGACAGAGAAATGTTTTTGGAATACCTGCAGAGGTACGACGACGTAAGTAGTGGACGACCTCGGGATAATAGGGAAAGACAGATCAACACAGTTAGGTTTGACAATAGAAGGACAACTACGCTAGACGGGGAATAGTTACGGATACCAGCGACAGAATTGGGAACAGAGACGACCATACGTTAGGAGTAATAGTTTAGGAAGGGGACCTGCACCGAGACCGGGACCTACCAGAATGAATAGTTCACCAGACATGAGCGGGACTGCTAATACAGACACGGAACGAGTGGAAACGCCTAGGACATACGCTGAGGTGACGGCTAGACCAGGACCAAGTAGGGAAAACAGACCTGGACAGGATTTCTAGAACGCGACAGACCACTAGATTTCAGTGTAAATGTATATGAACATCCACGTGAATTTTTCAAAATTGAGGAGGAAGTAGAGCCAGAAACTAAGGAAAATTTATGTTTGCCAATTATTAATTTAGAAATTTTGAGAATAATGTAGAAGTATTACTTGATACAGGGGCAGAGGCGAGTTTAATATCGGAGGAATTCGTCAGCAAAATTAGGGATAAGGTTTGGGATAGAATTATGCCTATAAAGCGTAGCCATTTAGTAGCTCCAAATAAAAAGAAGTTTGCTGTAGTAAATAGTGTTGTGGTGCTTAGGATAGATATAGGAGGTTTAAGCTGTAAACAGGAGTTTGTAATTGTACCTGGACTGAAGTTTCAGAGCATTTTAGGTGTTGACTGTATGATGAAGTTAGGGGTTTTGATAGATATGGAACGGAAGGTAATAAGGATTAATGATAGGGTAGTGCCATGGAAGGGCAGTTATGAAGTCTGAAGATGACACGGGGTTTAGTATTAATGTAGTAGAGGTAGAGGATGATGAAGGTAAACAGATCAACACAATAAGATGTCCAGAGGATAGGAGAGTAGAGGTTCAAGCTTTAGTACAAAAACATGCAGAATTAGTGGGGGTAGAAGCAACAGCAGCATATCGGGAGCAGGTGAAGGCAGAATTATTTTTGACGAGGTTAAGTGGCAAGTTTGTTTTTAATAAAGTAGATTTAAGGAATTCATTCTGGCGGATTCCATTACATAAGAATTCTAGAAGGTACATAGGATTTTCCATAGAGGGAAAAATCGATAATTGTAAAGTAGTATCGTTTGGTTTGTCGGCAGAAAGGAAAAAAATAGTAAATGAGAGACAGACAAGTGTAGGGACTGAAGAAGAAGTAATATTTAAAAGTCAGGATAATAGGGAGGATAAGTTTATTGTATGGGAGATAACAGGGATGATAAGTATAGATATAGAAGGGGGCGAGATAGGGATGAAGAGTGTTAGGATGGTGAGAAGAAAGACTTGGAGGGTCAAGAAGAGAGTTAGATTTAAATAGGATAGGGATAGAATAGGTGTAGATAGAAGAGTAGAAGTAAGTGTTTATAGAAAATAAAGCTAGGTATAGGATAAATATGGGAGATAATTAGGAATAGGTTTAGAATGGGAATAAAGAGTAAATGTAGGAAGAAAATAAGATAGGTTAAGTGTAGATATTTCATAGAAGATTAGTGGAGAGTTAGGAATAGAGTAAGAGTAGGATAGGCATATAGGATTAGGTAGGGGGAAGTAAAGTATAGCGAAGATTAGTTAAATAGGATAGGTATATAGGATGTATATAGGATTAGATGGATAAGTAAGACGAAGTTAGGGATAATTTCAGTTTATAGATTGAGGTGAGAGTTAGGAATAGGATAGGGATATAGGATAGGTGTAAATATTTTTTTGGATTGGAGACAAAGTAGGTAAGTTAGATAGATAAGGGTAGAGAGAGATAGGCAATTTTTTTGTAATTTTTGTCTAAATGCTTTATATTTGCTTTCAAATAAGTGGGATTATTTGTATTCAAATAGGGGGAAAGTACTCATATTTAGACCAGGGTAGAAAATTAAATAATCACATCAAATAATTTTAATCACCGTGTATAAGGAATTCTATTAAATAATACGCTTTATTAAAACCATGAAGCATAAATAAATTCGGTCGTTTCAGTAAAAATAAGAAATTTAAAATCATGTACAAGACGCTTTATATCAAAAGAAACAGTATTAAAAAAGCTCTGCGTGTAATTTATTTATTCCTAATAAAGAAACAAAGAGAAATTACATGCAAAATTTATCTTAATTAACTCTATTTCAAGTAACCGGTATTGAACAAAACGTACAGATAATATCTATAGAAACTTGTAAAAACCCAATAAAATGCAAATCCTAGAAGTGTTAGTTAGAAGGAGGATGTTTGAACACACCTGCGTATTTTAAAAGGCAATTTCAGTTTAATTTGTTTAGATAAACATGTCGATTCTAAGGATATTGGAAACGGTCAGATGCTTTAGCACGAAATACAAAACAGGGTTTATTTAAAAAGCTCATTCGGCGAAAATTTTGCAGATAATTAATGTTTACAAAGAATCTTGGAGAAACCGGGGCTTAATATTCACGAGAAGGTGCGATACGGGGTTATTTAACCCAGATAGTCCACATGGACTGGAAAATAATCGATAATAAAGAATATCAATTTGCACCAATACGAACAGGTTAGAAAAGGAAGAGAAAATGCGTCAAGCAAAGACACATATAGTAAAAGGCGTGATTTAAGCAACGTCACGAGGGTCACAATTGGTTGAAAATAGGATGCAAATATCAGAGGTAGAAACAACAATTTCTGTACAAAATTAATTAGTTTTCTCGCACATGTTTGCGTGCCGTGTGAGAATTTCTGAGTTTTAAATGGGGCGAGTGAAAATTCGTAAAACCGACGCGCAAGCGACGGACTGGGAACATAGCATGAGAAATTCTTAAGAATTGTCTGTTTTGAGGACAAAAGCGACGTGCCGGCTATTCGCTATATATACCGGTGGTAATATGAATTTCGGCCTCTTAGACTTTTGACTATTCGATGCGTTAAAAGCTCTCTTACATCCGCGACTGGATTCAAGATGTTAAACAGTGCATTTTAGTTTGATAAAATAATTTAAAGTTTGCTCGTATATTTTGGTGATTCAAAATAGTTTGTTCGTTACGTGCTAACATGAATATACTTTAGTGCACTTAGATACAAGGTAATAAAATTTAGTATCACTGTACCAATTGGAAAAATTTACTATGACAAATAAATACACAAAAGTAGGCAGTTTTGGCGTATATTGGTGAAAGAAGTATGAATTTCTTTGTTATTTTTCGGGGGTGTTAATAATTAAATGGTTCGTAAACATGACTGGATCCACTAAACAAGGTTCAGATATACACAGATGAGTTCCGGAAAAGCCCTGAAACAACTTTAAATAAATGGTGATGGAGCAAATTTTTAAAACGTTGAGAATCAGAAGCCGTAAATATAACCCAGTTGGAATGGTGTGATTAACAAAAGGGACGATGTACATTGAAGCTACGAGTGCAAGTAACCTTCAGGTAAATTATACTATTTTGTTTGAACTTTGATATTTTTGTGTGTGTTGAATAACTTTATAATTGATTTACTTTAAATGGACATTAGTGAAATTGTACTAACAATAAAATTTTAATTTTTAGGTGAAATTTGCTTGTTTAAGTAGAAAGGGGTATTTAGTATTGATGTTCTGAATTATGATGAAAATTTGGGTATGTCTTTGAGCTCAATTAGACGAACCTGGTTAATTAACGTAAAGGGGTGGTAGATGCTCCCTTTATACTCAGACTCCGGTCTGCTTATATTGTTATAGTAATTAGTAGGCATCCTACAAGGACTTTAATTCTGGATGCACATTAAAATGATAATAAAATTAATCTTGAAATTCTTTTTAAAACTGAATTTTATGCTGAAATTTAATTTGAAAATTTAATGTATTCTGAATATTGATGTAAATAGAGTTAACGTTGATGTTTGTGGTAGGAATGTGTTGTTTAATTTTATGAATGAGGAGGTTTATAAAATTAGGTGAGCAGCCGAGGCGAAAACAGGATCACAGCAGTTTATGACGGCCAATCGGTGGGACTAGAATTTTTTTGTTGAAAGGACCCTGTTCCCGCATTCAAAGGAGCATATCACAGCAATATATATATATATATATATATATATATATATAATGTTATGTACTCTAGAATAAACATACTATAATTCACTTAAGTTCCCAAATATAAAAGAACAGTTCTAACTCACTCCAACTCTGAACGGTTAAAAAAAATATTGCATTATCAATTCTATGAGGGCTGTCTTCTTCATCTTTGACGCGCGGTCGTTTCTGGTTGTTCTTCTTCGTGTTAACTAAAAAAAAAAGATTCAAATGAATATTATATCAAGTAAATGCATCAAGAAAATTAAATCTATATATTAAGCTAACGAATACATACTCTGTATTGGTGTCATTAGGTCGTACGTTGCAATTGGTGGATCTGCTCACGGCGTCAAGGATTTTTTCACCAGTACTTAATTTGGATTGACTATAAACTACTCAATAATTTTAACCCAATCACTATCATTATTCTTTCCTGACAAGGACAATTTTTTTTTAAAATAAAGGTTTTCATTTTTGATTTGTTCTATAGAACACACAACTTGACAATAAAGATTGAACGATTGTCACACACACACATATCTTGAGTATATAAGGATATTAAACAACAAGAACAGCAGAAAATTCAACTCATGTAAGCAAGAATTTAATGCTAAGGTATTGTTTAGATAGCAATTGTAGAAAATATGAAATCTATAGAAAATTTAATAAAGCCAGTCATGTATAAATTTTTTTAATGCTGACATCCACAGGAAAAATAAAAAAAAAGCGAGAAATTTAATGCTAACATCAACAGAATAATAAATAAATCCACTTAGTAAGCATTAATGGAAGACCGGTCTGGCTTCGAAACTGTGCACGCGTATATACCATATTTTAAAATTAATGTTGTCAATTGCAAAACAAAAAAATTAAATTTTACCTAGAAATCATTTTGAAATATTTACTTTTTTTCAGTACAACTGAAAGAACTTGACTTTTATACATTTTTTAATCAATATCATAGACTTTTTCTATACAGTTGGTAAAAATCTACGTGAAGTATTTATATTAAATAATAAACTGACCTGTTAGAAAAATTAAAATTTGCATCGTTTTCTGAAAAAAATTGCGTACTTTTTCAGTACAACTGAAAGAACTTGAGTTTATACATTTTTAATCGATTTCAGACTGTACAGAAACAGTAATGTTTAATTATATCAGTCAAAAACATGATGTGCTTACTATTAAACAAAACAAAATTGTTCTTAATCCAAGTGATGATAAAAGAATTCTTAGTACCTCAACTACTGATACATACGACCAGCGAGTACTGTGTTAAAAAATTGTTTTCGTTGCAGAAAGTAACATCAATTCCTTCAATATTACTGTATTAGTCGATTAAGGCATGAGCTAATTATTTTACAACGTTTCTTTTATTCGCTTAGGGCAATGCAGAGAAGAAGTTTGAATTGGCCACATTTTTTTACAATAAAATAAACCTTGATACAAAATCACATTCCGTTTTACTGAAAAGTAAATCGGACGAGATTGCTAACTAAACGGTGTTATAATATTCTTATATATCTGTGTGAATAAACTCACAAAGCGCCAATTAAGCGGTTTTGTCTAACTGATTTTTTTTCACTTAAAGCGATTGACATTCATTTCAAACAGGTATTTATTAAGGTCATATAAAAGACCAAAAGTTTTACCATTATAAATAACGTTGTGTAATATAAATTTCATTACGTAGCATTCGTTGAATTTTAAAAAATTATTTTTATACCTCCATCATGAGTTAATTTTACTACGTGCTGTAATTATGCTAAATATGAAGAAAATCAATTGCTTTAACAAAGTTTTTATGGAAAAATGTCATGCGTTGCACATTGCATATTCTATTTGCAGGACGACATGTTGTATTATGATAAAAAACTGCAGAATGTTTTTTCAGTGTTGCCTTTCAGTATGTAAATATTGGAAATGCTTAGCAAATTGTTTATCATAGTTACGTACTGAAGACAACTATGCAATTTTTTTTTAGATCGCATGCACGATTCAAGCTTGAAAATCGTCTTGAATAAAAATGTAGATAAAGGCAATTTTTTTAACAATTGCATTCAAAGCACACTCAGAAATGACTTTGTAAAGCTTCAACCACTGGCTCAAATAAAGAATGCAATTTATTTTAGTTATAAAAACTTCAGTGTTATGTTTATACCTGCACAAGTACGCAGTTTTTCGTTTTGGATTTATCTAAAAATAGGTTACCTTTCAATCTACCCGAGTTGAACTATACTAGCATAAATGTATTGTAGAGAAAATAGTAGTAGTAACCGTTCTGTTTAAAAAAATCCAGTTTGTTATTGTTTAAAGATGTGTTAGCATAAGGTCGATGAGTATGTGTTTCAATATTAACAATTGCATTGTCGAAGTAAACTTTTTCACGCACGTTCAGTATTTCACTATTCATTTTACATTTTAATTAAATAAATGCAGTCCTAACGATTGTAGAAACAACGGCTGGAATAGTGTTATCATATATAGCGCTTTATTTGAAGCAAATTATCCGACCCGGTGAAGAAGTATTTGTGAAGGGTTTAGAAAAGAAGAAATTGATTTGAAAACCTACCTACGTTTACCTTTTAATCTTAAAAATTTCATTTGATCAGTTTGGCGTGTAACCTTTCGTAAATGCTTCCTGTGTTTACTAATCCTCACACTGTCTTTAATTGAATATTTTGGTATTTTGGTTGCAAGTTTGATGTGGGTAAATGATGATTTAAGAATAGTTTTCATTTGATTTATCAACTTTTACTAAAAATAGGATACCTTTCAATCTACCCGAGTTGCACTATATTAGCATAAATGTATTGTAGAGAAAAATAGTAGTAGTAACCGTTCTGTTTAAAAAAATCCAGTTTGTTATTGCTTAAAGATGTGTTAGCATAAGGTTGATGAGTATGTTTTTTTTTTCAATATTGACAATTTCATTGTCGAGGTAAACTTTTTTACGCACGTTCAGTATTTCACTATTCATTTTACATTTTTTAATTAAATAAATGCAGTCCTAACGATTGTAGAAACAACAGCTAGAATGGTGTTATCATATATAGCGCTTTATTTGAAGCAAATTATTCGACCCGGTGAAGAAGTATTTGTGAAGGGTTTAGAAAATAAGAAATTGATTGAAACCTATATAATGCAAAACATTGTAACTGATATGCTTGCACTAGGTTATCCTAAGCTATCGGAGTTAAAAATCAACAATCGTTTAAAATATAACATTCATTGTTATAGACACAACAATAATAATCTGAAGTGCGCAAAACAAAATACCTTTTTTTTATTAAAGGAATGGCTTGATAATAATAATAAAAACAATAGAATGATTTTGTCTGTATTATTTATTTTCATATAATTTTGCAATGTTAGACTTACAAAATTAAACATTACTGTTTCTGTACAGTCTGAAATCGATTAAAAAATGTATAAACTCAAGTTTTTTCAGTTGTACTGAAAAAGTACGCAATTTTTTTTCAGAAAACGATGCAAATTTTTAATTTTTTATAACAGGTCAGTTTATTATTTAATATAAATACTTCACGTAGATTTTTTACCAACTGTATAGAAAAAAGTCTATGATATCGATTAAAAAATGTATAAAAGTCAAGTTCTTTCAGTTGTACTGAAAAAAAGTAAATATTTCAAAATGATTTCTAGGTAAAATTTAATTTTTTTGTTTTGCAATTGACAACTTTAATTTTAAAATATGGTATTTACGCGTGCACAGTTTCGAAGCCAGGCCGGTCTTCCATTAATGCTTACTAAGTGGATTTATTTATTATTCTGTTGATGTTAGCATTAAATTTCTCGCTTTTTTTTTATTTTTCCTGTGGATGTCAGCATTAAAAAAATTTATACATAACTGGCTTTATTAAATTTTCTATAGATTTCATATTTTCTACAATTGCTATCTAAACAATACCTTAGCATTAAATTCTTGCTTACATGAGTTGAATTTTCTGCTGTTCTTGTTGTTTAATATCCTTATATACTCAAGATATGTGTGTGTGTGATAATCGTTCAATCTTTATTGTCAAGTTGTAGTTGTGTGTTCTATAGAACAAATCAAAAATGAAAACCTTTTTTTTTTTTAAAAAATTGTTCTTGTCAGGAAAGAATAATGATAGTGATTGGGTTAAAATTATTGAGTAGTTTATAGTCAATCCAAATTAAGTACTGGTGAAAAAATCGTTGACGCCGTGAGCAGATAATGACACCAATACAGAGTATGTATTCGTTAGCTTAATATATAGATTTAATTTTCTTAATGCATTTACTTGATATAATATTCATTTGAATCTTTTTTTTTTAGTTAACACGAAGAAGAACAACCAGAAACGACCGCGCGTCAAAGATGAAGAAGACAGCCCTCATAGAATTGATAATGCAATATTTTTTTTAACCGTTCAGAGTTGGAGTGAGTTAGAACTGTTCTTTTATATTTGGGAACTTAAGTGAATTATAGTATGTTTATTCTAGAGTACATAACATTATATATATATATATATATATATATATGTATATATATATATATATAAAATACTCATATTTAGACCAGGGTAGAAAATTAATGAATTACATAAAATAATTATAATCACCGTGTATAATGAATATTATTAGATAATACGCGTTATTAAAACCGTGAAGCATAAAAATTTATTAGTTTCAGTAAAAATAAGAAATTTAAATCATGTACAAGACGCTTTATATCAAAAGAAACAGTATTAAAAAGCTCTGCGGGTAATTTATTTATTCCTAATAAAGAAACAAAGGAAATTACGTGAAAATTTTATATTAATTAACCCTATTTTAAGTAACCGGTATTAAACAAAGTGTACACATAATAATTAATATTTAAGTTGTATTCGCTAAAAATGAAAGGATAGAAATCAATTTAATTGGAGTTAATTAAACCGTTAGTAACATATAATACCTATAAAAACTTGTGAAAATCCAAGATTAAACTACCACGGAATAAGGCTCTGAGAATTAATATTATATTTGAACACCTGTGTAGTTTAAATGTCACATTCGGCGTAAAGTTTGTAGATAATCAATAGTTTCAAAGAATGTTGGAGAAACCGTCGCTTATATTAACGGGAAGGTTGGATACGGGGTTATTAAACCAAGATAACAGTCCATGTGGACTAAAATAATCGATAATAAAAAATATCAATTTGCACCAATACGAACAGGTTAGAGAAGGAAAGAGAAAATACGTCAAGCAAAGACATATATTGTAAAAGGCGGGATTTAAGCAACGTCACGAGGGTCACAATTTGTTGAAAATAGGATGCAAATATCAGAGGTAGAACAACAATTTCTGTACAAAATTAATTAGTTTTCTCGGACATGCTTGCGTGCCGTGTGGAAATTTTCTGAGATTTAAATGGGGCAGTGAAAATTCGTAAAATCGACGCACGAGCGACAGACTGGGAACATAGAATGAGGAATTCTTTAGAATTACCCGTTTTGGGGAACAGACCGACAGACAGGCTTTTGCTATATATACCGAGATGAATATAAACAAGCCCTCTTAGACTTTTGACTATTCGATGCGTTAAAAGCTCTTACATCCGCGACTTGATTGAAGATGTTAAAACAGTGCATTTTAGTTTGATAAAATAATTTAAAATTTTGCTCGTATATTTTAGTGATTCAAAATAGTTGGTTATTTACGTGCTAACATGAATGTACTTCAGTGCACTTAGATACAAGGTAATAAAATTTAGTTTCACTGTACCAATTAGCAAAATTTACAACGACAAATGTATACACAAAAGTAGGCAGTTTTGGCGTATATTAGTGAAAGAAGTATGAAGTTATTTGCTATTTTTCGGGGTGTTAATAATTAAATGGTTCAAATACGTGTCTGGATCCACGAAACAAGGGTCAGATATACATAGATGAGTTCCGGAAAAGCCCAGAAACAACTGGTGATGGAGAAAATTTTAAAAGCGTTGAGAATTAGAAGCCGTAAATATAATCCTGTTGGAATGGTGTGATTAACTAAAGGGACGATGTACTTTGAAGCTACGAGGACAGTAACCTTCAGGTAAATTATACTATTTTGTTTGACATTTTGTGTGTGTTGAATAACTTTATAATTGATTTACTTTAAATGGACATTAGTGAAATTGTACTAACCATAAAATTTTAATTTTAAGATGAAATTTGCTTGTTGAAGTAGAAAGGAGTATTTAGTTTTGATGTTCGGTAATATGATGAAAATTTGGGTATGTCTTTGAGCTCAATTAGACGAACCTGGTTAATTAACGTAAAGGGGTGGTAGATGCTCCCTTTATACTCAGACTCCGGTCTGCTTATATTGTTATATTAATTAGTAGGCATCCAACAAGGACTTTAATTTTGGATGCACATTAAAATGATAATAAAATTAATCTTGAAATTCTTTTTAAAACTGAAATTTATGCTGAGTTTTAATTTTGAAATTTTAATGTATTCTGAATATTGATGTAAATAGAGTTAACGTTGATGTTTTTGGTAGGAATGTGTTGTTTTTTTTTTATGAATGAGGAGGTTTATAACATTAGGTGAGCAGCCGAGGCGAAAAGAGGATCACAGCCGTTTATGACGCCCAATCTGTGGGACTAGAATTTTTTTGTTGAAAGGACCCAGTTCCCGCATTCAAAAGGGAATATCACAGCAGTTTATGGCGACCACAACGTGAGGGCTCGAGCTCCAAATAAAATTTTTGTGATTTTATTCCAGGAAACTGGCGATCTGAGAGAGAGAGTTTTTGTGTGTGTATGAATTTAAGAGTATTTTACAGTGTGTGTGAGTGATTAGAACGTATGCAGAGAAAAGAGTGGTTAAGGAGTCAAGGAGTGGAAATTGGAAGTGACGATAGTGCATTGTGTGAGAAAAATTCTAAAATGGAAGAAGCTGGAGGCAGTAGAGATCAGTCGAGGACGGAATCAGGGGATCAAGGAAACGAGATGATATTGAGAATGTTAGAGAGGATGAGTGAAGAATCCAATAGAAAATTAGAACAGCTAAGCGATGAATCTAATTGAGCTAGGGAAGAATCGAACAGGAAGTTAGAAGAGATTAGAGAAATGAGTGAGGAATCGAATCGTAAGTTTGAGCAAATTAGTCAGAAAATAGATAAGACGAATCAAGAAGTTTCAGAATTTAAAAATAGTCTTACCGTAAAGATGGGGGAAGTTGAAAATAGGGTTGAAAAAAATGAACGTGATATTACAGGTCTTCGACAGGAAATGGGACATTTAAGGTCCGAAGTACGCATGTTCTGTGAAGAAGAGATTAATGTAAAAATGACTGAAGTAACGGACTCATGTAGGGATCAGTTAGGCAGGGTAGAACGCGAAGTTAGTAGTATCAAATACAACATGTCAAATTTAACGGGGGATGGTCCCAGATTTTCTACAGGTGGAGTATCATTGGACCAACACATGAAGTTTTATGGCGATAACAGGGTAAATCCACAAATTTTTATTAATAGTGTAAGAAATCTAGTGGGAAATTTATTTGACGAACAGACTAAACTAAATACGATAAAGGCTTTATTAAAGGACAATGCGGAGGCATGGTACAATTTAGTAGGACAGGACATAGACACGTATCAGGACTTTGAAAACAAATTTTTACAACATTACTGGAGTGATCACAAACAGGATCAGATTAGGGACGACTTGATTACAGGAAAATTTAAGGGAGAGTTTGCAGGTTCTAGGAGCAATATGCCATCCGCAAATACAGTGTGGCCAAACAACTGAATCCACCATTGACGGACAGACAGATTATCAAGTACCTATCACGACATTTTGAACTGGAAATTAGACAACACGTGGCCTTACAAAACATCACAGAACGGAGACATTTTAGAGTATTTGCAGAGATATGACGATGTATGTGTTGGACGGACAAGAGAGATACGAGAACGAAACGTTAACACAGTTAGGTTTGACAACAGGACACCGAATTATCCGAGACGGCCTGACTACAACAGAAATTTTCGACCGAATTGGGAACGACGAGGACAGGAATACAGGAGCAATAGTGCGACTGGGGACCGACGCCAAGACCTAGTTACACGCGACAGAACAGTTTACCGGAGGTAAACAGGACTGTGACCAGCACGCCGAATAGAGACAGGGACACGGATATTAACACAAGGAGGACATACGCACAGGTTGTAGAAGGACAACCAGGACCAAGCACTGAAAACAGGACGAGACAGGATTTTTAGAACGCGACAGACCACTAGATTTCAGTGTAAATGTATATGAACATCCACGTGAATTTTTCAAAATTGAGGAGGAAGCAGAGCCAGAAACTGAGGAAAAATTATGTTTGCCAATTATTAATTTAGAAATTTTTGAGAATAATGTAGAAGTATTACTTGATACAGGGGCAGAGGCGAGTTTAATATCGGAGGAATTCGTCAGCAAAATTAGGGATAAGGTTTGTGATAGAATTATGCCTATAAAGCGTAGCCATTTAGTAGCTCCAAATAAAAAGAAGTTTGCTGTAGTAAATAGTGTTGTGGTGCTTAGGATAGATATAGGAGGTTTAAGCTGTGAACAGGAGTTTGTAATTGTACCTGGACTGAAGTTTCAGATAATTTAAGGTGTCGACTGTATGATGAAGTTAGGGGTTTTGATAGATATGGAAAGGAAGGTAATAAGGATTAAGGATAGGGTAGTGCCATGGAAGGGCAGTTATGAAGTCACAGAGGATGACACGGGGTTTAGTATTAATGTAGTAGAGGTAGAGGATGATGAAGGTAAACAGATCAACACAATAAGATGTCCAGAGGATAGGAGAGTAGAGGTTCAAGCTTTAATACAAAAACATGCAGAAGTAGTGGGGGTAGAAGCAGCATATCAGGAGCAGGTGAAGGCGAAATTAAGTAAAGATGGCAAGTTTGTTTTTAATAAAGTAGATTTAAGGAATTCATTCTGGCGGATTTCATTACACAAGAATTCTAGAAGGTACAGAGGATTTTCCGTAGAGGGAAAATTTGATAATTTTAAAGTAGTATCGTTTGGTTTGTCGGCAGAAAGGGAAACAATAATAAATGAGAAACAGACAAGTGTAGGGCATGAAGAAGAAGCAATATGTAAGAGTCAGGATAATAGGGATGATAAGTTTATGGTATGCGAGATAACAGGGATGTTAAGTGTAGATATAGAAGGGGGAGAGATAGGGATGAAGAGTATTAGGATGGTAAGAAGAAAGACATGGAGGGTCAAGAAGAGAGTTAGATTTAAATAGGATAGGGATAGAATAGGTGTAGATAGAAGAGTAGAAGTAAGTGTTTATAGAAAATAAAGCTAGGTATAGGATAAATATGGGAGATAATTAGGAATAGGTTTAGGATGAGAATAAAGAGTAATGGTAGGAAGAAAATAAGATAGGTTAAGTATAGATATTTCATATAAGATTAGTGGAGAGTTGGGAATAGAGTAAGAGTAGGATTGGTATATAGGATTAGGTAGGATGAAGTAAAGTATAGTGAAGATTAGTTAAAAGGTAGGAATAGGATAGGGATATAGGATAGGTGTAAATATTTTTTTTGAATTGGAGACAAAGTAGGTAAGTTAGATAGATAAGGGTAGAGAGAGATAGGCAGTTTTTTTGTAATTTTTTTTGTCTAAATGCTTTATATTTGCATTCAAATAAGTGGGATTATTTGTATTCAAATAGGGGGAAAATACTCATATTTAGACCAGGGTAGAAAATTAATGAATTACATAAAATAATTTTAATCACCGTGTATAATGAATATTATTAGATAATACGCGTTATTAAAACCGTGAAGCATAAAAATTTATTAGTTTCAGTAAAAATAAGAAATTTAAATCATGTACAAGACGCTTTATATCAAAAGAAACAGTATTAAAAGCTCTGCGGGTAATTTATTTATTCTAATAAAGAAACAAAGGAAATTACGTGAAAATTTTATATTAATTAACCCTATTTTAAGTAACCGGTATTAAACAAAGTGTACACATAATAATTAATATTTAAGTTGTATTCGCTAAAATGAAAGGATAGAAATCAATTTAATTGGAGTTAATTAAACCGTTAGTAACATATAATACCTATAAAAACTTGTGAAAATCCAAGATTAAAATACCACGGAATAAGGCTCTGAGAATTAATATTATATTTGAACACCTGTGTAGTTTAAATGTCACATTCGGCGTAAAGTTTGTAGATAATCAATAGTTTCAAAGAATGTTGGAGAAACCGTCGCTTATATTAACGGGAAGGTTGGATACGGGGTTATTAAACCAAGATAACAGTCCATGTGGACTAAAATAATCGATAATAAAGAATATCAATTCGCACCAATACGAACAGGTTAGAGAAGGAAAGAGAAAATACGTCAAGCAAAGACATATATTGTAAAAGGCGGGATTTAAGCAACGTCACGAGGGTCACAATTTGTTGAAAATAGGATGCAAATATCAGAGGTAGAACAACAATTTCTGTACAAAATTAATTAGTTTTTCTCGGACATGCTTGCGTGCCGTGTGGAAATTTTCTGAGATTTAAATGGGGCGAGTGAAAATTCGTAAAAATCGACGCACGAGCGACAGACTGGGAACATAGAATGAGGAATACTTTAGAATTACCCGTTTTGGGGAACAGACCGACAGACAGGCTTTTGCTATATATACCGAGATGAATATAAACAAGCCCTCTTAGACTTTTGACTATTCGATGCGTTAAAAGCTCTTACATCCGCGACTTGATTGAAGATGTTAAAACAGTGCATTTTAGTTTGATAAAATAATTTAAAATTTTGCTCGTATATTTTAGTGATTCAAAATAGTTGGTTATTTACGTGCTAACATGAATGTACTTCAGTGCACTTAGATACAAGGTAATAAAATTTAGTTTCACTGTACCAATTAGCAAAATTTACAACGACAAATGTATACACAAAAGTAGGCAGTTTTGGCGTATATTGGTGAAAGAAGTATGAAGTTATTTGCTATTTTTCGGGGTGTTAATAATTAAATGGTTCAAATACGTGTCTGGATCCACGAAACAAGGGTCAGATATACATAGATGAGTTCCGGAAAAGCCCAGAAACAACTGGTGATGGAGAAAATTTTAAAAGCGTTGAGAATTAGAAGCCGTAAATATAATCCTGTTGGAATGGTGTGATTAACTAAAGGGACGATGTACTTTGAAGCTACGAGGACAGTAACCTTCAGGTAAATTATACTATTTTGTTTGACATTTTGTGTGTGTTGAATAACTTTATAATTGATTTACTTTAAATGGACATTAGTGAAATTGTACTAACCATAAAATTTTAATTTTAAGATGAAATTTGCTTGTTGAAGTAGAAAGGAGTATTTAGTTTTGATGTTCGGTAATATGATGAAAATTTGGGTATGTCTTTGAGCTCAATTAGACGAACCTGGTTAATTAACGTAAAGGGGTGGTAGATGCTCCTTTATACTCAGACTCCGGTCTGCTTATATTGTTATATTAATTAGTAGGCATCCAACAAGGACTTTAATTTTGGATGCACATTAAAATGATAATAAAATTAATCTTGAAATTCTTTTTAAAACTGAAATTTATGCTGAGTTTTAATTTTGAAATTTTAATGTATTCTGAATATTGATGTAAATAGAGTTAACGTTGATGTTTTGGTAGGAATGTGTTGTTTTTTATGAATGAGGAGGTTTATAACATTAGGTGAGCAGCCGAGGCGAAAAGAGGATCACAGCCGTTTATGACGCCCAATCTGTGGGACTAGAATTTTTTTGTTGAAAGGACCCAGTTCCCGCATTCAAAAGGGAATATCACAGCAATATATATATGTATTTTATAGATTACAATAAAGAAATATACATTTTGTGTTTCATTTCACATTACTCCCGATTTAATAACTACGTAATCTCAGTTTACAGAACGGTGTAAAACAATTTTTGACTTTTAATCTGAGTGCATATTTCGAATAGATGCTCTCATTTTTTTGCGATTAAAGTTAGAAATGCATTTCAAATAGATGCTTTCATATTTTTTTTGTAATTGAAATTAGAAATGCATGTGATCTAAAATTGCAGAGTTGCCTTCAGTACGTAAATATGGAAATGCAAATGCTGAAGAAGCATTAGACTAGACTATCGTTGACAAGAAAAAAGCTGTCTGACATGGGTTGAATTTTCTGCTGTTCTTATTGTTTAATATCTTTATATATATATATATACTCAAGATATGTGTGTGATAATCGCTCAATCTTTATTGTCAAGTTGTAGTTGTGTTCTATAGAACAAATCAAAAATGAAAACTTTTGTTAAAATTACCCTTGTCAGGAAAGAATAATGATAGTGGCTTTTCTAAAGTTGGAGCATTTCATAAATTTCCACGTTTATATATTTCTTGCAGATAAACTGAGTTTGCGACTTAAATAACTACGACTAGTTATTCTTTAAAAGCGAGAATGAGAAAATTGGTGCAGTCAGTCTGCCTATCTGTTTGTCTGTCTTTGGCAAATTTTTCGAGATATCTGTACAATTTGTTAAATGTTGTAAAACCAGTAAAGAGCTATTGCGTTGATCAATTATAATTGCTTTCAGGGTTGAGAGTCCCATTCGTGCTGTCTGAGTTTAATTGTTTTTTCTGCAGACATCAGCATTAATGATTTCTTACTGACTACAATAATAATACATCCACAATCTTTTCTATTCTTTTTTTTTATTATTATCAAACCATTCTTTTAATAACAAAGTATTTTGTTTTTGCAATAGATAGGTTTCCATCCATTTCTTCTTCCATTTTTCTATACCCTTCACACATACATCTTCACCGGGTCGGATAATTTGCTTCGGCTAACATTGTAAAATTATATTAAAATAAATAATACAGACACAATCTTTCTATTGTTTTTTATTATTATCAAGCCATTCTTTTAATAACAAGGTATTTTGTTTTGCACATTGCAGATTATTATTGCTGTGTCTACAACAATGGATGTTATATTTTAAACGGTTGTTGATTTTTAACTCCGATAGCTTAGGACAACCTCGTGCAAGCATATCAGTTACAACGTTCTGCATTAGATAGGTTTCAATCAATTTCTTCTTTTCTAGACCCTTCACAAATACTTCTTCACCGGGTCGGATAATTTGCTTCAAATAAAGCGCTATATATGATAACACCATTCCAGCTGTTGAAGATTCGTCCCAAGAAAGACCATGAATATTCTTTGTCACCCAGTCGTTATGTTTTATATGATCTTGACTCAAACAACTAGACTGCATTGGTAGTTTAAAATTTGATGCCAAACAACACCTTTCAACAAGTCCAAAACCGCAATTTCTTTACACACAAACTCGTTTTCTTGTATTTAAATCCTGAGTATCAATTATATACATGTTTGTATGTAAATATATGCAGTAAACTTCGACTAATTAAATTAATATTAGGAGCAATCTCCTTATATAGCAGATTACCACCATCTGCGTACTTTGCCAACCCACTTTTTAACCTATCACAAGAGTGAACACATTTTGATTTGAAACCGGCCCATGTGTATTTGCAGCCTCTAAACATAAATCAGAATCCACTTTAATTAAACACAATTGACTTGAATGCGATATTTTTGCATCTGTCATACTTATAACTTCTAGCTAGAAAACCAAATTCAAAACATCTACACACATTTCCTCTGCACTTACATTTTTCAACATACGTGTGTTTTGAAGTATGTATGTTCTATTGAAAGTAATATAAAGCCGATCCTAATTCAAAACGTGCCCACAAGTATTTTACAGTAAAAGTATATAACGCCGATCCTAATTCAAAACGGTGCACGTGTAACTTCTCGCTAGAAAACCGAATTCAAAACAGCTACACACATTTTTCTCTGCACTTACATTTTTCAACATACGTGTGTGTTTCATTAAAAGTAATATAAAGCCGGTCCTAATTCAAAACGTGACAGACGTATTTTACATTGAAAGTATAGAAGAATTCATGTTTTCACAACTATTTTACATTGAAATTATATAGGGCCGATCCTAATTCAAAACGTGACAGACGTATTTTACACATGGAAAATACGTCTGTCGCGTTTTGAATTAGGACCGGCCTTATTTATCTACTATCCTTGCATATAACATGTTGTATGCTAATTTTTTACAGTTGTTTTGCTTACGTCAGAAGATATTTATGTATAAATAGTCAATAAATTTCTACATATATTAATTATTAAGTAGTGTAGTGATTGTAAAGAACGACCATTATGAATTCTGAAACCGTAGCCGAAGTTAGTAGTGATATTTTAAAGTTAACAGTTAAGTGTATGAATCTAATCAAATCAGTGGACAAAAATTATGAAACACATGATCATTCTTAAAACAAACATTAGTTTATTAAAGCTTGCAATTAAAAATAAGGTATACGAAGACAATCACCAGGAAAATCCTAGTAAGCTGCAGTCTAATTTGGCACATCTTAAAAGTTACCTTGTACAATTGAAACACTTGAAACGCTCTTTAGAATACCAACGTAAAGGTATTAATGCAACGCTTTCTAGAAGTCATATTTGGCATTTAATTTGGCATAATGTACAATCATGTGTTGAAAGTCAAATAATTACGGGACTTATTACCAATTTAAGTTATAAAGATCATCTAGTGTTCTTAGACAAGGCGTTCGCTAGTTTTAAACGCAAGATTGTTGCTTGCTTAAAATAAAGTCAATGTTGAAAGTTAATGTAATATTTACCGCTAACTTTGTGAAGCCTACAACTGGTGAAATAGATTTGAAGACGTTCCCTACTGCATATCGTCACATCGATATAAACACCAATCTCAAGCAGTGGTATAAGGAGAACGTATTGGAAAAAATATTGAAGCGATTGGAAGAATTTAGTAAAAAGGATTCAGGTTGGGCAATCCAAGAAGTTTTACACTTGAAGGTAAATATAAACAATCATGATCCGCTTAAAGGAGAGTGTTCAACGTTTGTTCCGGTTCCGGACTTTATAGCAAAAAAACGAGCTGTGATAAATGTAATAAATAACGACCAACATTGCGTTCTTTGGGCCACGGCTACCGCTTTAATTCCTGCTAAACAAAATATTCATAGAATATCTAACTATCCACATGTTGATTCAGTAGTACGCTACAATTCAATTCTGTTTCCAATTACATTAAAAGACATAAAGAAAATTGAGAAGCTCAACAATATTGCAATTAACTTATATTGCATAGAAAATACTAAGATACTGCCATTTTGTTTAAGTGAAAATTTAGGAAAAATAGAACCTATTAATCTGTTAGTTTTAAACAATGATTCCTTACAATATTCTCGTCCAACAAATGCTAATGAGAATCACTTTCATTTTACTTGGATTAAGGATATGTCAAAATTATTTGCAAAACAGTTATCTTCACATCACCATAGAAAATTTTCTTGTTATAGATGTTTAAATAATTTTAGTACAGCAGCATTACTTAAGCATCATTCGAATCATTGCGAAAAACAGAATACTTGCTCAATAAGATTACCCGAAGAATCTGAAAAGTATCTAATATTTAAACATTTCCACTATCAAAAAAGGTATCATTTGTAGTTTATGCAGATCTCGAAAATAAATTAGGACCATGCAATGAGCCGGAGGTAATATTAAACACACTCCGTTACCAAAGACATATACCTTTTAGTGTAGCGTACTATTTGAAATGCTCGTATGATAATAAATATTCCAAATTTCAATTGTATCGCGGAAAGGATTGTATAGAATGGTTTGTTGCTCAATTGAAACTGATTTCACAAACATCGAATAAAATTTTCTGTAACCCAAAATCTATAAATCCATTAACAGTAGAACAAAAGTCAGCATTTAAATTTGCCCTTCACTGTCGCATTTGCAATAAACCTTTTAGTATAGATGATATTAAAATTCACGATCACTGTCACTTTACAGGTGAATTTCGAGGAGCGGCTCATTAGGATTGCAACATTAATTATCATAATTCTTATATGATACCAGTAGTTTTTATAACTTATCAGGCTACGTTTCGCATTTCATAATTAAAAAAATCGCGTTAGGGTTTTCAGGTTCGTTAAGCATGCTACCAATAAATAAGGAAAAATACATATCTTTTACAAAATATGTAAAAGGTACGAAAGTTAGTTTTAAATTTATCGATTCATTCAGGTTTATGGCATCTAGTATCGAAAAATTAGCTTCCTACTTAGATGATAATAAAAAATCCATTACCAGGGAAAGTTGTAACACTGACAATGAGTTTCGGTTATTTACGCGTAAAGGCATATTTCCCTATGATTATATTAACTCTTGGGGTAGGCTCAATGAAACCAATTTACCCTGTAAAACAGCATTTTTTAATCGTTTGCGCAATGAAGAAGTCTCAGATGAAAACTACAATCATATATAAAAACACTAGAGGACTATTCAGATCTATATTTAAAAACAGATGTACTGCTTTTGATTGACATATTTGAAAACTTTAGAAAAACTTGCATGTTCACGTATAAGTTAGATCCACTTCACTACTTTACGGCTCCTGGTTTAGCTCTAGACGCAATATTAAAAACGAGAAGCGTTAAACTCGAGTTTCTTACTGATATTGAAAGAATAATGTTTTTAGAATGGGGAATTCGTGGTGGCGTTTATCAATGTTCAGGTAGATATGCCAAAGCAAATAACAAATATATGAATGCAGATTATGATCCGAATTTCGATTCTAAATATTTAATGTATTTTGATATTAATAATTTATATGGGGCTGCAATGTCTGAATATCTTCCATATGGAGAATTTGAATTTTTAGATGGCACCAGTCCAGATATAGTACGTTTAGACATACTTAATATTCCCGATGATTCTGATGTAGGATATATTTTTGAATGCGATTTACACTACCCAGTATCTTTACATGAAATTCACAGTTACTTACCTTTGGCGCCTGAACATATGATACCACCAGTACCTTCTAATAAATCAAACCTAAAGAAATTACTTACAACTCAACTATATTATTCACTACAAGAATTTAAAAATGTATTTAAGCTACGGTTTAGAACTGAAAAAGATTTACAAGGTTCTTCGGTTTAATCAAGCCCCTTGGTTAAAAGAATACATTGATTTGAATACGAAATTAAGACAACAGTCAAAAAACAGTTTCGATATATGCTTTTATAAAAATATGATAAATTCGGTTTATGGAAAAATGATGGAAAACGTACGGAAATGGAAAGATGTGAAATTAGTGACCCAATGGGAAGGATGGTTTGGAGCTCGTAGTTACATAGCGAAACCTAATTTTCACAGTTGCACTGTGTTAGACAAAGACATTGTCTTAATAGAAATGAATAAATTAGAGGTTTATTTAAACAAACCCATTTATGCAGTTTTCTCTATTCAAGATATTTCGAAAACCTATTTATATGAATTTCAATATAGTTATATAAAATCGCAATTTGCTAACAAAGCAAAACTTCTGTACACAGATACGGATAGTTTGATTTACGAGTTTACCGTTGAAGATATTTACTCTTATATCAAACAAGATATTCATAGATTTGATACTTCCGACTACGACCCCTATAACAAATATCATATCCCATTATCAAATAAAAGGTTCCTGGTATTATGAAAGATGAAAACAATGGTGATATCATGCTAGAGTTTGTAGGGCTTAGATCTAAAATGTACACTTACAGAGTTCAGGAAAGGGTAATAAAAAAGTCAAAGGGATCTTCCTTAGCAAGTATTAAGCAAATATCTTTTAATGATTATAAGAATGCTTTGCTTTATAAACAGACTGTACGGAAACAGCAATGTTTAATTAGATCAGTCAAACATGATGTGTTTACTATAAAACAAAATAAAATTGTTCTTAATCCAAGTAATGATAAAATAATTCTTAGTACCCCAACCACTGATACTAAACCTTGGGGGTATAACTATACACCCATAAATGACTTGTAAAGCTTCAACCACTGGCTCAAATAAAGAATGCAATTTATTTTATCCCGATTAACATATAATATTTTTTAGTTATAAAAACATCGGTGTTATGTTTATACCTGCACAAATTGACATCCATTTCAAACAAGTATTTATTAAGGTCATATAAAGGACCAAAAGTTTTATAATATAAATAACGTTGTGTAATTTAAATTTCATTACGTAGCATTAGTTGAATTTTAAAAAATTATTTTTATACCTCCATCATGAGTTAGTTACTACGTGCTATAATTGCTTTAACAAAGCTTTATGGAAAATGTCATGCGTTGCACATTGCATATTCTATAGTGCGTGTAAATTAATAAACAAACATTGACGGTTTAATCTGAGACATTTTTTCAAAACTTGCTTTAATTTTTATTAAAATTTTTTATATGTAACCATAAAAAAATAGCGCTGTAATGATAGTGTATTTTCTGTACACACAGCATAAATCAAAGGTCGTATAAAAAAGCATTTGATTACTATACTGCAAGCAAGCAAATTTAAGCGAGCAAATTTTTTCCTTAACGCAGTTGAATGAAAAATGATGTGAGATTGTTGTTATTGGTAATTAAAATTTAGTATTAATTTTTTCTGCTGATGAACGTGCTTTGTTAAGGCAAGATTTCGAATTTGCTTTATTTTTCTGAAAAATTGCAAAATGTCTAATTTTATAGCTATTTTGCTTACATCAGAACATATTTATGTATAAAGTAAACATTTTTTTATAATAAAATAAACCTTAATACAAAATCACAATCAGTTTTACTGAAAAGGAAATATTTCACATTGATATTTTTGTATAAATTAAAGTTATTTTTTTCCTAAATTTTTAGTTAAACAAACAAAACGCATGAGTTTGATGCAGATTTTTTTCTGGGATACTCAAATCTTTAGGAATTTTTTAATTGAAGCAACATTTTGGGAAAATTGTATCATTATTAAAATTTACTGAGATTAAATCCATTTCTTCCAATAAATTAAAAATTACACGACGTAATTATATTATGATAAAACTGCAGAATGTGTTTCAGAGTAGCCTTCAGTATGTAAATATGTAAAATGCTTGCATGCGAATTGCTTTGGCGCGAGCAAGCAAATTTTTCCTTAACGCAGCTGAAATGAAAAATGATGTGAAATTGTTGTTATTGGAAATTAAAATTCAGTATTAATTTTTTCTGCTGATGAACGTGCTTTGTTAAGGCAAGATTTCGAATTTGCTTTATTTTTCTGAAAAATTGCAAATACAGAAACAGCAATGTTTAATTAGATCAAGTCAAAACATGATGTCTTTATTATTAAACAAAAACAAAAATTGTTCTTAATCAAAGTGATGATAAAAGAATTCTTAGTACCTCAACCATTGATACTAAAACCTTGGGGGTATTACTATACACTCAGAAATGACTTTGTAAAGCTTCAAGCACTGGCTCAAATAAAGAATGCAATTTATTTTAGTTACAAAACTTCAGTATTATGTTTATACCTGCATAAGTACGCAGTTTTTCGTTTTGGATTTATCTAAAAATAGAATACCTTTCAATCTGTTCGAGTTGGACTATATTAGTATAAATGTATTGTAGAGAAAAATAGTAGTAAGCGTTCTGTTAAAAAAGAATCCAGTTTGTTAATACCATACCAGTTAGTTTATTTCAGAAATGTATAACAAAACTTTTATTTAAATTGCTTGTAAACATTAGCGGTTCTACTGACACAATTTGACAATGTTTATGACTGTTAACTAAATCACTTAATAATTTCAACATGTAAATAATATTTAAGCAAAAATTATTATTATAAAAACATGTAAAATGATAATAGTAAATAGACCGTGTTGCTAAACGATTTATTGTTTTTTTCTTTTTTTCATAATTTGTAAGGTACAGTAATAATAAAGTAATTATAATATTCTTGTGCTGTTTGAGAGTGGATTGTATTTGACTATCTTATCATGAAGTATAAGGCAATGACAAGATGTATTTGTCAAAACGCTTCTGCTAGTTTCAAATTCTAATCTAATAACGACCGTACCCGATTTTAACGCTTCGTTTAGTCTAGAACAATCTATAACTACTAATGGCACAATACTTCGTAAATCTTCAGGATTAAAAAGTAGCTCATTTTCCTTTTCGTAGTATGATTGCTGAAACTGGGTATACATCTCATATAACAATGCAGTCTGTTTATTCTCGAACTTCAAATTTAAGTTATCGTACGGGAAAATTTTTGAATTTAAATAGAGTTTCATGTTGGTTAAATAGCAATGATCAAAACGACTGTAGTTGCTCATGTATCTATTTTTTCGGTTGGTTTGGAAACCAACAATCACAAATCATAGTTTTTCTAATTGTGTTGTTGTTTTAATGTTCCATGTATGACGTTGATTTTCTTGTAGAAGTTGATATTTATGCAACTCCCATCCTCTAAGCGGAATATGCAAATCCTGATTTTGCGCAACGCATTCTATTAAATTAATTCGTTGAGTATCATCAACGGCTACATGTGGCATTTTCCATAAAACTTTTATTTCTTCATCAGGTGTAGCATTAATTATAGCATTAGTATCAAAACTAGAACGTAGTAAAACTAACTCATGGCGGAGGTATAAAATAATTTTTTTAAAATTTTGCATAATCCGAGAACCATTGAAAGGTTTATTGCAACGTTAAAATTCCCATTGGCATCAACTATTTGCGAATCATCCATAGGAAACCACCCAGCGTTTTGTTAATGTTTACTTTGAGTGCTATTATATGAAACATATCCTTTCATTATAGACGTTAATTTAGGATTCCGAACACGATCTACACTGACACCACCAATCTTATATCTAATCTCATCAAAAAGCAGCAAAACCCCATTATTTACAAACTTTGCTGTCTGAGACGGCGTTTCATCTGTTTTAATTAATTTGCCTTCTATGTACAGTATCTCTTCGTTGGTAAGGTGTAAACATCTTGTTGTTGTATAGGGATTCGAATTTCATCTTTATTGTTTAAAGATGTGTTAGCATAAGACTGATGAGTATGTTTTTCAATATTAACAATTCCATTGTCGAAGTAAACTTTTTCACGCACGTTCAGTATTTCACTATTCATTTTACTTTTTAATTAAATAAATGCAGTCCTAACGATTGTAGAAACTGCCGGTTTTGTGCTGTTAACGGTCTTAAAACAATCAATCGAGTGTCGATTGCTTTAAAATTTACAGCATTTATATCAATTCTTGACATGTTGCGTGCATTATACTTAATACCCATGGCTATTGCAGATTTTTTTAAATGCAACTTTACAGTTAGCAGTTCTCCTCTAAAATTAACTAAATTTCCATCTTGATCTAACACTTTAACTATTATTTCATTTATTATACGTGACCTGATTGGTAGATATATAATCGTAGGTGGGCACTCGACAATTTTAAAACCTGCAGGTACTTGAGGTAAAAATTCATGTATTACAGGAGCTGGTTTACTATTGAAATAGGATCCACTTGCAATATTACAATCGATTAAAACTGCATTCACTTTACAAATGTTGATCGCGTAGTCTGCTTGATGCGTGGCATATGCTAGCAATTTTCGTGGATTGAAACCGAGAAGAGAACCAATTGAATCCTTTTTGGTAAAATCCACATCTTCACTACATTTAATACTACATTTAAGTGTATTATTGTCAGCTGTAACTTCTATATACACTGGCGTCTTTCTAGCGCTTCGTGATTGTACCATACGACCACGCCATCTTTTATCGCCTAAAGCTTTTTGAAAATATTTATTAATTTCTCTAATCTCATAAGCACCTTCAGGTATTTTTATGAATTCTCCGTTAGATCCATAATAAAATTTATTATTTATTACTTTTTTAATGTTTGGATTTGTGTTATAAAACTCAAAATTTGTTAATCCTAATACGTACTCCGAATCATTATCCAAGTTTATAGGCGGATTGAAGTTGTTTGTTAAAACTGAAGTGTTTCCCATTCGAGTAAAAGTGTACGACATGACAACTTCATACGCAGTTCTATGTACTGCTTAGAAATTGTAAGCATAAATGACCGCAAAACACAGTACCGTACGATTGTTCTTGGTTAAAGTTAGAAAGAATTTTACATTTACCCCCGCTATTCAAATAACTTATCAACTCTGTTGGCGGTCGCAGGTTTCCGTAGCTGTCATTGTAAATAGCGCTACTACCGTACTTTTTATAAGAGGTCCAATGCGTGCCTAAACCTTCTATTCCATTTAAATTAATTATACCACATTCTTTTAAATTAACTTTCTTGGGAAGATTGTTTCTCATGAACACTCCACGGAAATATGGTACTTCTAATTGCTTAACAAACTCTATTAATTCTACATTGCTTAATGCTCGATTCGGTAAAATCAAGTTGCGTTCCTTTGAGGTTTTGCAGGGGCTAAAAAATGGCCAAAACCTTTTTGATAAGGTTTGATGTACATGCCGTTTCCGACTGCAATGTCCTCCATTGCATTGTTATGACGTTGTTTTTCCGCTAGTTGTTCCTTAGCTATTTTAGTATCTGAAACTGCTTTTGCAACAGCAGCCGCACCTCCAGTAAGAGTACCAAGGGCGCTTAGGCCTGCAAAAATTGGTATTAGTGGGAGAAAACCTCCTGTTTTAGGAATTGATATAATACGAGCCGATTTAATATGCTTATTTTGTTTTGCTGTATTGGCGGCTTTAATTGCTATGTTGATTGCATCCATAATATTAGATCCTTTAGCCCCTTTTAAAGCTGTTCGTGCTTGTTCGATAATACTTTTAATACCTAACGTACTTCTTATTTTACGTTTCCTTATCAGTTTTCTTATTTTATTGATATTTTTTGTTCTCAGCGATGCACAGGCACCCATACCAAGTTTTACTTTAACTTTCTTTGCGGTAGCTACTCCAAATGCTGCTGCTTTTTCACCTAAAGACGAGTCACCAGAATTTAGTCTTTCTGTAGCTAACTGAGGTAATTTCTAATCTGCTTGATGGCGTTTAGATAGATTCTTTTTTTGAAGTATGCAATATCGTGCTCCTTACAAGCCTCGTCTAACTTGTTTATTCTCTTGTCCCCCGAGCTAACCGTTCGATTAGTTTTGTACCCGGACCCCAAAATTTGTAACCCGGAATATGCGCTTTAAATGGTAAATTGTTAATTACAGTATTTAACAGTCCGTTCCCAGTAGTTTTAGAATTATTATAGGTAATCATTAGCGGACAACTGTCCTCTCAAGCTGTGCAATAAATAAATAAAAAATCTTGAAATAATGATTCTTTATATACTCGCCCTTTTTTATTTATAATTCCACTTCTTTACAATCGAATTTAGTACTTGCGAACATGCGTGTTGTGAAACAATCAACATTTTTAACAGTAATGACATTGACGTGCAATCCTTAGCTAAAAAAAAACATAGCGTTCTTCCGCCTTCATCTATTCGATGTCTACTTGTTGGTCCATCATATTGCAGTAAAACCAACGTTATGATTGAGTTGATAGAACATCCTAATGGTTTAAAGTTTGAAAACGTATATGTTTATTTTAAATCACTTTATGAACCAAAGTATCAATACCTTGAAAGTCTACTGCGACCAATAAAAGGGATCAAATATTATACATTTTCCAGTTCTGATAATATTATATCACCATCTGATGCTCGAAATAATTCTATATTTGTTTTTGATGATGTAGCTTGCGATAAACAAGGTATAATTAGGGAATACGTTAATATGGGGCGTCATAAACAAGTAGACAGTTTTTACTTTTGTCAAAGTTGTACTCGTATACCTAAGCACGTACTACGTGATAATGCTAATCTTTTAGTCTTATTTAAACAAGATGATTTAAACTAAAAACACATATATGACGATCACGTCAATACTGACATGAAGTACGATAAATTCCGTGAAATATGTGCTGCTTGTTGGCAAGACAAATACGGTTTGTTAGTTGTAGACAAGGACAGTGATCCAGGTCAAGGAAGGTACCGAATAGGTTTAGATCACTTCATACATATTTACACCTTGAGAGAGACGCAAGTATCATTAGTATTCAAGAATTTTTTTTATTACAATAAACTTTTTACGCAATGAACAAGGAGGCCATAAAACTTAAAAAAATTTTAATTAAGAAAAGAGACATTGTAAAAAACAAATTACGCCAGTTAAAAGATAGTGAAGTCGTCCAAGCGGAATCAATCTTACCCATAACATCGCGAATAGAAACTATTGCTAATAAACTGGATGGGGAAAGCGTGGTAAAAAAAGAAAAATTTAAAGAAGAAGAAAAGAACTGCCTCATAGCAGTGTAAAAAAAAATTAAACCTAAATTGCTAGAAAGGAACGTTGACTATATTGATTTGCCGGCTATTGCTCAGCATATACCGAATATAAAAAAAGGTTCCATAGAGGAAGATGATGATGATGATGTTGAGAATGAATACGAAACAGAAGTTAATCGAAATGCTCAAGAAGCCCAGGAATATATACAAAGCTTTGCCGATTCACCTGGTATGACACATTATCTCGAACAGCTACATCCGCTACCTCGAGAATATATTTACAATATGTTTAAAAATGTTAAGAACGAATTTGATCATAAATATGGTATTAGGTTTAACCCTGATTCAAATGGTCTTATGATAAGCAATTCGAATTTCGAGTTGGATGATGAAAATGTACTAATAAATGATTTGATATATAAAGGTACTCCTGGATTATACGAACTACTGCATAAAAAATATCCTGTCGGGTGCAGACCGCAAGATCTAAAGTCATACCTTGATATTGTGAAAAGAACAAATGCTAGTAGAAGATATTATTCTGAAACAGAACAAATTCAGGGCAATAATTCATATAAATACAAAAATATAATATCTACATTGAACATACTTCTCCAAGCACCTCGTAGACCTAGAACATTACCTCATACAAAGCGTCTTGGAGGCGGTATAACAATGTAAGTATCATATAACGCTATAGATTATGTATATTGGAATGATCTCAATGAACTTGTTGATAGATTACGGCTTTTAGTTTCATCTCAGACTGCTGGACACACATGTCACGGCAACGAAATAAATTCGATCATTGAAGAATTGCGCGAGGCGAAAGTGATTAGATGATATGACAATTGACAAATTTGGAAGGCACTTAAATAACCGGAAAATAGATATAAGTGAACAGGAATATAAAAACAAAAATGAAGGTTTTGAAACCTCGATTGAGTACAAGTTACATATGCTACATTACACGGTAGTAGCAACGTTTTACTCTAGTACATTCCTCGACAGTTGCCGACATTTCTTATTTTCAACATTAAACATAATAATGAATTTTCTTATGAGGAAGCAGTCATTGAGAATATTAAAGGATACCCGCAAGACATTGAAATTCTTATAAACGAAAAAAGTTATATAATTGCACAGTTACAAGGATTTTTGCTTAAACGTATGGATGTATTCAGCTTTCGTGACAGCGGTGCTATCATAAACAATACCACAATGTTTCTTGATTTTATATTAAAAGTTCCTTTCAAAGCAAGTGGAGCCCTCGACATCCAAACATAGAAGCATTTATTAATTGTATTTAATAAATCCTGATTAGAAAAAAAAGTATTACGACAGTTGCTCAATCAAAAGCGAAAGATAATATAGTAAATGAAGTTCATAAACCAGCAAGAATAAATTTCAAGAGACGCGAAGTGATAGTAAAAGGTTTAAATGACCTTCTTCAGACCGATTTGATTGAAATGCTACCATATTCGGAAACAAACAAAGGATTTTTAATACATTTTAGCAGTTATTGATTGTTTTTCCAAATACGTATGGGCTGTACCACTTAAAAGTAAAACGGGTATTGATGTTACTGCTGCAATGAAAACAATTTTAAATAAATTTAAAAATCCACAAAGAAATTTGCAGTCTGATTTTGGTAAAAAATATTATAACAAAAACTTTCAATCCTTAATGCAGACATATGGCATAAACCATTGTAGTATTTTTTTACAAAGAAAGCATGCATTGTGGAACTTGTAATTAAAACTTTAAAGGAAAAAATGTTGCGCTTGTTTAACCTGGACGGTCCTTACAATTGTATAAAAAATTTAAGTGATATTGTAAAACAATACAACAATACAGTTCACAGTACTATCGGAGTCAAACCTGTAAAAGTTGATAAATCAAATGAAAAAACTATTCTTAAATCATCATTTACCCACATCAAACTTGCAACCAAAATACCAAAATACTCTATTAAGGACAGTGTGAGGGTTAGTAAACACAGGGAAGCATTTACGAAAGGTTACACGCCAAAGTGGCCAAATAAATTTTTTAAGATTTTAAAGGTAAACGTAACCAATCTGACAACATATATATTAGAAGATCAAGACCAGAAAGAAATCAAAGGTGTATTTTATGAAATGGAGTTGCAAAAGGTTAAACATCCAGGATTTTGCCTGGTAGGAAAAGTCCTAAGAAAGAGTGGAAACAGAGTCTTTGTAAACTGGTTAGGCTTCTCTAACGTACACAATAGCTGGATCGATAAAAATAATGTTTGCTAGAGGTTGTTAAAATAATAGTTAATAAGGCTAACATTGTAAAATTATATTAAAATAAATATTACAGACACAATCTTTCTATTGTTTTTTATTATTATTAAACCATTCTTTTAATAACAAGGTATTATGTTTTGCACATTGCAGATTATTATTGCTGTGTTTATAACAATGGATGTTACATAGTAAACGATTGTTGATTTTTAACTCCGATAGCTTAGGACAACCTAGTGCAAGCATATCAGTTACAATGTTTTGCATTAGATAGGTTTCCATCCATTTTTTCTTTTCTAGACCCTTCACACATACTTCTTCACCGGGTCTGATAATTTGCTTCAAATAAAGCGCTATGCATGATGACAACATACCAGCCGTTGAAAATTTATCCCAAGAAATACCATAAATATTTCTTGTCACCCAGTCGTTGTGTTTTATATGATCTTGGCTCAAACAACTAGACTGCATTGGCAGTTTAAAAATTTGATGCCAAACAACACCTTCCAACAAGTCCAAAACCGCAATTTCTTTGCACACAAACTCGTTTTTCTTTTATTTAAATCCCTCAATATCAATTATATGCATGTTTGTATATGTAGGTATGTAAATATGCAGTAAACTTCGACTAATTAAATTAATATTAAGAGCAATCTCTTTATATAGTAGATTATCACCATCTGCGTACTTTGCTAACCTACTTTTCAATCTATCACAAGAATGAACACATTTTGAATTGAAACCGGCTCATGTGTACTTGCTGATTGGTCGCACTTTGAATTCAAACCGGCCTTAGCATATTTTGCATCTGACCTACTTTATAACTTCTCGCTAGAATTCAAAACAGCTCCACATTTTTTCTGCACGCATCTGCATTTTTTCAATGTAGCATACGTGTGTGTGGACACGTTTTGAAGTCAAACCGGCCTATGTGTATTTGCAACCTCTAAACAAAAGTAAAAACATAAATCAGAATCCACTTTAATTAAATACAGCATTCTTTATACAATTGACTTAGATGTGATATTATGAATCTGACCTACTTTCTAACTTCTCGCTAGAGAGTCGAAACAGCTCCACATTTTTTGCATGCACCTACATTTTTCTAACATAGCATACACGCACCGGCCTATGTGTATTTGCAGCCTCTAAACAAAGGTAAAAAACATAAATCAGAATCCACTTTAATTAAACACAATTGACTTGAATGCGATATTTTGCATATGACCTACTTTATAATTTCTCGCTATAAAACCAAATTCAAAACAGCTCCACATTTTCTCTGCACTTACCTTTTTCAACGTAACATACGTGTGTTTGAAGTCACACACGTATGTTCCATTGAAAGTAATATAAAGCCGGTCTGACTTCAAAACGTGTCCACACGTATTTTACATTGAAAGTATACAAGGCCGGTCTGGCTTCAAAACGATGCACGCGTATGTTACATGGAAAAACATACGCGTACACCGTTTTGAAGTCAGACCGGCTTTACTTACCTACTAGGTTTGTCTGTAAGTATTTTTTGATGTAGTAGGGCCCCTCCTTCCCTCTTATTGCTTTGGTAGTCTCATCATACAACCATTCTTATCCTCCAGCGTGACGCAAAAATTAAGTTGGTCCGCAAGTACAATCACTGATTCCGTTACTTTCAAAGCTGCTTTTCTACTTTGCCCAAGTGTAAGGTTTATCTCAATTTTTAAACGATCCGCTGAACCCCACTAGGCACTCTACCCTATCTATATGTGGGGTCCCTATCACCTTTGAAGGTTAAATTGTACAGTATAGATAAAAAATACATAACATTACTAAAACCTATTTAGTTTCGACTGTATTTTTCTCTACTGCCACTTAAGCAAATTGCAGGGTGCTTTAATTAATAGCTTCTTTGATAAATCAAACTATAAATTGCTACTGTATATTATTTGCAGATGTATTGCTATACTATTTATTGTTTCGCCTGTAGAGTGAAAAGTTTGATAATAAATCAGCATTGTTGCAAAAACTGAATAGATGTTTGTTCTCTCTTGTATTCGTTAATTATTTTGTTTACAGAAATCTTAAGTGTCACGTTGCATCTTATAGGTTATTGTCCTACATTTGGAAAGCTGATTATCTTTAGCATTGTGCAGATCCAAATTATTTCTGATATACAAGTATGTAATGCACTTTAGTAGTAGTTAGTAAAAATATAGAGCTGTGAATTCATTGCTACGCTAACAACTTTGTATTGAACAGTTTAACTAGCTTAGCTTATATGATTTCTTTTACGTAAATGTTCAACCACTAAGTGCCATCTTTGACCTTGAAAAAATATTACATTTTTGCAACCTACCCTGCACATACACCTACTAAATTTAAAGAACACGCAATACGAGAAATATCCTTGAAAGTTCTAGTTTGTTATATGGGATGTATCCGAGACATATTGTTGACATCGTCATAGGTTTGACTGCGTTCACTCTAAATGTCTAGAGCCACATCTTTCAATGTGGATGATAAGTGATGCAAGTGCATGTTGTGATGTACGTATTGTAGTAAAGACGTATATTGATGTCGCTTCGCGCTAATATTAATACTTTTAATTTTTTTTAATTAGTTTGTGTATTATGACTGTTATCTTAGTATGCCGTTTACTCGAGAACAGGTGAGTGATATTATTGATATCATTAAACAATCCAAAACTAACTTAATGCAATATGTTAAATCCACGGAGGTCATCACTGAGAAAGTGTCTGATAAAATAATGTATTCGTTGAAGGATAAGATGGCTGGATTTCACAAAACTATAGGAGAACTCAAAAAAAGAAAATAACGATTTAAAAATGAAGTTAGATGACCTAAAAAACTACACTCGTCGAAATAATATAAGAATTTTTGGTGTGGAAATAAAGGCTGATGAGGAACGATTAAATATAATTCCTAAATTGTTCTAGATTTATCTGGGTATAAATATTTGCTGTACCGGCAATGCTTAAAAATGTATGAATGAGGTATAGTATGGTGATGAATGGAAATTTTTTTTATCAAGAATGGTCAAAGAGCTAAGTGCGCCGATGTCACACAAATAAATTAGAATAGATTTACGTACAACATGTGTGCACTTTGTTACTGCTATTAGAAAGTAAATTAGTTCTTGATGTCTAATGAAATCGTCCTTTGTTATTAATTACTGCTTATACTCAGTTTTACGTCCCTTTTAGGAGTCACAAATTTGTTTCTCGCCCCACTGGTTAAAGTCGGTAACCAAACTACCTGGAATTGCTGTTGTTTGTTTAAGTCTTATCTCCCCCTAATAATGCAAGGAAAAAAAACGGTTCAAAATCGAGCTAAAAGCTTTTCGAAATATTCCTACCAACCTGTATGTAATTTAATACGAAGGTTAAATTTGTGTTCAAAAATGTGAAATTTAGATGCCGTATTATACACAAGGTGTTTCTTGTATATCATGCGCTATATTTTTTGAATAATTATCTGAAAGATTATGGAAATTAAATTTTAATTTCCTGAAATTTACTAAAAAATTAGTACATTCTAAACTATTTACTTTAAAAGAGTTATTTGATGTATTTTCACATGCTGAATGCCAAAGCAGTTTAAAAATGAAAATAACACCCTTTCAGCCCCCAAATGTCACAGTATATTCCCCTTATTTGAATACAATGCAAAACTAAATTTGGTTTTCCACTTGGATTCAAATACTCCCTAAACTTCTTTACTCCCTGACTTCCGTTCTATACGGAAACTATAAAGCGATGTGTAACTTTCCTCGCATTATCTGCGTGTCAATATCTCGTAGAATATACGTGGATTCCTCTACTACTTCACTAATTTCAAAAGGACCATTGTAGGGTAAATGCAGTTATGCACACGTCATGTGCTCCCGTTTACCCACTCTCAAACTTTTAACTGCTACTAAGTCACCAACTTTGAATCTCACTTTCTTCCTAATGCGCGCATTCATCTTTCTCACATACTTTTCAGAACGCACGCTTAACTTCTCTCTTACCTCAATCAATAGTAGGTGAAACTCATCATCCTTAGGTACAATCTGCCAAGGCCTTTTAGGGTAAGATTGTTTCATGAGCATAACACAGTTAGTTTTAGTCACGGTACTGGGCGTTTCATTTATGTAAGACCCGACCTTTGACAAATTGTCCTCCCACAACCTATGGTTCCTGTACGATGCTAAACCTAAAAATTTTACCGTTCCCTGTATGTATCTTTCAGCCGGGTGTGCTTGCGGATGTCGGATGCTGCAAAACACCACCTTAATATTTTGTTGCTCCCCATGATCCACAAACTTTGATTATTAAAATATGCCGCGTTGTCGGCAAACACACGTTTAAATCGACCAACCTCTCTACAATATTGTTCCAATTTTTTGATAGTTTGAACAGTGTTGCATTTCCTCGTAGGGTATAACATTGCGAACTTAGAAAAAATGTCAACTATTATTAAAACATGCTTATTCCCCTTTCTATTCGCAACCAAATTGCTCAAATAGTCAATCGTAATCAAGTCAAGCGGATCCTTTACCTGAATGCTCTGTACAACATCCTCATTGGCATGATTTTTATACTTCCCAAGAATGCATCAGTGACATGTGTTAATTATAAATTTAACTGTGCTAATATTCTTGACTGCAAAGAATGTCTTTTTAAAGATCAACCACGATTTCCGAATCCCTATGTGACCATATCTGATATGCATCCAGAACAATCGGCCTCGCCTGCTTACGATCGACCACGTCTACCTCTTGATTATTAATTCTTTTACCTAAGAATCGATTCATCATTGTATAATTTTTGAAATTGAACTCAATCTCCAATCTCCTCTTAATTGCCCGCAATTCCTCACTCTGCGCTTGATACCTTAAAATTTCCTCCTGCCCATATACCGACCCGTCCTGTATGAAATTATTTATCGCTATCAAAATGTCACATGGTTCCTTGTTTGCACTTTCCCTATTCCTGCTAAAAGCGTCAGCTATAAAATTATTTTTACTTTTAATATATCTGATTTCAATATCAAACCCTTGTTGCAATAAGTCCCATCTATATACCCTGTTGTTGGAAAATCTAGTATTCATTAATGCACATAAAGCGGAATGGTCAGTCTTTATAACAAAATGCCTACCTATTAAATTAAATTTTAAATTGCTAATACCAAAAACCACAGCAGCCATCTCTTTTTCGCTTATAGTATAGTTTAGTTCATGCGGTTTTAGTGTCCTTAAAATAAAAAAAATAGGAACTTCTTTTCCATTCTGTACCTGATATAGTTCGGCGGCAAGAGCACAATCAGACGCGAGTTAAGGTTCGGGCCTTTGGAGCTGTGTTTTTAAAAAACAACTTAAACACTTAACAAACTTTTATTATGAAATTTATATAACTTGTACATAATACTAAAAAATAATTATTGTACTAGTGAGTAGCTTGAACAACGAAGTATGGAGTTCGAAGACTGACTGCCGGGCATTGAGCTCCCGGGCTTTTTATAATAACCTGCCCCTCACACGGCTGTGGGAACTTGCAGATCTCATGTCTGCGTTTCTCTTAATTGTACACTTTATTACAATGTAACAACTTAATTCTAAGTAATTGCGGTATGTTGACCGCCTGTGACCTGCCACCTGCAGTATTACTGCCCTCACGGATGCAAAGTTGCATGTCCGTTCTCATGAACTGTCGATAACCTCTCTGGGTTATCTTTGTGTTACAATGTTGCAATGAACTTATACTTTATTTAACAATTTCTAATAATTCCTATTAGATTCAATATTTCAATATATATAGGTAATTGGGGGATACATAACTCCTCCCACCGTAAATGAAAAATTAAGGTTTTTCTTAATTTTTTAATACATAAAATTCATTATTCAAATTCATTTAAAATTCATTGTTTCTAAAGGTATACTTATTGTTTCTTTCTTTCTCTTTGTTTCCTTAAATCTAGAACTGTTTTCTTCATTCTTATATCTAAGGTACATTTTGTAAAATACATATATAATTACAAAAATTATTAAAATGATTAATACAATTGTCCAAACACTTATATTATTATAATGTAACTTTGGCGTTTTGAGTTCACTTAATTGTTCTTTATAACTTTCCACTAATTTCACGGCGTGGTTGAGATGGTCTAAGTCTAGATGCTCTAGCTTCATAGGTTTCTTGATTATTTCTTCGTCTTCTTGTTGTATCTTGAACTGTAGTTCCGGTAGGTTTGCAAGTTTCTTTGTTGCTATGGGATCTTGGTAAACTCTGATTACTTCATCCTTCAATTTCACATAACAGTCTTCTTTGAGGGTAATTAGTTTGCTTCCGATTAATGCTTGGTTATTTTCATCTTGGTTGCAGTGGATGGTTGCTATTACTTCTGTTGGGAAAATGGCTATCCATTTGTTATCTGTAACTTTTTGAATTTTCATGTTAGTTATTTGCACTTGTTTGGGTTCACAGTTTTCGTAATGATTTGAGAATTTTAATAGTTGTACTTCACAAGGGCTGTCTTCTTTAATGGTTGTTGTCGTCATCGATTGCCATAAATATTGGTTTGGTGTTACTTCAGTACATTTTTCGTTTGTATAACCATATCTCAGTTCATTTAGGGATAGGAATTTAGTTTTGGGTATGATTACTTGGTATGTGCTAGTAACTTTCGTTGGAAAAGCAAATATATGATAATAATGATAATTGTTACTTTCTACTATTGGAATTTTTATTAAAAATATCTTAATGTTGCTAAAATTTGTTGCATTAAAGTAAGGGTGGATATTATTTGAGTAAATATTGTATTTAGTATACTGCCTAGTTTATTGGTAGTATACCGGGGTTGTTCTTTATTTATTGTTATTGGGTTGTCCGTTCTACCTGGGCGGAGGTTAACGGTAAGGGTGATGATTGTCCATCTGAAATTACAGGGTGTCTTAGGTTTTTCAAATGAATGTACTTTGTTATTTTACCGTTGTCTACTACTGCTATGTTTTTATCTGATATTTTCTTAATTTTGAATGGTCCTAAATTTCTGGGTGCTGTTTTATGTCGCTTGCTTTGAAAGTTTTTCTCATACACGGTTTGTCCTATTGAAAATTTATTTGAGTCGGTATTTTTGTTTCAGGTTGTGGTGATACGTTCTTTATCGTTTTCTAATTTATCTTTTACTTTGTCATAAGTTATTTTTAGTTTTTGTTTGTGGTCTTTCGCATATTGTTGGTATACTTCCTTGTTGTAGTGTATGTCATAGGGATTTCGTGAATCTAAATGTCCTAATGTTAATTCTAAGGGTGTAAAATTTGTTGATGAGTGAATTGTGTTATTAAAGGCGATTAGTGCGTATGACATTAAATTGGTTATATGTTCCTTTTTATAATTTATTCTTAATAATCGAATTTGTTCTAACAGGGTTAAATGTAGTCGTTCAATTAGTCCGTTTGATTCAGGGTGGTTTTCCGTTATGAAATGAATTTTTATTTTGTGAAGTTCTAAAGTGTTTTGTATTGTCTCATTTTTAAATTCGCTACCATTGTCTAGAGTTATTGGTTCGGGTGTTCCGTAAAATGTGAAATATTGTAAAAATCCTTGGGTCACGTCGATGCTATTTTTGGATGTGATTGGTATTGCTTGGCCTATTTTTGTGAATGCGTCTACAATTGTTAGATAGTTTTGCGCTTCTACTACTAGAGTATCGGCATGTAGTTTTTGAAATGGTTTGTCGGGTGTTTTGGTTAACATTAAGGGTATCTTTGGGGGTTTCCTATCGTATTTCGCTCTGTCACATAGTTCGCATTGGTCAATAAAATCTGTGGTCAATTCCTTCATGTCTTTAAAATAATAACGTCTTACAAGTTGCTTTATAGTTTCGTTAATTCCACGATGGTTGGTTTTTCCTTCGTGTTGATTCCTAATTACATCGTTTATTTCGTCAGGGTCGTCTAGTGTTATTAATTTTCTAGTACATCTGATGAGTTCAGGTCCAGAGTTATTAAATAGTTTAATGTATAATTCTGAAAATCTTTGGTATAAATGTTCGGTGTTGAAATAAAGATAAAATCGTTTTTTCTCGGGGGTGTATTCTTTTAGAATTTTAATTATTTGTTCCTCGTTGTCGTCTTTAGTTACTTGAATTTGGTATATCTTTTTGTTATCTACTTTTGTATATTTTACTGGATTGGGGTTATTTAAAACTTCGGTTATTATAAATTAGTTGTGTTTCATATCGATTGCTTCGTTTAAAATTTTAAAACGCGTTTTTTGGTTCTTCGTTTTGTGTCGAGTGTATCGTGTCGATCTCGTCTGGATCTTCCCTTATTTCTGCTTCGTCTACGTTTCCTATAATGGATTCCGTTTCTAATGCATTGAGTTGGATTCTGCTTAAAGCGTCTGCGTTGTTGTTATAGATTCCCTTTTTATATATAATTTCGTAATCATACTCTTCGAGTCTGATTCTCCATCTTTGTAATTTTGAATTCGGTTCTTTCAGTTTGCATAGCCATACTAGTGGTCTATGATCGGTGTATATGTAAAATTTTCTTCCGTATAAGTAAGGTCTAAATAATTTTGTTGCCCAAATTATGGCTAATAATTCTTTTTCTATGGTACTATATTTTTGTTCGGTTTCATTCAGGGTTCTGGATGCGTAGCTGATGGGTTTATCGCTACCTACTTTTCCTTGGCTCAATACTGCGCCTAATGCTACATTCGATGCGTCTGTCGTCAGTATAAATAGTTTTGTAAAGTCTGGGTATTCTAATACAGGGTGATTCGTTAATATGTTTTTAATTTTGTCTATGGCTTTAATAAATTCCGGGGTGTGTTCAATTTTGTTTCCCTTTTTTAAACAGTTTGTCAGGGGTTTGGTTATCTGAGCGGTAGTAACCACTAAGTCCTAGAAATCCTTTAATTTCTTTGGTTGTTTTTGGTAATGGGTAATTTAGAACTGCATCTGTTTTGTCTGGATTTGACATTACTCCTTGGGGTGTTATTACATGTCCTAAAAATGATACTTCTTTTTGTAAAAATTCACTTTTGTCTAATTGTACTTTAAAATGTGCTTGTCTAAGTCTTTCGAATACTTCTTTCAATCTTTCTATGTGTTCTACCAATGATGTGGAATAAACTATGATGTCGTCAAGGTATACAAGGCATTTTTCATTGTGTATTCCTCGTAATATATTGTCCATGACTCTCTGGAAAGTAGCGGGTGCGTTCTTTAATCCAAATGGCATTCGTTTGTATTCGTAATGTCCTCTAGGTGTGCTGAAGGCTGTTTTTGATATGTCTTTTTCTTCCATCTCTACCTGATGGTATCCTGATGCTAGGTCTAATGTTGAAAAGTATTGGCATTTGCCTAATTTGTCTAAAATTTCGGTTATATTTGGTAGTGGATATTTGTCATCTACCGTTTTTTCATTTAACTTTCTATAATCTATTACCATTCTGTACTTTCTCTTTCCGGTTGCGTCTAATTTCTTAGGTACTATTAACACGGGGCTGCTCCATGGTGAATTGGAGTGCTGGATTATGTCTTAGTCTAATAAGTCTGCTACTTGTCTGTCAGCTTCTTCTTGGCTTGCATGAGGTAGTCTATATGCTTTTGTAAAAATTGACTTATCGTCTGTTAACTCGATATTATGTTTTACTGTGTTGGTGAATGTTAATGGTATCCCTTCGCAGTGGAATACGTCTCGGTATTCAAAACATAAGTTTTAATTGCTCTTTCTTCTTCTTGATTGATGTCGGTATTGAAGCGGATGTTAGTTAAATTTTCTCTTAACATTTTGTCATGTTCTTTTGGGTTGTAATCGTTTTCTAAATTTTCGTCTATTTCCATTTCGTTAAAATTTAGTTCTACGTTAATTGGGTCTGTCAATGATAATTCTACGGGATAGTCGTTTGAATTTAATATTGTTGTGGTTGCAAAATTATCTTTTATTTGCACTAAGGCAGTTGGGGTTTCTACTCCTTGTTGAAATGTCATATGATTTATTATTCCTAAATTTTTGTTAGATTTTACTGAGATTTTTATTTTTCTTTCCGTTCGGAGTTCTATAGTGTATTTTTGTTCAATTTGTGTGTTTTGAAATTTAATTGGGATTTTTCCGTATTTTGTCCTTAATAAGCGATTTTTAATGTCAATGTTGGCTCCTAATTTTCTTAGAAGGTCCATTCCGATTAATCCGTCATATTTGTCGTTAAATTCGAATACACAAAATTTATGTTTCATTTTAACATTAAATGTTCTCGGTAAGGGTATATTGGCTACGAATTGGTGTAGTGTTGTTTGATGGGCTGTTTTAATTTTAAATGGTTCTCTTTCTACATAATCTAAATAATGTTTTGTACGGTTCTGGGGCTAATTAATGTTTTGATGATCCGGTGTCGATTAATAGTTTGAATTTGGCGTGGGGTATTTCTATGTATGGTAATACTAGGTGATTTATGTTATTTAAGTTTATTAAGTGTGGTTGTCTATGAATGGGTCCATTTGAAAATTTGAGTTCGAGTTTTCGTCGTCGTACTCCTCGTAAGTTTCGTATTGTTCGTCACGTTCGTAAGTTTCTGCATGATTTGATTCATGGTTCGTAGGTGTCTCAATGTAATTATTCTGGTCAGTGTCAAATTTTTCTATTGCTTGATGGAATAATTCTTCCGATGTAAAATTGCGTTTCTGATGAGGGTTTGGTCGGATATGTGTTATTTTTGTATTGTGTCTGGTGTTACCAGATGAGGTATCCATTGGTGTTGGTTTTTGTAATCATTATTAGGGTTGTTATGATTACTAGTCATTGGTGTATTTCTATTGCGGTTTGCGTTGAATGCTGGTCTTTGTTGGTTTAGGTTTTGATTAAATCTTGGTTGGAATGCGGGTTTCGTAAAAGTTGGGTTAAATGTTGGTTTTGGAAAATGTTTATATTGATTATTAAAATTCGTATTGTTGAAACTTGGGTTATTAATTCGCGGTGTATTTGTTTGTGCGTTAAAGGGTGTGAATTTTTGTTGAGGGATTGTTTGTCTTGTGGCTTGTATGGTTTTTATTGGTGAATAACTTTTATTCGCGTTGGGGTTGTGTAGTCTGTTGCGGTAATACATTACATTTTCTTCTTCTATGACTAGGTTCATAGCTTCTTCTAGATTTTGGGGTCGTTGGAATCTGATTTTATCCGATAGTCGTTCTGGTAAAGCGTTTATGTATGTGTCTAGTGCCATTTCGTCATACATTTTTGTTTTTAAATGTCTAACGTTTTGATCGGGTTCTTCGATTTTTAATTTGGTTAGTATTAAACTTCTCACGTCTTGGCATTTCATTCCGAATTGGTAGGGGGATTGATTGTGTTCCATTCTAAGGTTTATTAGGTCTCGTACCAGGCATTTTATGTTACGTTGGTCTCCAAAATATGCAATTAGTAGCTGTTTAAACTCCTGCCATTCTTGTAAATCGTCCCTACTGGCGATTAAGGTTAGTGCCCTTCCGGTTAGTTTACTAATTATCAAGCGTATAAGCAATGAATTGCTTTCGTTATCTCCGGGTTTGTAGAAGGTTTTTAGGAACATTTCAGATGCTCCAATGAAATTTGAGAGATGTGCTTCCGTGCCATCATATATCTGTATTGTCTCCAAATAGAGTCGCATGTCTGTGCTACTCATGTTGATTAAGGGCTGTTTTCGATTTTGGGAAATTTCAAAAAAAAAAATTTTTTTTTTTTTGAATTGAGGTTTATTTCGCTATGTGTATTGTTATTTTTGCTTCGGATTTACTAATTTTCCGTTTGGGTTGTAAAATTTCAAATTTTGTAGAAATTGGGGTTGGTTTTGTTATTTGTAGCGTTAATTATGCTTGGGATGTATTAATTTTTCTTTTGGATTGAATAATTTCGAATTTTGTAAAAATTTGGGTTGGTTCTGCTATTTGTGATGTTAATTTTGCTTTGGTTTTATTAATTTTCCTTTTAGATTGAATAATTTTGAATTTTGTAAAAATTGGGGTTGGTTTTGCTATTTGTGATGTTAATTTTGCTTTGGTTTTATTAATTTTTTTTTTAGATTAAATAATTTTGAATTTTGTAAAAATTGGGGATGATTTTCCTATTTGAAACGTTAATTTTGGTTTGGGTTTATTAATCTTTCATTTAGATTGGGTAATTTTAAATTCTGTAAAAATTGGGGATGATTTTCCTATTTGAAACGTTAATTTTGGTTTGGGTTTATTAATCTTTTATTTAGATTGGGTAATTTAAAATTCTGTAAAAATTGGGGATGATTTTCCTATTTGAAACGTTAATTTCGGTTTGTATTTGTTAATTTTCAGTCTAGACTGAAATGGATGGATTTGTTCTCGCTTTATCTGCTTAGCTTTGTGTTAGTTTAATTCTGTTAATTTGTAATTAATACTCTTTCCGTGGGTTTTATTGAGTTGCGTAAACGTACAGTTCGTCTGTTTTGTATTCTAATTATAACTTAAGGTTAATTACTTCTGCACTTTATTGTTTGCATGAACTACTAAAAGATGTAGTGTTTGTTATTTAATAATAATTGCGTACGTGCTTAATAACATATGTCTATACTTATTGAGGTAATTAACACTTACAGGTGTTAATTTCAATTTATAGGAATTACTAATTCGTTTTTCTTACTCGCTAGTTACTTGCATAAATGTTACGTCTAGTTTTATTCTTAGATCTCTCGGTATTTACTTATAATGCTTGTTGGTAATTGGATCTCTCCGTAATGTTAGTTTTCAGATTACAATTATGAGCGTTTTAATTAAAGCTTCTTATGATGACCGTTTAACTGCACTTTATAATGATGAGTAATTTTTAATTGAAAAACGTTTGGCTTTTTATTCCGTGTTTGTTGCAATTGTACACGCTTTTATGGATTAATTACTTGTAGATATTAAATGCAAAACTGCGTTGCTTTTTTTATGTCGTGATGGATTTATTACTTATGATGCGAATTGCGTTGTTGAAGTTATACTTTAGTTCTGAAAGCGATTTCTCTGAGGTTTTAATTGTATAATAAAGGATGCTTCTTGCTTTCTTCGGATGGCGTTTTAGATTACAGTGGTTTTAGGTTACCGTAGCAGAGTGATTTGCTATAATTTATAAGGTCAATGGTTTTAAATAATCGTTCCGTAACTGTTTGTTCGAATTAGCTTTGAAATTAATTTTGCGTTAGTTTACCGGTTTAAAACGTGGGTTTGAATCGCGCTTCTTATTTAGTGTTAGTGAATGTGCGCCCGTTATTTTGGTTTACTTTGAGTTTGTTTTAATAATTGTGGTAAGAATCATTTTTAAATTCAAGTCTCATTTGTTTTTTAAAGAAAAAAATATCTCTTTAACATTCGTCTCATAAAATGTTATACAGTCTCGTTTTTTTTTGGAAATAATTCACTTTGTAATTATTTTCAAAACAATATTGGCATAAAATAAAATTCATAAAACAATAATAATAAATGGTAATCAATAATAATAATACTAGCATATATCAATTATAGTTTCTGGTTTTTTAAAAAAGGTATGGAAATGAACTTACATTAATTTCATCTGTTTTTTTGGTGGGCTCGATCGATGCTGTATCTTGTCCACCTTGGTTTGTTTGTTGGATTTAGACGATTTTTGTTCTGCGTCCAACTTGGTTTGTTGCTGGATTTAGACTATGTTTGTTCTTCCTCCAACTTGGTTTGGGTTCTGCCAAAATTTCGAATTAAAATTCTTGGTCACCAATCTTCCGATTTTTGGATTTTTAGTGCCCTTTTGACATCCGTTACGACTGTGCCAGTTAAGGTTCGGGCTTTTGGAGCTGTGTTTTTAAAAAACAACTTAAACACTTAACAAACTTTTATTATGAAATTTAGATAACTTGTACATAATACTAAAAAATAATTATTGTACTAGTGAGTAGCTTGAACAACGAAGTATGGAGTTCGAAGACTGACTGCCGGGCATTGAGCTCCCGGGCTTTTTATAATAACCTGCTCCTCACACGACTGTGGGAACTTGCAGATCTCATGTCTGCGTTTCTCTTAATTATACACTTTATTACAATGTAACAACTTAATTCTAAGTAATTGCGGTATGTTGACCGCATGTGACCTGCCACCTGCAGTATCACTGCCCTCACGGATGCAAAGTTGCATGTCCGTTCTCATGAACTGTCGATAACCTCTCTGGGTTATCCTTGTGTTACAATGTTGCAATGAACTTATACTTTATTTAACAATTTCTAATAATTCCTATTAGATTGAGTATTTCAATATATATAGGTAATTGGGGGATACATAACTTGCGTCAGTGCGTAATATGAAGCCTAAGTCAAACCTTGGATGCTTCAAAATCAGCTGTTCATGAAACTGCTCTAACAGAGTTAAATATGCGGCCTCCTGGCTTTCGGACCATTTTCATTTTACACCTTTTTTTAATAGTTAGAACAGGGAAACCACATTTTTTGAAAATGCTGGTACAAACTTCTTATAAAAATTAAGAACGCCCAAAAACGCCATTAGTTTCTTAACGTTATTCGGCCTAGGATATTTTAAAATCTCTGACAATCTTTCTTTCTCAATACACATACCGTGGTTATTTACTACATAACCTAAAAGTCGAACGGTTTTGGAAAAGAACTCGCACTTCTCAATATTTAACCTTAAGTATTTTGGTTATCGTTACTGTATAAAATAAACTTACCTAATAAAAATAAATAAACAAATGGCCGAATACCTACTTAACATTGGCGGACCGTCCAAGAAGGTGCTACACTTAATGCTAATTGAGGAACTTGGCCAACTGAAACTAATACGTTTATGGTTGCTTGATAATGAATAATTTTGTTTGGCATTTGGAAAGTAATTCGACCATAGTGAACGAAAATCAATATAAATTGTTGGTTATTTTGAAAAGAAAAAATTTTAATGACCGACTTCGCTGTTATTGCAGCTCCTCGGATTAGTCTAACAGCGAAACCGGTCATTGGAATATTCTCTTTTCAAAATAACCAACAATTTATATTAATTTTCGTCCACTATGCTCGAATTACTTTCCTAATGCCAGATAAAATTATTTATTAACACCTAATAAAGTTTAAATAAATCGGGTTACGTGGTTGAATGTCGAACGTACCTCTATCGTGTCTTCAGATTACGACCTAATCATGTACAATGCTAGAGCTCTGCAACAGGTTACTTCGATCCTCCCCGGACATTTGCTGATAGAACTTCCTACTATAAAGATGTGGAAAGTGTTGGCGATTTTTGTCTCGCACTTTATTTATATTAGCTTTCAACACATGCCTCGACCTAGTAGGATTTAACAATAGTTCGTATTGTTAAATTTAGAGTTCTGAGAATTTATTCCTTTTATCTTTCCACTACAACTAATATGTAACTGACATGTACTTAAAATATAACAGAGATACAACGAATTTATAGGATGATTTGACAAACACCGTAAAGCTTCATGTATAAATGCTACAACTGCGCAGGTGTAATTGAGTTTGTTCGTTTATACATTGAGCTGAAGATGTAATTTCTAAAACTTTGTGCAGCCCATTATTAGAAAATGATTTAGGAATAATTCTAGTAACCCTCAAGGACTTCTTGTTGTTTGGTCAACTACCGTCTGGAGTAAGCCAGTTGTTTTAAGGAAATTCGACGACTAGCTTGCTGTTTGTGTTTCAAGGCAGTTTTCGCTATTGGATGTTGCTAATATTGAAGGTTATTTTTGTTCTTTAGCCGGTAAGTTTATTTTCTATTGGAATGATAAGCTGTTTACTTGTTTCCCATTATTGAATAATTTAAATTACTCATATCCTATGAAACTGTGTAGTGTCAAACACGTTTAGTTATTACGCACATCTTAGTAAAAAACTTAAATTTAATTCTTTTGTAAATTTACGCTTAACGCTAATATGCTATTTAGTATTTGTTTTCGGAAATAGAATTAGTAATTTGAACAAGAATTGAGAATTTAACTGGTTATATATGTACTTAAAAAATGTAAATCTTTATTAGATCTGATAGCGCTAATAAACTAGTCTATGTTTGTGCTTTACTAAGTTTATAAAATCATTCAAATATCTCACTGAACTAAAGATTGAACGCTTGCTCTAATTATTTAACTTTTTTTTAATATGACATTTATATTTAATTTCAATTAACGTATAAACTTTGACTAGATCAAATTCTCATTTCATTTAGCATTTTAAGAGCCCATATTAAAAGTGAGACGTTGTGTTAGCTCGGTGATTGATTTTTAGAACTTGTTTATATTACAAATTGAGCAAGGAGCCACATCTGCAAAAGTAGAGTGATGGTGTGAGTAGGTAAGTAAGGCCGGTCTGACTTCAAAACGGTGCACGCGTATGTTTTTCCATTGAAAGTTTCAATGTAACATACGCGTGCACCGTTTTGAAGCCAGACCGGCCTTATATACTTTCAATGTAACTTACGTGTGGACACGTTTTGAAGTCAGACCGGCTTTATATTGCTTTCAATGGAACATACGTGTGTGACTTCAAGACACACGTATGCTACGTTGAAAAAATGTAAGTGCGTGCAGAGAAAATGTGGAGCTGTTTGAATTCGGTTTTCTAGAGAGAAGTTATAAAGTAGGTCAGATGCAAAATATCGCACCTAAGTCAGTTGTATTTAATTAAAGTGAATTCTGATTTATGTTTTTTACTTTTGTTTAGAGGCTGCAAATACTCATGGACCAGTTAGACTTCAAAATGGGGCCACGCGTATGCTACATTAAAAAAATGTAGGTGCATTCAAAAATGTGGAGCTGTTTTGAATTCAGTTCTCTGGCGAGACGTTATAAAGTAGGTTAGATGCAAAATATCGCATCTAAATCAATTGTATTTAATTAAAATGGATTCTGATTTATGTTTTTTACTTTTGTTTAGAGGCTGCAAATACACATAGGCCGGTTTGATTTCAAAACGTGTCCACACGTATGCTACATTGAAAAGAATATATGTGCATGCAAAAAAGTGGAGCTGTTTTGAATTCGGTTCTCTAGCGAGAAGTTATAAAGTAGGTCAGATTCATAATCTCACATCTAAGTCAATTGTATAAAGAATGCTGTATTTAATTGAATTGGATTCTGATTTATGTTGTTACTTTTGTTTAGAGGCTGCAAATACACATACGCCGGTTTGACTTCAAAACGTGTCCACACGTATGCTACGTTGAAAAAATGGCCAAAGGCAGACAGACTGATTGCATCAATTTCTCATTCTCGCTTTTAAAAAATAACAAGTCGTAGTTATTAAATCGCGAACACAGTTATCTGCAAGAAATATATACTGATTTGTCAAAGACAGACAGACTGATTGCATCAATTTTTCATTCCCGCTTAGCGAAAAGTTGTAAAGTAGGTCAGATTCAAAATATCACACACGTATGCAACATTGAAAAAATGTAGGTGAGTGCAGAAAAAATGTGGAGCTGTTTTTAATTCGGTTCTCTAGCGAGACGTTATAAAGTAGGTCAGATGCAAAATACCGCATCTAAGTCAATTGTATTTAATTAAAGTGGATTCAGATTTATGTTTTTTACTTTTGTTTAGAGGCTGCAAATACACATGGGCCGGTTTGACTTTAAAACGTGTCCACACGTATGCTACATTGAAAAAAATGTAGGTGCATGCAAAAAATGTGGAGCTGTTTTAAATTCGGTTCTCTAGCGAAAAATTATAAAGTAGGTCAGATTCATAATATCACATCTAAGTCAATTGTATAAAAAAATGCTGTATTTAAATAAAGTGGATTCTGATTTATGTTTTTACTTTTGTTTAGAGGCTGCAAATGTACATAGGCCGGTTTAACTTCAAAACGTGTACACACGTATGCTACATTAAAAAAATGTAGGTGCGTGCAGAAAAATGTGGAGCTGTTTTGAATTCTAGCGAGAAGTTATACATTAGGTCAGATGAAAAATATGCTAAGACCGGTTTGAATTCAAAGTGCGACCACTCTGCAAATAGACATAGGCTGGTTTTACTTCAAAAGGTGTTCACTCTTGTGATAGATTGAAAATTAGGTTACCAAAGTACGCAGATGGTGGTAATCTGCTACATAAGGAGATTGCTCCTAATATTAATTTAATTAGTCGAAGTTTACTGCATATTTACATATACAAACATGTAAATAATTGATGTTCAGGGATTTAAATGCAAGAAAACCGAGTTTGTGTGCAAGGAAATTGCGGTTTTGGACTTGTTGGAAGGCGTTGCTTGGCATAAAATTTTTAAACTGTCAATGCTGTCTAGTTGTTAGCGCCAAGATCATATAAAACATATCGACTGAGTGACAAGGAATATTCATGGTATTTTTTGGGATGAATATTCAACAGCTGGAATAGTGTCATCATATATAGCGCTTTATTTGAAGCAAATTATCAGACCCGGTGAAGAAGTTTGTGTGAAGGGTCTAGAAAAGAAGAAATGGATGGAAACCTGTCTAATGCAAAACGTTGAAACTGATATGCTTGCACTAGGTTGTCCTAAGCTATCGGAGTTAAAAATCAAGAATAGTTTACTATGTAACATCCATTGTTATAGACACAGTAATAATAGCCTGCAATGTGCAAAACAAAATACCCTGTTATTAAAAGAATGGTCTAACCGAATTCAAAACAGCTCCACATTTTTTGCATGCACTTACATTTTTCAACGTAGCATACGCGTGGACCCGTTTTGAAGTCAAACCGGCCTATGTGTATTTGTAGCCTCTAAACAAAAGTAAAAAACATAAATCGAAATCCACTTTAATTAAATACAATTGACTTAGATGCGATATTTTGCATCTGACCTACTTTATAACTTCTCGCTAGAAAACCGAATTCAAAACAGCTCCAGATTTTCTCTGCACGCACTTACATTTTTTCAACGTAGCATACGTGTGTTTTGAAGTTACACATGTATGTTCCATTGAAAATAATATAAAGCCGGTCTGACTTCAAAACGTGTACACACGTATGTTACATTGAAAGTAATATAAAGCCGGTCTGGCTTCAAAACGGTGAACGCGTATGTTATATTGAAACTTTCAATAGAAAAACATGGGCGTGCACCGTTTTGAAGTCAGACCGGCCTTACTTACCTACTGGTGTGAGTTCCAAATCCAATTGAAAGTGAAACACAATTTTTTAATACCTTTAGTATATTTTTTATAAAGAATCGCAAACTGCTGTTTCATGTTATTTATCTTATGTCATGTTTTATTTCAGGTTCAGGGGTTGTATGATTTTAAAGTCAAATCTTTATGGTTTTGAAACGGAATATAATCTTCGAAGTTTCTACACTTTTGTTTGACAACACTTTCTTGTAGTTGATTATTCTATAATGTAGTGGCGCCCTGTTTTATCGGTTAATTATTAACTGACCCACTCTAGCAGTCTCTTCCCGCAAAAGTAGAGTTCAGAGTTAGTCCGGAAGTCTCCTAAAAGTCAGTTACCAACTACGGATAAAAATTACATCCTATGTTTGACTTTTGTGGAAGTTGGCGTAGTGTTGAGTTCTCCATTTTCATTAGCACCTAACAAAACAACGCCTAAAAAATATTATTATAATACCTTAGTAGGAACATTACAGCAAAACAAAGCAGACGTTCCCCAAGAACTATCGGCAAATAAACAAAAGCAAGTGCATTCTTAAATGTTTGCATTTAAAAGAAAGATATAACGACGGTAAATTACATTACAAAGAAAAATATGTTTATAATACTATTGAGTAGCATGCACTTTGATTCTTTGGTTGATAAAACGAACCAAAAAAGAATAATTCTTGATTATAGTAAAACTAAGGGCGTGTAGATACAAAGGACCAAAAAGTAATGCGTTATACATGTAAAGGACAGACAAAGCGCTGGTCATTTGCACTGTTTTGTAACTTATTTGATATAGTTGCACTAAATCCTTTTATTTTATTTGATGGACAAAATATCAACTACAAATAGGGCAAATCTAATAAAAAGCGGCTGTATGCAGAAAATTTATTCCAGGAACTATAGTACTTCCGTACATGAAATTGTGATATGAGCAAAATCATAACTTTCCAGGGTTGATAATGCAAGCGGTAGAAATGTTTATAATAGAAAAAAAACAAAGAAGTCTTACAGTGACCACCAACAAAAATACTATGTTGCGTTTGTCCTAGAGACAAGAACCGAAAAACTTTAACATATTGTTACAAAAATGTGTTCGGAACATAGTATTATTGCATGCAATAATTCTAAGTACGTAAGTACGCTAATTAATGTAAGTTTCTTTGTTTTATGCTTGTGTTTATTTGGATTCGTTCTTTTAGTTATACTGTTTAATAATAAAATCAAACTGAAATAGGACTTATATTTGTGCTATGGCGTGTTACATGTCGGGGTTATATCGCTCCTGCAAATTATTTTCTTTCCGAAGAACATAACTGATTATTAATTAATTCAACCAAATACAATACCGTTAGTGAACTTTATGGTGCTAATCCAAAAGGTACGTGATAAGTATTAGTTTTATGGATTTATGGCTACAACTTAAACAAACTATTCCGGTTACTTATTGCGTTCTCCTATACACATTGTAGCGCTATTTATAGCTAGTACGTTTATTTTAAGACTTGCAGTAACTTATTTATTTATTAAATGGACACCGTAATAAATTCGTTGGAGCAGAGGTTCCCGAACAGAATGGCGGGATTTGAAAAATCGGAAGTTGCTTATAGGGCAAAGAGTGTAACCGCACTTGAAACGCATTCCAATGATCTTTATTTATTTAGAATGGAAATAATGAATCTTCGTCTGATTTAAAGCTTCATATTAACAACTTATTTGACAGAGTTAAAGCACTAGAGGCGTATAATAGAAGAAATTGTTTCGTTCTCCATGGAGTTCTGAAGGAAAAGAATGAGGATGCTAATTATGTGGTATATCAATTCATAAAAAACTATTTATAGCTATTTGCTGAATTATCCATGACAAGGGTGGATCGATGTCATCGTGCTAGTAGGAAAAAATCGAATTCTGCTGCACCTAAACCTATTATAGTCAAGTTCATTACCTATTCGCACCAAACTTAATATGGAACGCTAAAAAGCAATAAAAGGAAAGAAACTTCTAATGACTTAGTCGCTAACAAATCGCTCAAATAAACTCTATAAGGTAAAAGCTAAATTTGACACTAAAAGTGTGTGGACATACAATGGTAAAATTTTAGTAGAACTTACAAATAATAAAAGGGTTAGCATCAACCTAGTTGAAGATGTCGATAGCGTCCATACGGATCAGCCAAATGCACCTACTAAAGAGCCGATTAATCATTGTTTAAGGTCCAGTGGTCAAAAATGATTTACCCAGTACCTTGTAGCAATATTGTTCAATATCTTTACTATACATTTTTTATTTTCTTGGCTTGGAAGCAATGTAGCTGAGCCTTTGCCCAAATAGTTATTTGAATTTGAATCTAGTTCTGTTTACTTTGAATTTCTTTGAAATTTACTTACTATATATCTTAATTGTTAATTGTACGTATATAAGTGCACCTTACACATAATGTAGTCCGCAGTTTTGTCTAACCCGCATCCTTTTTCGACCTTTATATAAAATTTTCCAGTAAATTTCCCACCAAAGCATAATGAAGATAAAATATCTACCTTAGTGATTGATGATAAACTTACACACCGCGTCAACTGTGAGCCCTATTTTGACAGTGAAATTCCTAAATTGTCTACAAATGTGCCACTTAAATGCACAGAGTATACGAGCTCCTATAGTAGACTTTCAACTGTTATTTCAGAACTCGACTATTGAGGCAATACTTGTTACTAAAACTATACTAAAACCATCTACTCCAAATACGGTAATATCCCTTGTTATGCTTCTCTCCCCTTCTCTTCAATAACCTCGTAACTTTTTAATTTAAATCCTTTTCTCTTTTTTTAATTAATAATAATAATTTAATTAAAGATAGAATGATATGCCACGACTATATTTAAAATGAAACTTTCTCTCTTAGGGTCAACTGTGGGTATTACCTAGTTTGTAACCTTATTCCTTTATAGATATAACTAGTACACCTACATACGTATTTACAAATAAACTCAAAAATAAATTTTAATTATAATATACTGAAATAAAAATTAATAATTCAACAAAAGCAAATATTCAATATACCAAAAACTTAACCTAAAATTAGTATACCACAATAGGGTTCAATCTTAAAATAGATCGGTAGTTTTTTAATTAGCGCAATTTTAAAAGTTTAATGTATTATGGAATGAGTTCACTAACCTGTTGCTGGGGACTTCATGTAACAACCATGACGATTGGTGCACTTTCGATCTTTTCCACTGTGATAGTATTTCACATCAAAGTTATATTTTAATCACGACAGCTAGTTGCACTCTACCGTGCATCATTACTAAATTGCATGCGGTGCATTCAACTTTATGTGGGGTTAGTGGAGTCACTTCCAATTTTCACCCGCACACGTCGACTTGTACTACCCGTCTGCCTAAAAATTGTTACTCCCCACTATTATTCACTGCACTAGCGGGACTTTTTCCGCCTCTCGATGACACATACACAGCGCGGCATTCTACATTCTAACATTTTCAAACGCTAATACAATATTTTACAAATGTACATCCTCATATAAAAACATTAGGAACATTTATAGTCAAAATTTTATCAAGGACTTACAACTATTATAATTAAGTGCCATTACAGTTACCCCCGAAATTTCGAGAGTAATTGAGTAAACTTAAATTACGATCAAAATTTTTAACTGAAGTGGTTTGGTTATTAATAATTGACTTATAAAACTTATCTTATCTACTACGCTACATGTCTAGAAAATTTCACTCACAAATACAGTTGATTTTCAGTTTTGAAGTTGTACAGGTTCACTAATATACTTTTTTAGATTTACAATATTTTGCGTGCTTTTATAATTGTTTGTACCTGGGTGATTTAGAACATATGCATTATTACCTATTTCAGTCACTACTTCATAAGGACCTTCATACAGTTTGAAAAACTTTTTAATAGTTTTACCAGCAGCAGATGATTGATAATGAGTTTTGACTAAAACTAATTCTCCAGGATTAAAATTTGCAGGTTTTATTTTTTTATCGTGCTTGTGTTTGCGCTTCGCCGCATAGGAGAACATACGATTATTTGCCATAAGAATTTTAGTTTCAAAACTGACATCTTTTCTTTGTGGAAACTGTAATAGATTTTCTATTAAGTGTGTAGGTTTTTTCCCTTTTAGCAATTTAAATGGCGTAAACCCCGTTGATTCATGTTGAACGCAATTTAACCAATTTTCTACGCGCCCTATGTGCATCGACCAACTAGTATGTTTCTCATGGCAGTACGCTCTGAGCAATCTACCAATTTCACGCATCACTCGTTCGACAGAATTTGTCTGTGGGTGATACACTGCCGAATATTTAACAACAATATCTAGATTCACGAGAAAGCTTTTCCACATTTCGCTTACAAATTGGGTGCCATGATCTGATAATATTGCTTTCGGTTTTCCCGTAGTTGGTATGTAATTATTTTTTAGTCGGTTTAAAGCTGCCCTAATGGTCGCTCTCTGAAGGGGATATAATCTTACATATTTAGTCAAAATATCACAAGCTACAAAAACGTATTGCACGCCCCCTCTTCCCATTGGTAACGGGCCAAATAAATCTATGGAAACTAACTCCAAAGGTTGTGTTGCTGTTACTGTTTTTATATATCCCTCACGTTTTTTATTATCTCTTTTAGTTTTTTGGCATAGATCACAGCTAGCGATTATTTTGCGAACTTTTCTCCGAATATTAGGAATATAATAATTCTCTTCGATAAGCGCGGCGGATTTTTTGCTATCAAAGTGCCCGTTCATTTGGTGGTATTCCCAGACTAGTTCTGTCACTTGTTTCTTAGGAATACAAATTAACCACCACTTTTCTCCCTTTTTTCCTTGTCTGAATAGTAAGTCTTCATTTATCCTATAATTTCTTTTGAGATCTTCCGCTTTACCGTGGGTATTATTTAATATTTCATTCATTATCCAATTTATATTTGCATCCCCATCTTGATCCTCCTTTAAATTTTTTAAAATATTTTTTAATTTATTTGGCGGTGCTTGTCTAAATTAGCAATAATCAGAGGTTTGTTCCGAGCAGTTCCTTGATAATTGTATCTCGACAAAATATCAGCTATTTGATTTTCAGACCTTTTGCAATATTTGATTTGCAATTGAAATTCTTGTAGATACATACACCAACGCATAAGTCTAGAGCTTAGCGCCTTACACGTAAAGAGAAACTCTAACGCGCTGTGATCTGTAAATATAATTGTTGGATAACCAAGTATATAAGTTCGAAATTTTTTACACGCAAAAACTATTGCTAGTAACTCTAACTCTGTAATCATGTATGCCTTTTCCGCGCTTAATAATGTTCGACTAGCAAGCGCTATAGTTATAATTTGACCGTTGTGTTCCTGAAAAAGGTGTGCGCCTAACGCTTGTGTTGACGCGTCTGTTGAAATACAGAAAGGCTTTGTAAAATCAGGGTGGGCTAATAAAACGCTATTTATAAAATTTTCTTTAATTTTATGAAAAGCTTCGCTGTGTCGCTCTTCCCAATGCCATTTTGTTTTGTCTTCTAGCAAAGGAGTCAACGTACTGACGTGCTCGGAATGGTTGCCCGCAAATTTCCGGTAGAAATTGCAAAATCCTAGAAATGATTGCAACTCCTTTTTATTTTGGGGTTTTTTAAAATTTTGAATTGTTTCAATTTTGTCAGGGTCTACCTGAATACCTGCTGGGGATATAATGTGTCCTAAGAATTTAATTTCACTTTTTAAAAATTCCGACTTACTTAATTTCACCGTCATTCCTGCTTTCTCAAGTTTTTTTTGATACAAGATTCAATTGGTTTTTGTGTTCTGCAAGTGTTCTAGACGCGATTAGAATATCGTCGACATAAATAGTGGCGAATTGTTGAACCTCGGGTCCCAGCACTTGCCCGAGGCATTTGTTGAACGCGGCTACTGAAATATTCAAACCAAATGGTAATACTTTAAATTGGTAACTTTTACCGTTTACACGAAATGCCGTGTATTTTCAACATTCTTCATCTAGTTTTAGTTGCCAGTATCCACAATTTAAATCGATAGACGATAAATACTGCACCTCATTAAATTTTTGTAATAATTCCTCGATTATTGGCGGTGATTCGCGGCCCGGTACAATTATTTTGTTTAATCGTCGCGCATCTAAACAGATTCGAATATTTCCATTTTTCTTCGTGACCACTACAATTGGATTTGAAAAGGGAGAATCGGAACGTTCAATAACCCTCCACTTTAACATACGATTAATTTCTTCTTCAACGGCGGTGCGTTTGGAATACGGTATTGGATACGACCTTTGCACGAATGGTGTTTGATTACTAATATTAAATTTACAAACAAACGTCTTACATAATCCTGGTTTGTCTGAAAAAATATGGTTGTACTCGTTCTTAAGCTGGTTTATAAATTCCTCGTCCGTTGGTAATTTGTACAATTCCCTAACACCTGTAACACCTACGGAATGTCTTTGCGTGTGCTTTAAAAATGCGTCACGAAACGGCAATACCGCTGTGCACTGTTCATACTGAAAATTGGTTTGACATTCTCTAACTTTTCGTCATAAATCCCATCATCGGTGGTATTTTTTAGATCAGTTAGCAAATTTAATAACTCCGTATCAGGGTTTTCAGCTTTGTTTATTTCTAGCACTGGCGGGTTTTGTGCATAAACCTTTAAATCATCATATACCTGCAACTCGGCCGATTTTGTTTCATGATCACCGTCTAAAAGTGTAATTCTATAAGCGTCATTATCGTGCACGAATTTCAGTTCATTCTTTCTGAAATCGATTTCAGCCTGCTTAAACACCATCCAGTCTACTCCTAAAATACACGAAATATTCAGATAATCCGCTACTAAGAATGTAATTTGTTGATTTGTATCCCCTAATTTAGTTTCTATTAATACCTGCTTTTTTATTTTTTCGATTTTTCCGGTAGCGCCTTGAATTGAAAGACCTACTGTCGGTAGTATTAATATATTTTTATTTTTTGATTGTAGTAGTTCAAAAACTTCACCTGAAATTATGCTGACTGCACTGCCAGTATCTAATAAAACCTTTTGTTCAACGCCTTCCAATTTAACACTAATTTGCGGGACGTAATTATTTTGTACTCCGGGTTCGTGTTCCGTCTTAGTATTTACCTTTTGAGTTTCAATATTATTTACATTTAATCTTAGTCTATCAAAAAATAATTTTACAAAATTGATATGATTTAATTGCTCCGGAGTTCCCGATCGTTGTACAGTAGAAGCGCACTGCCTTGGGGTTATTAGTTTTCCGACGCCGTATCTTCAGCGCGCCGGGAATCGGCGACTTGTTCCGTAGCCCTGAGCTTAACTGCTCCTCTCACGCTTCCGTATCCCCCGCGGCTCCTGGCAGTAATTTGACCTCCGCGCCCTGAAAACGTTTGATTAACTCGATACGAATACCCGATAGGACCCTGACGGTTCTGCCTAAAATTATTTATAATTTATAATTAAGTGCCATTACACCCTGTGTAATTACATTATTATGAGGTTTGATAGATTATCTAGTGGAGGGGGTGGAGTTGCTTTCTATAATACATCTAGGGATGGATTCGGGCCGGGCCGGGCCGGGCTTTTAGATGCGGCCCGGCCCGGCCCGAAATAATTTGCTCCGGCCCGGCCCGGTGGCCCGGCCCGAACCAAAACGCATCGGCCAGGCTTGAGGCCCGGCTTGAATTTCGGGCCGGGCCGGGCCGATTCGGGCCGGAATGTAACTAAAACCTTAAGTGATGTATAGATTTTTCAACATCCAAATGGAACGTATCATTTGTTAATATATGTATTTTCAGTTGTATAAAAATACTTCTTTACTATTATTATGTTTTTCTACAAAAGTTAAATATATCAACCTTAATAAATTATAGTTTATAGTATCATTTTAATCTTGAAGAATCTCAAAGGTATTTGGAGATGATACACATTTGCACAGGCAATCCAAAATAGAAGGTGGTTTGCGTCAAACTTCAACCTTAAGTAACAAAATACATTTTAAAATTCATGTACTACTTACTACTGGTATATAGTAACATATTTCAAGGAAAGTATTCAAAATTTGACTGAATATTGTTTCCTCATATTCTAAACAAAGAACGTTGCCAATTTCCATTTTACAGATTGCTTGTGTATAGGTCTACATTTCGAGAATGTGCTAGCATCCGTTCAGAGAACTGACTATTCAAGTCTCTCGTATCAGGTAGACATTACTTTGTTGTCTATGAATATTTTTTTGGCGCATGCTTTACTGGAAATTTTAATTATTATGAAAAAAATGCCGACAATCTTATCTATAAAAATGTTCAATATTAATATATGCAGGGTTCTTCAAAAGTATGGAAAGGCTGCTTTCGCCGTATATAGAGAATCTGCTACGTATTGAGTAAAACAATAACATATACTTACAAGGAATCTAGCTCTTTAATATAAAAAAAGACATGTATACAGGATATCCCACACCGAGCTCCCATTAAAAGTATTTTAAAAACTACAATTTTACTGGCAAATTGAAACTTTGTGTAGGAGTTACCGAACAAGGCGAAACTATAGCTAAAATAGTTTTAAAGTTTTGCAAATATGTCATATTAATTATTTTGAATAGCACATCCTGTATTTTATTGCAAATATAAATGGTGCTTTAGCAGATGGTTATTTTGATTTAAGTGCATGTATCTTCAATTGTTGTGCATCCAGGAATTATTGATCTAAGAAATCGTGTTAATAAATATTTAATCAAAACGGATTGTAGGTTGTTTCCATTACACCTTAAGAAATGTTTTTCAATAAAAACAATAAAATAGTTTTTACAATTTTAGGAGGTGAAAAATTCAGAATTCAAAATTCAAAATTATGTAATTTTTATAATTGAACCCTCATTTTTTTATATCTCGACATGAACGAGCATAAAAGTTTAATCAGTTATTTGGAAAATTTCGGTTTGTGCTTAATTTTCTTTAATTTTGCTTTCGTTTATGGTATTGCGGAAATTAAGGTTATACATAATTTTTTTAATAAATTGAGCTCAAGCAAAGTACAAATATTTGTTAACGAATTTCATTGCTTATTCTTACTTATTATTAGTTTTTAAATTTGCGTTATTAAATTGTAAAATCTATGTTAGTGTTCTTATTGAGATTGAGAAACATTTGTTACGGTGTTATGCAAACACAACGTATAAACTGTTTTAATAAAATGTTTATTAATGCCATTTCTCTGATCCTCCAAAGTGCACTTTTTAAGAGAAAAAATTCCTGGAAGCAAAACAATTGAAAATAGTTTTACAAACCCTAATATCAAAATAATAATCTACTCGCCCACTATTCAAATAAGGAATAAAATGTGAAGTATGCCATGCCAAAATAATGAAATTGACAGTTACTTTCGATAGAACCGGAAGTTTCACAACGTTGAAAATATATTAGCTAAATTTGCCTTATTGGGTAACCCCTACATGCAAAGTTTCAGTTTTTCAGGAATTGTAAGTTTTGAGATTTCTTTAATGAAAGTTTGTTGTTGGGGCATCCTGTATAGTTAAGTGTTTATATATGGTTATATAAGTAAATATCAAGTAAGCAATTAATTATATATCTTGCAGAGTATCAAATAGAAATAAGTTTTCCACGATGTATAAAAAAAAGCAAAACTTTTTGACCCACCCTCGTGCTGCAGTAGATGTGTAACCTTAATACCTGATACATTTTGTATCTATTGACTTATAAGATTCGATTACCAATGTACATTTAAAAATCGTTATATTTCTTAAATGTTTGAAGCATTATGCTTCCGACTATAGTGATTTTTAAAATGTGCATCTGTGGGTATATCAAGATTGAGACGCTCAAAGTGAAAATTTTTAAACTAAATTTGTATTTAAAAATCGAACTTTTGCCCTGAATAGAAATCAAACCTTGAGCATGTGGTTCGGTTTGAAAAGTTTAGTTTGAAAAAAGTCTGGTGCGGTTCAAAAAATCGAACCGAACTTATAACCGAACCGGCCCTGGTTCGTGTCCATCACTATATTATATTGATTTTTACATTCACGCCCCTTTTTCGCAATTCTCACTAGATATCCGGAAACTTGTTATAAAAAAACGTAGTCCTGTGAGATTCTACATTTTATATATTAAAACCCAATTTTTATTTCCCGAAATTATGTAAATAAGCAACCCGTATAATATTACTTATTTAAAACTGGAAAACCCCAAAACAAGCCGCATATAATAAGAAAAAATTCGGCGGCTGAAAATTGAGGAAAGAAAAAGATGACGGAAAGTATAGGCTGTGTGTATACCACCCGCAGGATAATGCATAGGAAAAGAAAACTGCATTTATTTGCGCATGTACTTTATTTATGTATGCACAGTAATTTGTAAATAAAGTTTAAATGTTTTATGTGGTATTATTATTGTGAGTGTTTTATAATATTTTTTTCATATTGGACTAATGAAATAACTAGCAACGTGCTTTGTCTGCCGAAAGTTCGAAACTGCAATACATATGAAAAAATTAATTAGTTATCGTTTTACATCTACTTACATTATAATTTAAACAATTCGAATGCAATATAAGAATTTTTAACAGTTTAAAGGATAATAATTAATTTCTCTTATCAGCGACTTTTTTTCAGTTTTACTTTTTTATCCGTTGATTTTTCTGCGGCTGTTTTTCCAGATTTTGTTGATGGTTTCTTGTTTAGGTTCACTTAAAAGCTTCTACTATGCTGGCGATTGCAATAAAACGGAAGTAAAAAATGTTCAATTAAAACTACTCATAAAATAATAACAAACATAAAACCAATTTAAAAATGAGGTTCTTTGACCTGACACCTTAGCAGTGTTACTTACTACACACATGTGTGGTACTTTTTAGAGATAAAAACAGGCATTATTGGATAACATTGTATTAATTGTTACGATTTTATGGTTAATTATATGGAATTTTCTTAACTCTTAAAAAATGGAAAAGTAGGTTTCACACTTACCTTGCACTGGGACATTTCCGAAATGGTTTTTCGGCGAGACACTATACTAGATCTACCTGCAACTTTATTTTCAACTAGTACTTCAGTCTACGGATAGAGATCTCGATATTCTTTTAAATGTTTTGTTTTTAAATGCCTTCTAAGATTGGATGCAGTTGAATTTTTCACTTTAAGTTCTTCATCGTACTTTTTCTTTTGGCATACCTTACATTTTGCAGTTTTTACACTTTTTGAAATTGGGGTAAACTCAAAGACTTACGAAATTTTCTTCGCGTTTTGGAATTGTCTGACACTAAATGTATATTTCGCGAACTTTCATGTATGTCTCTAAATTGTGTGTTGTCAGTTACCGATTTACTTTGTCGAGGTTGATAATTTGGATCCCCCCACGCTATCCTCACTATTGAAATCCGACATTGTGATTGAAAACGGATAGCTCAAAATTTAGAATCTTGGTTATAATATTTTTAAAACAGTGCACTAAATAAAGAAATCTTTATGAAATTTTTACCAAGAAATGGTGCGTAAAGATTGCGAAAGATTGCGAAATTCGAAGGACCTTTTAATATGTTTGTGATTCAACACAATGTGTAATGACATATGGTTATCGGCAGTAATGGTGATTGAATTTATATCAAAAATTATAATATAAATGCAACAAGTACAAATTATTAATTTATTATAACAAAACGAACATGCCTCCAGTAGTTTTCTGAGCAGGTACTGTACACTGAAACGGCGGTGATTAAGCGGTTTGGTTCACTTGAAATCACGCACTTCAGCCATATGGAGCAGCTGCACTTGTTGTTGCTTGTAGTTCAAAATTACGAAAAAGAATGATAACAAATGCCAAATCGTCTTCTTCTCTTCTGACTGGAGATAATTCGGCATATTTACGACAATAGGCGATTGTAATGTACCAATTTCAAAATAGTTTTATTAACAACTGGAGTTGTTTAAAAACGCGAAATAAATTGTGTTTTATTTTAAAAATGAATAAAACGGGAATACGAACCAAAATCAGAGTGCAGAAACGGAATTCAGCTTATTTATATTTATCCGGAAAGAAGCCGAAATAGTCGCACCTGCAATAAATTTTTCATGGGTCAAGCAACTCTAAGTATAAAGGAGGTGAAAAAATTGCAAAGACCTACCAAAATAAGAATAAATTCCAGAATGAAGCACAGACGCATGCCGCCTAATGCGTAAAAAAGATAATAAAACCGTTTAAAGTGATAAATCCAAATTTACTCGGCTTTTGTTGAAGCACGCTGGAATCAGGTACATTCCTTGCTAGTTCGCAAAATTTTATAAAAATAAGTCGTAATAAAATTAAGTTAGACGGAGAAAAAACCTCTAAAATTAAACTACTACCGCATGTACCAACGAGTACAGCTGTTTAAAATTACCTAAAATGCAAATTATAAATTTTATGGGTATCCATTATTGGCCTAAGCTCTGCAGATAGCAGCAGCTAGGGACGCCTCTGTTAAAATAATATTTACTCTATTCCGTTATTTTTGTTTATACCATTTATAATATAACGATTTTTCTTTATACCTTTTTAGGAGCCGCAGCATAGAATATTATTTAGTATTTACATTTTAATTTTCTATATCCATCTGTTATTTAAAGCTATAAACAGCTAATCGCATTGTATTTGGTATGTTTTTCAACAAAAGATACATTCAAATAATTGAATCGAATTAAGCTGGTTTTTTGTATTCGGGCAGTTTTAAATATTTTTACATATACAGAGTGGTTTCGATTTATTCATAAATAATCTTTAGTGCGAGGCCACAATAATAAGTTAATTAATAAGTATAATACAATAAACCAGCTCAATTAACATACGTTGCAATACTTCTTCAAATTAATTAAATATAACACGGACAATTTCTATTTCAAAGTTCTTGAAAAGTGGAAAGAAGTGAATATTACTTATCGAAAAAAAAAATCGAAATTCACAAATCGGTTTAAATCAAATCATTTTCATTTTCGATTTATTTCCATTATCACACACTTACCAATATGTGTGTAACTGTACCTGGGTGATATATTAAGAGGAGCGTTAATTATAATTTTGTTTAAGAGGCACTTAAAGAAATCATTAAATGAAATTTTTTACTAAACCAATAAATTGTATATTTCGTTATATAAACTTCGGGCCGGCCCGAATAGCCCGAAAAGCCCGAAAAGCTTGAGCAGTCTGGCCCGGCCCGGCCCGGGTCCGACACGTGCTTGGCCCGGCTTGGGCCCGAAAGAAAATTTTGCCGGCCCGGCCCGAAGCCCGGCCCGAATATCAAGCCCGGCTTGATATTCGGGCCGGGCTTCGGGCCGGGCCGGGCCAAAGTCCGGGCCCGTGGCCATCCCTAATACATACAAATTTAAAATTATCCCTCAATCACATCAAAATGATGAACATTCGTTTGAGTTTCTATTTATTGAATTTTCAAGGTTCAAATTGTTTGTGAGCGTCATTTATTGTCCGCCTGAAGCGGACTACTTTGATGCTTTTGAGGATACCATCGAATAGCTAAGAGCTGGATATTCAAACTCTGATATCATAGATGGTTTTAATACTTGCATTTTAAAAAAATGATAACCGCACGGTTAAACTTAAAGACATTGTTTCTTCTCTTAATCTATTTCTACTACTTTCTGATCCTACATATCACTGACGTACACTCAAGCTCCATCTTAGTTTTAACCATTTGTTATAATCGTTGTAAAATTACGGCATATAGTCAAACTGATAATCACAGCTTCTCTTAGTACGATCTTCTCTATGTGGCCTAGAAAGTAAAATCAATCTCTATTTGATCAAAAATTATTACTTTTAGAGGTATCAAAAATATGAATATTAACCACTGCAGATCCGATGTCGCTTCAATTTGGTGGGATAATAGGTTACTTCTTGATACAGTTGATTTAAAAGTGAACTGCTTCACAAATGCACTCAACGCAACATTTAACAAAAATGAACGTCTCAAATCCGTAAAAACTAAAAACCGAATTTTGCGTGGACTATCGTGGAAAATGTGTTTTCTATGATGCAATCGTGATTGGGAGGGGGTTTGAGAACCACTTGCGACATTGAGAAGAGGTGTTTCAAAGATTCAGAGAAGCCAATCCGAAGCTGCGTCCAAAGAAGTGTCACCTACCAAGAAAAGTTATGAAATACCTAAGACACGTAGTTAGTGCAAGTGTTCGTAACGCGGTTGCATTTTTGAGACAACCTTGTCCCAAATACTCTAGCAATTACTCAAGGATGGAAGCAAAGTGTGATCTACTTGATCGGACTATAGTGGTCAATGACCATTGGTAACCTATTCAGATGCAAACGGAACAGGAGGGTGACGAACAACCTAGGTATCATTCTGGGTTGGAAAGCCAGAAAAAAACGTCCCTTCTGGCAGGATATTAGTCCGCTCAAGAACAGCCTGAAGTCGTACTGGGCATAATAGTATTTCCTGAACATAGAGAATGGAATTTTGGTGCGATCCTTAGAGAATTTATACGGATTCGTAAATACACTATAGGTGGTGGTTCTTAAATGTCCAGTGTAGGAGGTTTTAGGACTTCTGCATAATGGGATCTCGTGAGGACACTTTGACGTTAAAAAAATCTCTGAAGAAAGTCCGAGTATGATTTTACTAGGTAAGCTGCAAGGACGATGTAAATAATTGGTGCCTCAAGTGCCAGCTGTGTGAATCATAGCGGAGCTGTAAGGCTCCAATGAGGCAATATAACGTGGGGAGCCCCTTCAAAAGAGTGGCAATCGATATTGCTGATCCGTTTTCTGAAATCGACTTCGGGAATAAGTACATCTTATTAGCCATGGACTATTTTACGATGTGGATCGAAGCGTATGCCATAGCAAACCAAGAAGCTGCAACCATCGCTGACGTGCTGGTAAAAGACCTGCACTGCCGTTTTGAACTTATTATGAAGTTGCACGTCGATCAGAGCAGAAACATTGGGTCAAGGTTATCCCAGAAGTTTATCGGTCGCTGGGGATGAGGCAGACCCGAACAACACTATTACACCTGTAATGGAATGATATTGTAGAGCGCATAAACCTTACATGTGATTTTCCAATGCTCCACCCGAAGGTACTACATTAGCCAGGAAGTGAGTTTTTTTTTAACTTGGAAAATTTGGAATTTTGCCGAACCCTTACTGTTCCAAGCAAGGTAGGGATCTATAACGTGCGTGATAACACTCACACACGGGACCTCCATTTTACCTCTCATCCGAAAGAGGGTGTATTGTTGTGAAAAATGCTCGCTAACATTTTTCAAGCGGACCGTGTCGGGATTCGAACCCGGGACTTTGGGCGTAGTAGTCACACACATACCACTACGCCACGGAGCCGCCCAGCGCATAAACCGCGCTTTGAGCGAACACGTTTTTAAGATAATCTCCAAACACCAGAAACACATATGTTATTATTGACCTATCGGTTTTCGGTTTGTGAGAACAATAGACAGACACCTAAATGTGCTATTCTGGAACCCGAGATAGGCCTACCGTTTGTTCCGGAGTTTTGCTATAATCCCGAATATGCCATCGTGGGCGACTGCTACGTCAAGAAGCTCAAACATAAGATGCACGACATCCATGGTGACGTTAGGGAAAATATCCAGATCACAAGCAATCGGATGAAGACCAGATACGACATCAAGGCGCAGGAGTCTGGTTTTCAATAAAACGACCGCATGTGGTTGTACAACCCTAGATAGAGGTGTGGATTGTCGCTAAAGTTACAAAGACAATGGGAAAGTTCATACGAAGTTGAAAAAGGGATCAGCGGCGTTATATATCGGAGTCGTACCCAAAAGAAAGAAAGTACAATAGTAATGCAGGTTAACCGGCTAGCTCCCTACGATAGTAATGACGTCGATAGTGCCAAAGAACGGCACGCAGCAGTGACACACATAAACAGCTGTGTTCGTTATGATGAGCGAAAGCCTGGACCGAGATATGATCGGTTTATGTTTCTGTATAGCGGTAGAGGCAAAGCGAGATTTAAGGTCACGAAAGAGATTCAAGGTAACCTATTCAATGCTCTATCAAAATACTCATAGGCATATTGCGTAGCGGCAGCCCTTGATATATTCCGAAGATTAGGTCGGATATTTAAAAATAAATTTAGTGGTCTGGATCAACTAGGCTGCTCCGTGGCGTAGTGGTATGGGTGTGACTACTACGCACAAGGTCCTGGGTTCAAATTCCGACACGGTCCGCTTGAAAAATGTTAAGTGAGCATTTTTCACAAAAATACACCCTCGCTCGGATGAGAGGTAAAATGGAGGTCCAGTGTGGGTGTTGTCATTTACGTTAAAGATCTTTACTTTGCAAAATTGCAAATTTTCCAGGTAAAAAAACTCGCTTCCTGGCCAATGTAGTACCTATGAGTGGAGCATTGGAAAATCACATGTAAGGTCTGGATCAACTTCGCCGACAACAATCAGAGGTTAGGAAATCCATATGGCCAAAGGACAGATATCGTAGCATATACTACTTGTAACTAAGCAATAGCCCTCTGGTAAACTAAATTACCAAGATCTGTGGAAAGTGTGAGAGGGCCTTAAGGGCCAGATGATCAAGTTTGAAAACAAGAAGTTGGCCATACTTTAGATCGGTTGTAGGCTCGATGGGTTGGGCTGAAAAGTAGTACAAAATAAGCGTATAAAACTGGGGTCTAAATCTTGGTGTGTTCTTACAATCCAAACAGTACGATTCCTGCTATAAATTGTTGGTTGCTACTTCTATCAACATAGAAACTGCAGAACCGGTTTTAACCTTCCTTACCGCTACTGAGATTTTTAACATCCGTGTCAGAGAATGTTTTGGGACCGAACAGCTTTAAGAGGGGTGCTATGTGGCGCTGCAATACCTACCTGTAACCAGAATAATTACATGAGAACGTAAACATGGGGTTTGTACACAAAAGATGATCGACAGGTCATGCTACGCAAGATTCTTTGATAGACATGTACAAGACTTTGATTTTAAAAGATGACAATGAAAAATCTTGAGTTCGTTATCTGCATAATATTTGGAATGTTTGCAAATAACTAATATAGTTTAATAGGTATTGGCTTATTGGGATGATAAAGGAGTGATATAAATATGCTAATTATAGGAAAGGACCAATTGCTTTTTGTAGCAATACCAATGGCGGTAGAGCGGTTATGTAATAACTAAAAACAACTACACCAAACTACTTAATAAAGGGTATAAATACCTTTTATCCTGTGCCGCTGTGGGCAATAAACGTTCACACACAAAAGCTTTCGCGGACAACCAATAACACGCACGATTGGGTGTCGGTGTCGCTTTCAAAAGCTCTCATACAACCGTCTTCTGCAAGGGTTCGAATGCGACTGTGTTCACGCACTTCCACTGTCGGTATAAATGTTTCACTGAAAACTGTAGGATACCCGCACAAAGTATTTATTGTCACCAATTCCAATAAATGTTCGATGATGACGTAACATACCGCCCACCAAATTCATAGAATTTTGAAGAGGGAAGTAGGTTGGGTGAAGGAAATCACATGGGATTTGACCTTGCTAGGAAAACAGGTAACGAAAGATAGGGTGGTACACTACAGCGAGCGATATTACCAACTATGCAAAATAAAAATATATATGTAAATAAGCAAATATGTAAAAATAATATACTACTATACATGTAAGAAATGTGTATGTACATCTAAACAAAAAATAAAATTAAAATACCGGTAGCGGCGCTAGTTTGACCAAAGGTCGTTTTAATGTGCCAAGTGCAGTTTTGACTTCCGCGACACGTATAATACCGTCCGTACCGGGAAAAGTATTAATAATACGACCAAACTTCCATTGAAGTGGAGAAAGCTGGTCGTCCTTGATGAGGACAATAGAGTCCTTTTCAACTTGTCGGACACCTACCTTAGAGTGCCATTTAACCTTTTGATTCAGAGTATGTAAGTACTCATGGCTCCAGCGAGCCCAAAAATCTTGATGGAGTTTTTGCAGGAGTTTCCACCTGCTCTTTAATGGTAAAACGTTGGTTGAATGGTCCTCATCTGGTGGTGCAGAAAGAGGCTCCATAGTTAGGAAATGACCTGGTGTTAGGCAACGCAAGTCATTTGGATCCGAACTCAAAGCGCAGAGTGGCCTTGAATTTAGAACAGATTCAGTTTGCGTAAGAACTGTGTAAAGTTCCTCAAAGGTAAGTTTTTTTTCGCCGATTACGCGAGCTAGGTGTGTCTTTACCGACTTAACACCGCTTTCCCACAAGCCACCGAAGTGAGGGGCGCTAGGTGGATTAAACGACCACTTTATCTTTTCTGAGATTACTGCACTATGCAGATAACTCATAAGCTGACGATAGGCACCTACAAAATTAGTACCGCAATCGCTAAATATCTGAGAACAGCGTCCTCGACGTGCTATACATCGTCGCAAAGCGGCAAGAAACGCGTCTGCCGACAAATCCGAAACAAGTTCAATATGTGCTGCCTTAGTGGCAAAACAAACAAAAATACAAATATAGGCCTTAAGAGTTTTAGAGCCTCGCAGGCGGTTAGCCTTTATTAAAAGAGGGCCAGCAAAATCAACACCAACAATACTGAACGGTTTGATTTGGGTAATACGTGCTGCCGGTAGGTCTCCCATAGGAGGAGTTACCAGGACCGGTTTGGTACGAAAACATCTATGACATGATGATAAATAATTTCTGATTGAATTTTTAATAGAAAGGAGCCAGAAATTCTGTTGGATAAGATACGCTGTGGTATTAACACCGGGATGGTAATACCTTTCATGAGTTGACCGAATGATAAGTTCGGTTAATCGGTGCCGCTGAGGCAATAACGCAGGAAACTTTTCGAAATAGGAAAGCGAAGAATGTGTCAAGCGCCCACCTACTCTTAAGATATTTTGTGGATCAACAAATGAAGAAAGTTTTCGCAAGCTTTTAGGTAATTTACGGTTTGCCTTGATCGAAGCTATTTCCTTTGAAAATGTAACATTTTGTACATGCCGAACGATAATCATGAGAGAATTGTGTAATTCAATGTCTGTTAAGGGACCCGTATGACGTTGAGCCATGGGTTTAGAAAATCTATAAATGTAAGCCACGATGCCTTGGATTTTATATAACGATGAAAAGCGACTTAGTAAAATGTTAATGAACGTTTGAATCTGTTTGAGCGACAAATGTTAGGATCTTCTTTTCCGTAGTTACCTCAGCAATTGAGGTTGACAATGTTGGTTGAGGCGGCCACGAGTCACTAGGGTAGTGAGGCCATTCAGGCCCCGCCCACCATAGCAAACATGAAATAACCGCGCTTGGCATTAATCCCCGAGATGCAGGATCAGCCGGATTATGCGAAGATTTAATATAAAACCATCGGCTAGGTGCAATGATTTCTTGAATGTGGCTAACACGGTTTGCCACAAAAGTTTTCCACCGAAAAGGTGGAGAACGTATCCAAGTGAGAGCGAGCGTAGAATCACTCCACGCTGAAACATAGGAAATTTCAATCAAGCCTTGATAAGAACGAATGGTAAAAGAAAGTAAATCGGTTAATAAAACGGAGGCACATAATTCCAAACGTGGAATTGAAAAGCGCTTAATTGGAGCTACTTTTGTTTTAGCGGTTACAAATTGTACAGTTATTTCTCCAGTAGTTTGATTTATGAACTGAAAATACACTACCGCTGCATACCCTACCTCGCTAGCATCGCAAAACCCATGCAAATGACAAGTAAAAGGATCCGAAGGGGGTAAACAACGTGGTAACTTTAATGACGATAATAACGGCAACTCTTCTTGATACTGCTGCCATTGAGACGAAATGTCTGCTGTTGGGATGTCATCCCAATTCAAACCTAACATCCACAGATGCTGGATTAGGCGTTTTGCAAAAAGTGTTAGTGGGGCTAAAAACCCTAATGGATCATATATTCTGGCAACTTGTGAAAGTATGTTGCGCTTTGTACATATTGGGTTTAATGGTTTAACCCGAAATGAGAAAATATCTTCTGTAGGTGACCATTGTAGATCTAATATTTTTATTGATTCGTCAGAATCGAAATCGAGAGAAGTATATTGGCAAAAATCTGACGGTATGCCTTCCAAAATAGAAACTGAAGTAGAACTCCATTTTCGAAGCTTAAAACCAGCCAAATGTAAAAGTCGGATAAGTTGATCTTGAATTTCGCGGGCCGATTGTATAGAATCTCCACCGGCGACGAAATCGTCAATATATAGATTTGACCGTATAGCCTCAGCGGCTAACGGAAACCTTTTGCCTTCGTCAATGGCTAATTGCTGAAGAGTTTTTAATGCTAGATAAGGCGATGACTTAATACCATAGGTCACTGTATTAAGCTGATAAGTCTGAATGGGTTCTTCTGCGGAGAACCGCCAAACAATTAACTGAAACTTTTGATGTTCTTCGGTAACCAAAATTTGTCGATACATTTGGCGAACATCACAAGTAAAAACGAAACGATGAGAGCGAAATTTAAGTAAGATTGACGAAATGTCATTTTGGAGACTAGGTCCAGCCAATTGAGTGTCATTAAATGACACGTTGTTTTTAGCCTTTGCAGAGGCGTCAAAAACCACACGAATTTTAGAAGTATGACCTTCCTCTTTAAACACAGGGTGATGGGGTAAAAAATAATTATCGTTCCCAACGGGCGGAGAATCGAGTAATGCCATATGACCCGCATCAAGATAGTCCTGCATGAAATTGTTGTATTGGGCGCGTAGCTCCGGTTGAGCATGCAATTTGCGCTCCAACGAAAATAGTCTTTTTTTAGCCATCTCAAAGCAATTATCAAAAACGGGCAAAGTATCGTTGAACGGTAACGCAACAATAAAACGACCGCTAGGGTCACGAGAAAACGTGTTTTCCAAAATCAAATCTGCCTTTTCTTCTTCTGGAGAAGTATAAGGCTTGGATGGCAACTCTTCTATCTCCCAAAACCGCCTTAGGGTCTGGTCGATAGGATCTTCTACAGAAGTAAAAAATGCTTGGACAGTGTCAGACTGCAAGCTTTTTGTGGGACCAATAATAGTCCAACCAAAAATTGTATTTATGGCGGCAGGCTGAAGAAATTTGCCATGTATAACACCGCCATTGATGATGAACGGATAAACATCTGCTCCGAGGAGCATGTCAATGGTTCCTGGAGAGTTCCAGGTCGGGTCTCCAAAGTGCAGGCCGCATAAGTGTTCCCAATTATTAGGAACTTTAACGCTAGGTAATTTGCCAGATATTGACGAAAGCACAAAAGTTGTGACTTCTAGAGATTTTTCAGAGTCTAACATAGAGCGAATGGTGCAGCTGACGGCACCCCTATTGACTGCTGAAGTTGTCTGCCCAAGTCCATAAATCGGAACTTGAGAACGTATACGTGGAAGCCAAAGTTTGCTCACGCAATCGTCTCGAATAAAGCTAGCTTGAGAGCCAGGGTCTAAGAGTACCCTGATCGGTTTGTATCTACCAGACCGGTCTTGAACTTCCACAACAGCAGTGGAGAGTAAGACAGTAACCCCAAGATTTAAATTCGTCTGTGAAGACAAAACATTTGCCGGAATAGGAGAGGCTGACTGCGTCCTATTGGCATTTTTATGCATGTGTGTAGCGATCGGTTCAGCTGAACGGCTAGAAGCAGGTTGTGGTTCAAAATGTAGCAAGGTATGATGCGGCTTGGCGCAAGTTCGACAAGAGTTATAGGATTTGCATTGCATGGACGCATGGTCTGTTCGTAAGCAATTTAAACAAAGGCGTAAGCGTTTGACAATGTCAAAACGTTCCGTCGGAGTTTTCTTTAGAAACGATTGACATCTGTAAATTAAGTGATTGCCTTTGCAAGAAGGACAATGGCGCGAAAATGAATTATTTGAGTCACTGGAGCTACTTGGTGTATCCAGTGAAACTACGTTAGAAGAAACCTTTGGTTTAAATTGAAACGCTGAGGATTTCTTAGGCACTGATATGTGAGATGTATGGACAGTCGTCGAATAAGAAACAGGTGCGGTTGAAGAAAAGGTTTCCAACGCTGCACATTGTTGAGTTAAAAAATATCTCAAATCCTCGAAATTAGGTATTTGCTTCGGATCCGATTGGAGTTCGAAGCGTTTTCTAGTGAACGGATCGAGCTTTTCTAAAAGAAAATCGACTAGAATAAAGTTCCAATGTTCAGTGGGAAACTTTAAGTTAGTTAGAACAGCAAGGTTCTCTGAAAAACAATCAATAAGTGCCCTAAGTTTCTTAGGGTCTTCTGATTTTAAAGGTGGAAAGTCTTTCATAGCTTTCCAATGCAAAGTTGCCAATAAACGCGGATTGCTAAATCTCTCACGCAAGGCGTTATAGGAAATGATAAAATTATCTCCCGAAATGGGTACCGATTTAATGATTTTCAAAGACTCCCCGCTACAACATCTGATAAGATAATTTAGCTTTTCGATATTGGACAGCGACGCGTTATTATAGACCAGACTGTCAAATAAATCGATAAAGGATGTGAATTCCGTTACCTCATTATTAAAATTTGGGAGCTTTAACGGTAACAATTTTAATCCCGAACTGCTTGGAGCATTTTTAATGATTTGTGGTGCTTTCGTTTCTTGCATCGTTTCGAGATGCAGCAGTATGCAATAATAAGCGGAATCTACTTCCTTCCGTAAAGCGTTGTAATTTAATAATTCTGCCTCGTCACAGGAAGCTAAGATATCAACTAAAATTTTATTGAAACTTCTGTAAAGGTCATTTACTCCCCTTGTTTGAATAAGGAACAACGTTTTAAAAGTTGGGTCACTTTGTATAGCGTTGCCATGTTCCAACATTTCTATAATGCGTATTTTCAGTAATCCGAGCTCGGTTACCTGTATTTTCTTGGGAGCCATTCTGAAAGTTATTCTGAAAGGCCTACACTATAAAAATGCTGTAAAACGGCAAAGCTAAGATGTGCGCTGAGAAATATTAAATATTATGGGTTGTTGGTCAAGGCACGAAAAATGTAAAATAGCGCATAAACCAATAAATCACGTTTTATGACTATTAGCCTGCAGTGGGGTCTTTAATGCTAGACGTCGAAAACCTAACGGTTTGTCAAACAAAGCGTTTAGATAAGATGTACCGTTTACAACCCGGGCGGCTTTTACTATCAAAAGATCACAGGAACATGCGGCTTAACATATTTGCAAGATGCAGCTTCTACAACTTTATTACCCTGCAAATGTGTCCAATATTTTACGTTGTAAAACGACTGAAAGGGTTGTATGTGAAAACTAAAAACGCGCAATGGCTTTTAGTGCAAATTAACAAATTTTATATTAAGGATTTGTTTGTAATTAAACGCCGTGCTGTTTGAATAGCCTGCAGGTTCACAACGACGACGACGCTTGCCACGCTGTTCGCAATGCCCGCATCTTCACGCCACTAACAACGCTGGCTATCAGCACTACCCAGGGAGTAATTCCGAAACCCTTTACCGATACCCAAAGACGTCGAACTGTGCGACCTCACGGAGTGCGTTTGCAGAACTTAGCTATCCCGACCACCAAATGCCCAAGAAGTGAAACTCACCGTGTGTAACAGAGACATATATATACTATAAATCTGTGTTAACCTATAGCTTCTTATCTTTTACATTAATTTGTTCAAAAGTTAAAGGTGCCACGCATATAGATGGGGTTCAGCGCAACCTATAAACAAAGATAAGCCTTACTCTTGGGCAGGGTAGAAACACAACTTTGAAAGTAACAGAATTGCTGAATGTACTTTCGAGCTAACTTGATTTGTACGTCACGCTGGAGCAGAAGAGTTGTCATGGGATGAAACTATTGAAGCAAAGACAAGGTTGAAGGGTGCCAATACATCTAACAATACTTACAAAAAAACCTAAATGGTAAGATGCAGAAACCTTTAAGTAATCATGAACTTCAACAGCTATAGGTATTTTGGTTGAATCTAAAACAGAGAAAAACGTACAAGAAAAATTAATCATTGAGGTCACACCGAATAATATATAATTAACAGTTAAAAACCTGGAACTATTCAAATAAACTTGTTCTCTAAGATGGAATTCTGATAGGTCCTATATTCGAGACTTTCTTTAAAAAATTTTAACCGAATTTAGTTAAATTTAGATTATATTTTCAAGTCGTGTCTAATTTTTAAGTACTCTATTTTTTCCAAACGTTCTAAGGTTTCTTTTTATAATTCACACACACACACACACACACACACACACACACAGACACACACACAAACACACACATATACGCACATACACACAAACTACACACACACACACACAGACCACACATAGACACACACACGCACACACTCACTCACACACACACTCACACACACACATACATAGACTACACAGACACACGCACACACATGCGCACACACACGCGCGCACACACGCACACATACGCGCACACACGCGCGCACACGCGAGCGCGCGCACACACACGCACACAACAAGAAGCAAAAAAACAATTGAATTTTGCCTTTGTTCAAAAGTATTCAGAGACAATTTATAATTAATTTAGTCTAATGAATTTCTAATTCACCGATCTAGGAATTAGATTACATGAAATATGGCACAATAGCGCATGCTTTTTGTTTCTACAATTACACAAAAAACTTATCGCAGAACAAATGTTATTCTTGTCATTACAACCTTGCACATTCGGTAACGTGTCATTTATTCCACGGTACAATCTACCGCTGTATATATTGAATCCGACAATAGTTATTGAATGCAACCATCATTATTTAACTAGTGATAGGGAACACACTTGTTTTACTGTCATATTTTATTTTAAGTTAGAATGTGAATGCAACACATACATGATTATTTGAAGGTGAACACATTTTGGTTGTTAATCAAACTAGATGTATTATTTTTTGTATGTGTCGTCTTATCATTAGATATAACGACCGGTGCCATATGCCGGTCTGTTCTTGAATATTCGTTGATGTGCAAATACACACTTTAGGAAAGTTAGCCTGTTTCTTGGTGGAGTGAACCATAAATTTCAGAATTTACTACATAAAGTATTTGCGGGCAATCCTTCTGTACCAAGGAGAATACTATCTTGAGTACTTGTTGGAAAAGTAGTTCTCCTGATAATTATCTCGACTTGTGTGAGATTAGCACATGGTGAGTAAGTCCTTCAATAGATTTGATATAACCATGTATTACATTTTAAGTTAATAGTAATTCTTCTGTGTACCATATTTGCATTTATATTTGTTGTGAAACAGGTTTAAATTAGAAACCGCTAGGTAAAGCGTAAGTACCTTGTTACGCACTTGTAACATAACTTAATTATTGTTGTGTACAGGGTTTCTTTTTTTTTCATTTCGTTCCCGCTTATCTTGTTTTTTGAGCCTTGCTGTTACTCACCTACAAAGCAGAGCGGCCATCCCGTTATCAGAACTGTCATCGTGCCGTCACATTGCTACTCAGGACTGGCATCGAGGAAATATCGTGAATTGCATTACAAGTAACGATTACAATTTAGTGGTGGTTTACTAACCTTTGAATCTGATTAACATAAGTAAATTGTTTAATTCAATTTATTATTTAATCTTGACATTTATGATATGTATTAAGTGGGGTAAATATCTATGAGCAGTTTTGTCCTAGCTGCCGTATTAAATGGTTCTGTAAATTGCAGAACGGAGAGTGCACTACCCTGTCTACAATAGTAAAGGGGGGATTGTATATAGTTATTTAAAAAAATTATGGTGGAGTAATAAGACCACTTAGGTCCATTTACTTTAACAATTCTCAGGGTTGACAATAAATGATTTAGTTAAGGTAAGAGTTCTAATATCTAACCAAAAGGTAGAGCTGCCTACAAAGCCTGTTGTACTAATATTCTCCTATCAATATAATCTTATCATTTTGGGTATATTAGAGTTTTCATTAGTTGTGGGTGTAAAATATTATGAGTAAATTAAGGTAATGCGGACATGTTTATTTGATTACAGGAATTGATGTGTCTTTTCTTATATGTGGTGCGAAAGGGGCTTTTCTGTAATTGGCGCCCTATAATTATTACCAATATCTTGTGAGCTGTCATCGCCCACGGCCCATCCTGACTAGTCTGGGAATTGCGCCATGTTTAACGATTCAGATTAGGGCACCATTTCTATTGGTTACCTTGATTAATCCGAACGTGAACAGAACATCATTTACTACTTTACTTTCATGTAGCGTTACAGAAAAAAATTGACACCCACCGTCTGGAGCCTGATTTTGCCATTTATACCTTATGTTTGTAAATATCGTACAGGACCTTGTATAAAATTTACTACGGTTTAGTTCACTAAATTTTACTAAAATTATTTTTGATATATAGTGTAATTCTGTAATTATTTAAAAATGGATTCATACAGGTTTGTTAAAAGATGAAATAATTTATGAATTTCAAGCTCGGGGAATTAAAATTTCGCCAGCTACTACTAGTGCTGAGTTGCGTTCTCAATTAAAATTAGTTTTAGACGAAGAACCTTTTGGAGAGTTGGTTACAGCAAAATCTTTTAATCCCGATATTAAACTAGAAATTAAAACTTGTGAAGGAAAACTTAAAGATTTAGAGGAAGAGGTTAATAAATTTTCTGGTACAAATCTTAAGAAAATTATTACAAAATTAAAACATTTATTAGGGCGTTTGTCTCGGATACAGTTGGAAGAAGCGGAGACTGATTTGGAAAGTGCAATTGGGGCACAACTTGATAGATTGATTGAAATTGATTTGTGGGTAGACAATTTAAGAACACCTACTAGTGAACCTTTGTCAGAGGTTGTACCTAATCGTGCTGAAGTGGCACAAGCACCTTGTCGAAAATTAGATGATCAAAATCCTCTTGTTTCCCAAATACCCGCAATAAATCTTAAAAGTGTACCGCCTTGTAAATGGGGAATTTCGTTTAAGGGCAGTCCTCAGGGCCTCAATGTAAATGCTTTTATCGGACGTGTTGAAGAATACAAACTTGCTCGTGGGCTTTCGGATACAACATTAACTCATTCAATAATTGATTTACTTGATGCTAGGGCTTTGATATGCTATCGATCTATTAAATCACAAATTACTTCTGGGACTGATTTTGTAACCAAATTAAAATCCGAATATTTACCATTCGATTACAATCATGAATTATTAACCGAAATTAGGTCGAGGATTTAAGGTACTAATGAGAGGGTAGGAGATTTTTTTGCTTGCATGATTAATTTATTTGCTCGTCTTTCTATACCTTTGTCAGAGACTGAACAATTAGCTATTTTGAGAAGAAATATATCTCCTTACTAAATACACGGCCTCGGTCTAATACAAATTAACTCTGTTGATCATTTATTGAACTCTTGTAAACAATTAGAAACTAATAAACAGCTAGCAACCAGCAGTCGTCCTACTTTAAGAAACCTGGCGAATAAATTAGAACCTGATTTAGCTAGTCCTTTAGGGAGTTCAGAGGTCAAAGTTTTAATTAAGGATCAGGAAAATACTTCTAAAAAGTTAGTAAAATGTTGGAATTGTGAGGGTGATCATCCTTTTCGTTTGTGTCCCAAACCTAGAAACAAGAAATTTTGCTTTGGATGTGGAGCGCCGAATTTCACAAAATATAACTGTTTGACGTGTTCGGGAAACGGATTAAGAGGTCGTCGGGTAGCCGATCGGCGATATTAGAGTCAAAGGCTGATAATTCTTGGCAGGCATGTTTGAATATTGTTCGTACGGAATTTCGGCGGGATAAATTTATGAATAATTTTATATCTAAAGATGGGGATCCTAGACCTTATGTTCAAGTTAGCATTTATGATGCAACGTTTACTTGTTTGTTGGACAGCGGTGCTACTCAGAGTATAATTGGCAATAAAGGACTTAGAAAATTAGAAAAACTGGAAACTAGTTTACAACCATGTTCTTCTCGTGCTAAGGTTGCAGATGGTCGTTCGTGTAGTGTTACGGGAATTATGCATTTGCCTATAAAATTAGATAATAAAGTTAAGTTAATTGAGGCTTTGGTGATACCAGATGTCGTCGAGGAAATTATTTTAGGAATGGATTTTTGGCTTTTTATGGATATTGTTCCCTCGTTTAAACACAGGACTTGGTGTTTCGGAGAGGATGCAGTTGTTAACGCGATCTGCAGTAAAGAGAGTCTGACTAAGGAACAATCCGAAATGTTAGATGGTGTCGTAAAATCATTTTTTCAGAATATGTCGAAAAGTTTAGGTTGTGCTAAAGGGGCGAAACACTTTATTGATACTGGTAAGAATGAGCTTATAAAGCAGCGTTATTTTCCAGTTTCGCCATACATAAAGAAGGTGATGGATGCAGAGGTTAACAAAATGCTTTCATTAGGGGTGATCGAAAAGTCTGGTTCGCCTTAAAGTTTTCCTGTTGTCATGGTGAAGAAACCATCAGGTGAATATAGGTTTTGCATTGATTTTAGGAAGGTTAACAACATTACTAAACGTGATGCGTATCCTTTACCCTATATTTCAAATATTTTGGACAGGTTGCGTGATGCAAAATTCTTATCGTCTATTGATTTACAGTCCGCTTACTAGCAGGTTGAATTAGAGGAATCTAGCACAGAAAAGACAGCTTTTACAGTGCCTGGGAAAGGTTTGTACCAATTTAATCGTTTATCTTACGGTTTGCATAATGCTCCAGCAACTTTTCAACGCTTAGCTGACACTTTGTTTGGTCCGGAACTATCTGGCTATGTCTCCGTTTATTTGGACGATGTAATTATTGCTACACATAATTTTGACACCCATATTGCAGTGCTGAAGGAAGTTTTTAATCGTTTATTACGAGCTGGTCTTACGGTTAATGCTGACAAATGTGAGTTTATGAAAAAAAGTTTAAAGTACTTATGTTACATTGTGGATGAATTAGGGTTAAGAGCTAATCCTGCGAAGAAGTGCATGGTTAACTACCCTGCGCCTAAATGTGCGAAAGATGTGAGGCGATTTCTTGGACTTATATCCTGGTATCGTCGTTTTGTTAAAGATTTTGCCACTCGTGTTGCTCTTTTAAACCGGTTGACTAGAAAGAAGATAAAATTTGAATGGGACGAAGCTGCTGCTCGAGCTTTTGTCGACATTAAACAATGCCTTATAACACCTCCAATAATATCGTGTCCTGATTTTGGTAAGGAATTTACTTTACAGACCGATGAAGTCGGACTGGGTTGTATTCTAAGTCAAGATTTTGAGGATGCTGAGCGAGTGATTGCTTATGCTAGTCGTAGTTTATCTAATCAGGAAAAGAAATATTCCACTAAAGAGTTGGAATGCCTCACAGTTTTATAGGGAATCGAGAAGTTCCGTCCGTATATTGAGGGTGCAAAATTTATTGTGATTACCGACCATTACAGTTTATTATGGTTGAACAAACTGCAGAATCCGTCTGATAGATTGGCTCGATGGTCGCTTAGAATTTAAGGTTACGATTTTGTTATCAAACATCGTAAAGGTTCAGCTCATCAGGTGCCTGATGCACCATCGAGGGCAGTTTGCTTAATTGAGGTAAAAGAAGAGGATGTTGATGAGTTCTATACAAATTTAAGGGGTAAAATTTTAACAGATCCGATTCGTTACCCTCAGTTTCGCGTTATTGAAAAACAATTTACAAACGAGTTCTGACTCATAAATTATTGTATAATGAGGAAGAGCACTGGAAGTTGGTTGTTCCAAATCGGCTTAGGAAAGCAGTTTTCTTGGAAAATCATGATGCTGCCACGGCAGGTCACCTGGGATATTTTAAAACGCGTCAGCGTATTGGTCGCTGCTATTATTGGCATGGTATGAATAATAACATTGCTAAATATGTGAGGGCTTGTAGCGTGTGCCAGGCTCGAAAACCAGAACGGAAGTCACCACATGGAGTAATGTACAAACGTAATATTTCGTGGCCACGGGAGGTTATTGCCACTGACCTCATTGGGACATTGCCATTGTCATCTAAGAAAAATCGCTTTATTCTAGTTGTAACTGACTTATTTACGAAATATACACTACTATTTCGTTTGCGTAGTGCTACCAGTAGTGCAGTGGTGAAGCACCTCGAAGAGTATGTGTTTCTTGTCTTCGGTGCACCTGAAAGAATAATTTGCGATAACGGCAAACAATATATTAGTAAAAATTTTAAAAAAATTAGCTAATTCTTATGAATCTATAATTGTCTTTAATGCAAATTACTATCCACAAGCTAATCTTTCGGACAGAATTAATCGCGTCATTAACACGATGATCCGATCATATGCAAATGCTAATCATCGTAGTTGGGATCAGAATATACCTGAATTTAAATATGCTTTATGCAGCAGTGTTAATGAGGTAACTAAATTTAGTACTGCAATTCTAATTTTCGGGAGGGAAATTTATTTGTCTGGGAGAGCACATAAAACTGATTGTAAAAATTTGGAAGCACCTATTAATTGCGAAGATCCTACCCGTAGGTGTGAACACTTGAAATCTGTTAGGGAGTTGTTGATAAAAGTTAAGGCAAAACTTGATAATGCCTATCAAGCCAACGCTAAACGATATAATTTACGTCGTCGTCCGTTAGAACTGCATGTTGGGCAAACTGTATGGAAGAGAAATTTTGCTTTATCCAAAAAAGCTGACTATATTGCCGCTAAGTTGTTACCCAAGTTTATTAAATGTACAGTAGTTCGAAAGATATCTCCAAATGTTTATCAATTAAAAGATTTTATTACCAGTCGCAACTTAGGATTGTGGCATGTTCAGGACATAAAACTGGACAATCCCGAACCGTCTGATGTAGTTTAATTTCTTTTTTGAAAAAAATTATTTTTTTTTGAAGGGGGTGTTGTAACGTGTCATTTATTCTACGGTACAATCTACCGCTGTATATATTGAATCCGACAATAGTTATTGAATGCAGCCATCGTTATTTAACTAGTGATACGGAACACACTTGTTTTACTGTCATATTTTATTTTAAGTTAGAATGTGAATGCAACACATACATGATTATTTGAAGGTGAACACATTTTGGTTGTTAATCAAACTAGATGTATTATTTTTTGTATGTGTCGTCTTATCATTAGATATAACGACCGGTGCCATATGCCGGCATGTTCTTGAACATTCGTTGATGTGCAAATACACAGTTTAGGAAGGTTAGCCTGTTTCTTGGTGGTGTGAACCATAAATTTCAGGATTTACTACATAAAGTTATTTGTGGACAATCCTTCTGTACCAAGGAGAATACTATATTGAGTACTTGTTGAAAAGTAGTTCTCCTGATAATTATCTTGACTTGTGTGTGATTAGCACATGGTGAGTAAGTCCTTCGATAGATTTGATATAACCATGTATTACATTTTAAGTTAATAGTAATTGTTCTGTGAACCATATTTGCATTTACATTTGTTGTGAAACAGGTTTAAATTAGAAACCGCTAGGTAAAGCGTAAGTACCTTGTTACGCACTTGTAACATAACTTAATTATTATTGTGTACAGGGTTTCTTTTTTTTCCATTTCTTTCCTTCTTCTCTTGTTTTTTGAGCCTTGTCGTTACTCACCTACAAAGCAGAGGGACCATCCCGTTATCAGAACTGTCATCGTGCCGTCACATTGCTACACAAGACTGGCATCGAGAGAATATCGTGAATTGCATTACAAGTAACGATTACAATTTAGTGGTGGTTTACTAACCTTTGAATCTGATTAACATAAGTAAATTGTTTAATTCAATTTATTATTTATTCTTGACATTTATGATATGTATTAAGTGGGGTAATTATCTATGAGCAGTTTTGTCCTAGCTGCCGTATTAAATGTTTCTATAAATTGCAGAACGGAGAGTGCACTACCCTGTCTACAATAGTAAAGGGGGGATTGTATATAGTTATTTTAAAAAATTATGGTGGAGTACTAAGACCACTTAGGTCCATTTACTTTAACAATTCTCAGGGTTGACAATAAATGATTTAGTTAAGGTAAGAGTTCTAATATCTAACCAAAAGATAGGGCTGTCTACAAAGCCTGTTGTACTAAGAATCTCCTATCAATATAATCTTATCATTTTGGGTATATTAGAGTTTTCATTAGTTGTGGGTGTAAAATATTATGAGTAAATTAAGGTAATGCGGACATGTTTATTTGATTACAGGAATTGATGTGTCTTTTCTTATATGTGGTGCGAAAGGGGCTTTTCTGTAATTGGCGCCCTATAATTATTACCAATATCTTGTGAGCTGTCACCGCCCACGGCCCATCCTGACTAGTCTGGGAATTGCGCCATGTTTAACGATTCAGATTAGGGCACCATTTCTATTGGTTACCTTGATTAATCCGAACGTGAACAGAACATCATTTACTACTTTACTTTCATGTAGCGTTACAGAAAAAAATTGACACCCACCGTCTGGAGCCTGATTTTGCCATTTATACCTTATGTTTGTAAATATCGTACAGGACCTTGTATAAAATTTACTACGGTTTAGTTCACTAAATTTTACTAAAATTATTTTTGATATATAGTGTAATTCTGTAATTATTTAAAAATGGATTCATACAGGTTGTTAAAAGATGAAATAATTTATGAATTTCAAGCTCAGGGAATTAAAATTTCGCTAGCTACTACTAGTGCTGAGTTGCGTTCTCAATTAAAATTAGTTTTAGACGAAGAACCTTTTGGAGAGTTGGTTACAGCAAAATCTTTTAATCCCGATATTAAACTAGAAATTAAAACTTGTGAAGGAAAACTTAAAGATTTAGAGGAAGAGGTTAATAAATTTTCTGGTACAAATCTTAAGAAAATTATTACAAAATTAAAACATTTATTAGGGCGTTTGTCTCGGATACAGTTGGAAGAAGCGGAGACTGATTTGGAAAGTGCAATTGGGGCACAACTTGATAGATTGATTGAAATTGATTTGTGGGTAGACAATTTAAGAACACCTACTAGTGAACCTTTGTCAGAGGTTGTACCTAATCGTGCTGAAGTGGCACAAGCACCTTGTCGAAAATTAGATGATCAAAATCCTCTTGTTTCCCAAATACCCGCAATAAATCTTAAAAGTGTACCGCCTTGTAAATGGGGAATTTCGTTTAACGGCAGTCCTCAGGGCCTCAATGTAAATGCTTTTATCGGACGTGTTGAAGAATACAAACTTGCTCGTGGGCTTTCGGATACAACATTAACTCATTCAATAATTGATTTACTTGATGCTAGGGCTTTGATATGCTATCGATCTATTAAATCACAAATTACTTCTGGGACTGATTTTGTAACCAAATTAAAATCCGAATATTTACCATTCGATTACAATCATGAATTATTAACCGAAATTAGGTCGAGGATTTAAGGTACTAATGAGAGGGTAGGAGATTTTTTTGCTTGCATGATTAATTTATTTGCTCGTCTTTCTATACCTTTGTCAGAGACTGAACAATTAGCTATTTTGAGAAGAAATATATCTCCTTACTAAATACACGGTCTCGGTCTAATACAAATTAACTCTGTTGATCATTTATTGAACTCTTGTAAACAATTAGAAACTAATAAACAGCTAGCAACCAGCAGTCGTCCTACTTTAAGAAACCTGGCGAATAAATTAGAACCTGATTTAGCTAGTCCTTTAGGGAGTTCAGAGGTCAAAGTTTTAATTAAGGATCAGGAAAATACTTCTAAAAAGTTAGTAAAATGTTGGAATTGTGAGGGTGATCATCCTTTTCGTTTGTGTCCCAAACCTAGAAACAAGAAATTTTGCTTTGGATGTGGAGCGCCGAATTTCACAAAATATAACTGTTTGACGTGTTCGGGAAACGGATTAAGAGGTCGTCGGGTAGCCGATCGGCGATATTAGAGTCAAAGGCTGATAATTCTTGGCAGGCATGGTTGAATATTGTTCGTACGGAATTTCGGCGGGATAAATTTATGAATAATTTTATATCTAAAGATGGGGATCCTAGACCTTATGTGCAAGTTAGCATTTATGATGCAACGTTTACTTGTTTGTTGGACAGCGGTGCTACTCAGAGTATAATTGGCGAGAGAGGACTTAGAGAATTAGAAAAACTGGAAACTAGTTTACAACCATGTTCTTCTCGTGCTAAGGTTGCAGATGTTCGTTCGTGTAGTGTTACGGGAATTATGCATTTGCCTATAAAATTAGATAATAAAGTTAAGTTAATTGAGGCTTTGGTGATACCAGATGTCGTCGAGGAAATTATTTTAGGAATGGATTTTTGGCTTTTTATGGATATTGTTCCCTCGTTTAAACACAGGACTTGGTGTTTCGGAGAGGATGCAGTTGTTAACGCGATCTGCAGTAAAGAGAGTCTGACTAAGGAACAATCCGAAATGTTAGATGGTGTCGTAAAATCATTTTTTCAGAATATGTCGAAAAGTTTAGGTTGTGCTAAAGGGGCGAAACACTTTATTGATACTGGTAAGAATGAGCTTATAAAGCAGCGTTATTTTCCAGTTTCGCCATACATAAAGAAGGTGATGGATGCAGAGGTTAACAAAATGCTTTCATTAGGGGTGATCGAAAAGTCTGGTTCGCCTTGGAGTTTTCCTGTTGTCATGGTGAAGAAACCATCAGGTGAATATAGGTTTTGCATTGATTTTAGGAAGGTTAACAACATTACTAAACGTGATGCGTATCCTTTACCCTATATTTCAAATATTTTGGACAGGTTGCGTGATGCAAAATTCTTATCGTCTATTGATTTACAGTCCGCTTACTAGCAGGTTGAATTAGAGGAATCTAGCACAGAAAAGACAGCTTTTACAGTGCCTGGGAAAGGTTTGTACCAATTTAATCGTTTATCTTACGGTTTGCATAATGCTCCAGCAACTTTTCAACGCTTAGCTGACACTTTGTTTGGTCCGGAACTATCTGGCTATGTCTCCGTTTATTTGGACGATGTAATTATTGCTACACATAATTTTGACACCCATATTGCAGTGCTGAAGGAAGTTTTAATCGTTTATTACGAGCTGGTCTTACGGTTAATGCTGACAAATGTGAGTTTATGAAAAAAAGTTTAAAGTACTTATGTTACATTGTGGATGAATTAGGGTTAAGAGCTAATCCTGCGAAGAAGTGCATGGTTAACTACCCTGCGCCTAAATGTGCGAAAGATGTGAGGCGATTTCTTGGACTTATTTCCTGGTATCGTCGTTTTGTTAAAGATTTTGCCACTCGTGTTGCTCTTTTAAACCGGTTGACTAGAAAGAAGATAAAATTTGAATGGGACGAAGCTGCTGCTCGAGCTTTTGTGGACATTAAACAATGCCCTATAACACCTCCAATAATATCGTGTCCTGATTTTGGTAAGGAATTTACTTTACAGACCGATGCGTCGCAAGTCGGACTGGGTTGTATTCTAAGTCAAGATTTTGAAGATGCTGAGCGAGTGATTGCTTATGCTAGTCGTAGTTTATCTAATCAGGAAAAGAAATAATCCACTAAAGAGTTGGAATGCCTCACAGTTTTATAGGAAATCGAGAAGTTCCGTCCGTATATTGAGGGTGCAAAATTTATTGTGATTACCGACCATTACAGTTTATTATGGTTGAACAAACTGCAGAATCCGTCTGATAGATTGGCTCGATGGTCGCTCAGAATTTAAGGTTACGATTTTGTTATCAAACATCGTAAAGGTTCAGCTCATCAGGTGCCTGATGCACCATCGAGGGCAGTTTGCTTAATTGAGGTAAAAGAGGAGGATGTTGATGAGTTCTATACAAATTTAAGGGGTAAAATTTTAACAGATCCGATTCGTTACCCTCAGTTTCGCGTTATTGAAAAACAATTTACAAACGAGTTCTGACTCATAAATTATTGTATAATGAGGAAGAGCACTGGAAGTTGGTTGTTCCAAATCGGCTTAGGAAAGCAGTTTTCTTGGAAAATCATGATGCTGCCACGGCAGGTCACCTGGGATATTTTAAAACGCGTCAGCGTATTGGTCGCTGCTATTATTGGCATGGTATGAATAATAACATTGCTAAATATGTGAGGGCTTGTAGCGTGTGCCAGGCTCAAAAACCAGAACGGAAGTCACCACATGGAGTAATGTACAAACGTAATATTTTGTGGCCATGGGAGGTTATTGCCACCGACCTCATTGGGACATTGCCATTGTCATCTAAGAAAAATCGCTTTATTCTAGTTGTAACTGACTTATTTACGAAATATACACTACTATTTCGTTTGCGTAGTGCTACCAGTAGTGCAGTGGTGAAGCACCTCGAAGAGTATGTGTTTCTTGTCTTCGGTGCACCTGAAAGAATAATTTGCGATAACGGCAAACAATATATTAGTAAAAATTTTAAAAAAATTAGCTAATTCTTATGAATCTATAATTGTCTTTAATGCAAATTACTATCCACAAGCTAATCTTTCGGACAGAATTAATCGCGTCATTAACACGATGATCCAATCATATGCAAATGCTAATCATCGTAGTTGGGATCAGAAATTACCTGAATTTAAATATGCTTTATGCAGCAGTGTTAATCAGGTAACTAAATTTAGTACTGCAATTCTAATTTTCGGTAGGGAAATTTATTTGTCTGGGAGAGCACATAAAACTGATTGTAAAAATTTGGAAGCACCTATTAATTGCGAAGATCCTACCCGTAGGTGTGAACACTTGAAATCTGTTAGGGAGTTGTTTATAAAAGTTAAGGCAAAACTTGATAATGCCTATCAAGCCAACGCTAAACGATATAATTTACGTCGTCGTCCGTTAGAACTGCATGTTGGGCAAACTGTATGGAAGAGAAATTTTGCTTTATCCAAAAAAGCTGACTATATTGCCGCTAAGTTGTTACCCAAGTTTATTAAATGTACAGTAGTTCGAAAGATATCTCCAAATGTTTATCAATTAAAAGATTTTATTACCAGTCGCAACTTAGGATTGTGGCATGTTCAGGACATAAAACTGGACAATCCCGAACCGTCTGATGTAGTTTAATCTTTTTTTTGAAGAAAATTATTTTTTTTTTGAAGGGGGTGTTGTAACGTGTCATTTATTCTACGGTACAATCTACCGCTGTATATATTGAATCCGACAATAGTTATTGAATGCAGCCATCGTTATTTAACTAGTGATAGGGAACACACTTGTTTTACTGTCATACTTTATTTTAAGTTGGAATGTGAATGCAACACATTCATGATTATTTGAAGCTGAACACATTTTGGTTGTTAATCAAACTAGATGTATTATTTTTTGTATGTGTCGTCTTATCATTAGATATAACGACCGGTGCCATATGCCGGCATGTTCTTGAACATTCGTTGATGTGCAAATACACAGTTTAGGAAGGTTAGCCTGTTTCTTGGTGGTGTGAACCATAAATTTCAGGATTTACTACATAAAGTTATTTGTGGACAATCCTTCTGTACCAAGGAGAATACTATATTGAGTACTTGTTGAAAAGTAGTTCTCCTGATAATTATCTTGACTTGTGTGTGATTAGCACATGGTGAGTAAGTCCTTCGATAGATTTGATATAACCATGTATTACATTTTAAGTTAATAGTAATTGTTCTGTGAACCATATTTGCATTTACATTTGTTGTGAAACAGGTTTAAATTAGAAACCGCTAGGTAAAGCGTAAGTACCTTGTTACGCACTTGTAACATAACTTAATTATTATTGTGTACAGGGTTTCTTTTTTTTTCATTTCTTTCCTTCTTCTCTTGTTTTTTGAGCCTTGTCGTTACTCACCTACAAAGCAGAGGGACCATCCCGTTATCAGAACTGTCATAGTGCAGTCACATTGCAACACAAGACTGGCATCGAGAGAATATCGTGAATTGCATTACAAGTAACGATTACAATTTAGTGGTGGTTTACTAACCTTTGAATTTGATTAACATAAGTAAATTGTGTAATTCAATTTATTATTTAATCTTGACATTTATGATATGTATTAAGAGGGGTAAATATCTATGAGTAGTTGTTAATGCCTTTTAATAGTTTAATTTATTATACATATAACTTGCATATTAGTTGTAGAAATTATTAAGTATCGCCTTGACTTGTACATAAGTAACCCCCATCATTCACGGTCCAATACGAACCAACCCGAACTTTAATTCCTTTTGGTTCCTGCCGTAACGTTATAAAAAAAGTCGTTCTCGAACTTTTGTGCGCAACACGTCGCGTGTTACAGACGACCAGTCAAAACCTACATGAAGGTAACAATTCGCCCAAGTGCGTATCGTTTTTCTTTGTGAACAATAGCTAGCATCGGTATTAAAACATTAGTGCTTGTCAACCTATCAACCTATAGATCTACAGTCCACATTTAAATATCGAAGATATCAACAGCAGATCTTTAGAAGCATATCGGCGTGATTGTAAGTATTAACCAGTGTACGTTATTTCTTTTTAATCTGCACGGCATACTGTACAGTAGTTTTGTCCTAGCTGCCGTATTAAATGTTTCTGTAAATTTCAGAACGGAGAGTGCACTACCCTGTCTACAATAGTAAAGGGGGGGGGATTGCATATAGTTATTTTAATAAATTATGGTGGAGTAATAAGACCACTTAGGTCCATTTACTTTAACAATTCACAGGGTTGAAAATAAATGATTTAGTTAAGGTAAGAGTTCTAATATCTAACCAAAAGGTAGAGCTGCCTACAAAGCCTGTTGTACTAATATTCTCCTATCAATATAATCTTATCATTTTGGGTATATTGGAGTTTTCATTAGTTGTGAGTGTAAAATATTATGAGTAAATTAAAGTAATGTGGACATGTTTATTTGATTACAGGAATTGATGTGTCTTTTCTTATATGTGGTGCGAAAGGGGCTTTTCAGTAATTGGCGCCCTATAATTATTATCAATATCTTATGAGCTGTCACCGCCCACAGTCCATCCTGACTAGTCTGGCAATTGCGCCATGTTCAACGATTTAGATTAGGGTACCATTTCAATTGGTTACCTTGATTAGTCTGAACGTGAACAGAACATCATTTACTACTTTACTTTCATGTAGCGTTACAATTCAATGTATTAAAAATAATAATTTGCACCAACATGAAATTTGTTTTAATAAAAATTTTATTATGGCTTTTAAACGAGTGCTTTATTTAAACAACCAATGAAATACAAATATGAAAGTTGCTTGCAAATCTGGTTAGCATCACTGAACATAAACCAGCAATTTTAGCAATTAGTAACATTAAACGGAAATCACTAATCTTCTTACAGAAATTTGATTTATATAAATAGGTATAAAAAGGTTTTACCTTATAGGTCCAGCACCGGTACTTTATGTAAAGTTCATTAGGTATTTACTTCATGAGTTCGGGCCACATACAAATCACGGGTAAAGACCAAATCAGTCATAGTGTTGCAAATTTAATCAAACTCGCCTTTGCAAATAACCAAACAAAAATTCATGATACAACACTTGTAACCATACCTTCAAACTAACGCGGCGAAACTTTCCAACCATCAATAGCTAGAGATTACTGCATTCAATTACAGGGACATCGTTTGGCATTCACCGTGGCATAAAAATAACTAAACTTATGGTAGCACGTGCAACTATATTTTCAAACTAAAACGGCTAATACTTTTCAATTATCAATAATTAGGGATCACTGCATCTAATTACTAGGACATTGTCCGGTATTCTCCGTGGTCTAACAATAACTAACTTTTTACGCGTACTAAACTGTTCCAAACGCGATCCGGCGAGACCACGTTGTTACGTTCACTTTCCAATAGTATAATTAAAACGTATCTTTTCTAGTCTTTTATTATTCATTTACGTAGATTCTGCTTCAATCCTCCAACAACACCCGGTATATTAGACCTTCCTACAATAAGTACGCTTTCTAATAATTTGCATTTAAATCTATTTATTTTAAAACTAAAAACTCTTCTTCAATCGAATAAGCGGTACTTTGTTTTAGGTGTCTGTTCGTTTGACCCAAATTCTTATATAGCGTATAATTACTTCATATACTACTTCGACCTAAGGATTCGTCGAAGTAATGGATCTTACTTTTTGATAAAACGACATGTTTGTGAATTCGTGCTATCAAAGGAATTGGCATTCATTTTTCTTTCTGCAGACGACTGAGAATGTTCGTTGCAGTTTTCGTTATTTTATAAAATTTTCGTGCATACACTGTGTGCTTCCTCCGGTGGGCATAATAGTCTCTTGAATTGTCGCTTCTTTGGGTATAAAAGGCTCCACCAGTTACATGGTCCCAGGTCCATCTGGCCCGCGCCGGCCCTAGGAGCGAATGAAAGATCCAACACCGTAGACACGTGGGTGAGTGTTTCTTTCCTGCTTGTGTCGAGACCCTGTCCACTTAGATTTTACTGTTTGGGGCTCATACTTATGTCAAATTAATTGTATGTACGAAAATGGTTTAACAATTCTGGGATCTATTGTCACGGGATTAATATAATACGATTGACTTTAAAAAGTGAAAAAACAAGAAATATACTATCTATTAATGCGTGAATGGGTTAAAAACTTGCTGGTACATTGGAAGACGTTATCGCCATTGTATGTGTAACTGTATGTTATACGTTAGTATTATCAGAGCCTATGTGACTTTTCATAATATTATGATTACTAAACTAAATTGTGAACCCTAGCATACAAATACACTAGATAGCATGTAACCTTCGGCTTTATTTTTAAAATAACAAATTACACCGTGCATATTTTTTATTTAAAAACCTGTAATGTAAGCAGGTATATTTCATATAAACGTTCCAAGTAACCCCTTTTGGATAGATAGGTTTTAGCTTTCACGTACTTGCTACAGCAGATGTTAGGTTTTCCAAAAATTATCAGCAAAGGACATATCGCGCTTCACGTGTATGTCGCATGCTTGTTAATTTCCACTGTCTGTTACACCCCCCGGTGATTCGCTAGAAGGACAAAGGAAGGTATTCAGTAGTTTATAACAGTCAGTGTTCGTTGGGTACTAAATGGGTGAAGATGTGAAGGATGCGTGTACGGTCGTAAGACGAAAAGCAAGTCACGCGCTGAAGTGGGCTAGGTAATACGTGTCAAAGGTCGGTTTTCTTTGAACGTAATTCAATCTCCAATAATCTTGGACGATATATATAGCGCGTTGACAAAATAGGGTTTGCTACAACCGTAACGATCTTGATATTTATAGGATCGGAATTAATAATTCGAAGATCGGTGGCGTGGTGCAAAGCCGCCGAAGTAATTTAGTGTAACCCCTATACCCAACAAACACGGTTTATTAGTAAATAGGGTATCAGTTTTAAGTGTCGATTTAAGTAATTAGTTAGTAGCGAGTTCCGATAGAACTTAAATTATTTCCGGAGTGAAGGTGGTCTTGATTAAGAAATCATTCCGTTACAATTAATTAATGTGAGAAACGTTTTGATCGTATTCCGACTCAGTGGCGCTATGCACATAAAGGATTTCACAAATAAATTAAATAGAGCGGCTTGCTGGTGGTGCCTTCCTGGAATTTCGACGTACCAACGAGAATTACAAAGGTGAACCGGAGGCTAAATTCCTGTGATAAGTAATTTCACAGTGCTGTGAGTAATATGTTCTTATATCAACTTTTTATGCATTGTCCGACATCATTTGTAGCGCATGAAATTGCATGTTCACCATAATTTATTTTTAATTATTTAACTGTGTATTATTCGATTAATACGAAGGTACGAGGATCCTATAGGGTGTAAGTTAAGAATTTTCTTGATAATGAAATTAAAAACGTATATATAAGGTTGACCATAATTGAATCCGAAGTAGTAGTTAAATAAATAAAATATTAACAAAAAGTGACTTCTGATTCATTTAGCTGTGAGGGCTGGAATTTTAAGAACAGTGTTTCGCGTAATTTTAATTACAATCAATTAATTTAAGAACCTAATTTTTGACCAGAATTATGCTTGTCTGTGAACATGAATTTAGACACTTTCTTTTAGTTTGGTGGGAACGTTACTTAATTAATGAATTTTAATGTACGATATTTAATATCTTAGTTATTTCAACCGTAAGCAGAGGCGACTAACGTACGAGGAACAGAAAATGCAATTCAGCTTGGCAGCACTGGACGTTCCTATCACAACGCATGACTTACATGGGTTCTTGTCTGAAGTAGTCAAGTTTTCCCTCATCTTGTAGGCCTCTCTAAAAGACAAAGAATCTGTGCCATTTTAGGCAGAACTCCAATAAGGTAAGGGTGGTGCCCATTATATTACCTAACTTAAGACTAACGTCAATATATAGTACTTTCACTTCCCTCCCTGTCAACCCACGCCCATCGCGACTAGCAAACCGAGCCGCGGTATAGTTTACTCCTTGGAGCAGACTTACCACGTTTTGTTCATGCTCTCCCCCCTTTCAACTCTATTACAATTTGGCATGTAACAGACAAATATTAAAATAGATTGTTTATTCTCACTTACTCAAACCGGGTTTATGCCCGTTGTAATGTATCCAAATATTGGGCAGTAAGAAGGTAGAAAACGGTACACAGTATAGTCATTATTTTTGCAAAGTGTTAGTTACCCGACAGGGATTGTAATGGTTTTTTCTTTTTTTTATAATTAAAGTTCTTTTGTTAATGTGTTATTTTCTTTGTTTTTTTTATATTTAGGTATAACTGCAGGTGGGGATTTCTTTTACAGGTTGTATTAAACGGTTAATAATTTTTTATTTCAGGCCTTTCCTTTATTTTTGTATTTGTTATACCCGGCCTACTCGCAAACTGAGCCCGAGCATTCTTACTTTGTCTTTCAGGCTACGTCAATGTACGTAGCAACGTCACGCAGCCCCAGCCGTCTTTTTTTTTTGAGTTTTTATCTGCTCGACATTACATGTACGAATCCTCTAACAGACCTGTCGAATGGACCACAACAGCTTCTGATCTCATCTGCACACGAGTGTTTTATGTTTCATTAATAGAATAATTTATACACCAATAAGCATACATCAAGCTCAGATTGCAACTCTAAAGGAATGCCTAAAAGGATTAAAACTTAAAGGTACATCCACATGACCGATAATGTTGCACTTTCTGAAACAAAAATTTGGACTTTTGTCATTGGTAGATAAAGTGATAGGGAAACATTATATATAATATATACTAGCATTTACTTACAAATAAATCGGAAACATGGAATGCTACAAGCTGTTATATATTATTAATCTTTTGTAATTATGCTATTTTAGAATGTTCTTAATTACCTCTTCGTACTTTAAATAAACACTGTTCTTCTACCCCTTTAAACTACAAAACAATGTTATGACCATCCAAAGCGTGTCACTAAACTTTGTTTTGCCCTCGTGAAGAGGCTGTAACTGTTAATGCCTCCTAATAATATTAAGAATGATTTGCTTATTCAGATACAGTTCAATGTTAGAAGTTAACAATTCTAGTTAAAGTGCAGCAAATTTATAAAATTTTGAGTATATTGGGAAAGTATTAAAATTAGCCATTCTGTTCTGAATTAGTAAGGCCTGTTTCCGTTAAAGTGTTAGTTATTTGTAGCAGTGCAAACTTTAAAATTTCTGTATACCTCCTCTTATTTTATTCGAACTACTATAACAGAGATTAATCCCCAGTTGTCAAAGAAATTCCAAACTTAATACTAACATTTATAAATTTGGTGATACTACAGAGTAGCGGCTTTTGAAACGACTACCCATGAGACAAACGAGTTTTAGATGAAACGCTTCCTTTCATAAATATAAAATATCTTGGCGGCATTATAAACTTTAAGTGACCTGTTCTTATACATTTATTGTAAAAGAAATCCCATGCGATTATAAAACAAAGTAGAATAAAATCTCTTGATGTAGCATGTATACCAAGCTCAATTGCTTTTACACAGTATATGTATTTTTAAGTGAACTGGAACTTCGTTATGCCTTGTGATTTTTCCTTAAACTTATTGAAACCGCTTTCATATATACTCTTAAGCCTTAACAGAAATAAGAAAACCGAATTATCCGTGAAACGCGCTTCTTAGAATCTAGTTTATATTCTGGTTTTAAAACAAGTCATTGCCTAAAAGCAAAAGCATTATTTTATGTATATTAATGCATTTTCCATCTACGCCATTAGCAAAAATTTGTTTCAATTGATTCTGAATATATAGGCGGTTGCATAAATTAGTCAGATGTCTGCTATAAACAACGAACTTTAGATTACCTGCTTTTGATGGTGCTTTAGACATAACAAGTCGTTATGTAAAAAGCAAGAATAATATTTTTCCTACATAGATACGCTGTCTTCTTAAGCAGCCGCCATGAAAACTGTTTTTGCACTGGTTTTAAAAACAGGATGCGTATTTTAAAGAAGAACAATATTTTTTAAAAGTTCCACCATATCTAACGTGAATAAATTGAATGCGGTGTTTGCTGTGGTTATTTATATATATATATATATATATATATATATATATATATATATATAAGATTTGTGTGCAATTGTTTGCCCATATAAATTGAAATCCTTTTTGTCATTTGAAATTTAATATGTTGGTAGAGATAGACGAATAGTACATAGCTTATACAAAGAGCAAACAGCAGTTATAGAATTAGAGCAGGAACGTAGAGAAGTAAACATTAGGAAAGGGGTGAGACAGGGATGTGCCCTATCCCCATTGATTTTTAACTTGTACATAGAAGAGGCTATGAATACTGTCAAATGCAGGAAGACATTTGGAATTACTATGCAGGGACAAAAAATTGATATGCTTAGATTTGCAGATGATATAGCGGTATTAGCGTCTTGCAAGGAAGAGTTAGAAGCTGCTCTTAATGAAATGGAAACGGTTCTAACAGAGAGATACGGTATGAAAATTAACAAAACTAAAACTAAAGTTCTAGGATGCAAAGGTGGGGAAAATAAATCAAGAACAAGAATACAAGTGTATAACATGAACTTGCAAGAGGTTAAGGATTTCTGCACCAAGGAAGCCAAATAACGCAAGATGGGAAAAGTACAAAAGATATAAAACAAAGATTAGCACAAGGTCGTGCTACATTTAACAAGAAAAAGCAACTACTGTGTTCAAAAACCACAAACATAGAAACAAGGAAAAGATTGCTTAAAACATGTGTGGAGCACAGCACTGTACGTCTGTGAAGCCTGGACAGTAGGAGAAGCGGACAAGAAAAAGGTAGAAACTTTGAAATGTGGTGCTACAGACGTATGATGAAGATGTCATGGACAGACAAAGTTAAGAACAAAGAGGTACTAAAAATGGTAAGGGAAGAAAGAAATATGTGGAAAACTGTAAAAAATAGGAGAGTTAGGATGATAGGCCACATACTACGGCATGAGGGAATAGTGCGGAATTATATTAGAAGCAGAAATAGGAAAAAAGAGAAGAAGAAGCAGACCTAGGTTAAACTACTGCACACAGATAGTAAAAGATGTAGGCTGTAGGGGTTTCAGGGAGATGTGTAGGCTAGCCCACAATAGAAATCAATGGAGGTATGCATCCAACCAATCCCAAGATGGATAAACTAATGACGAAAAATAACTGTGCTTAAACATGATGATTATTTTAAGTAACTACAAGAATTGGTTGAGCAATATTCTCGAATAACGTTAAGTGTGTGAAAGGATTTACTGGAAACCCATTATTTCGGCAAATGTCTAAATGTTGGGGGATCTTGGTAGCCACAGGTTGCTTAACCCCCCTCACTAAATCTCGGTGAAATAGGGCATAAAATTAGAAAACAATAGAAGGGGAACGAGATGTATACACATGCTGTGTGAGAATTTCAGGAAACTATGTAGGCTAGCTCAGAATATAAAAAAGTGCAGGTACGTGTCCAACCAGTTTTGAGACGGAAAACCTAATGACGAAAAAATAAGCACAGATAAATCTGATAATTAGTATAAACAACTAGTTGTTGATTGGGAAATATCTGCAACTAATGTTGACTGTGCGAAAAGATATATTGGAAAATATATTAAATCGGTAAATGGTTAAGTGTGGGGGGAACTTCGCAGCCACAGGCTGCTTACCTCCCTTCATAACCACTGAAGATCGGAGAAATAGGGTATATAACTGTAAAACAATGGAAGGTGACCGAACTGCATCTTACAAGAAAGAACAGCGCCTATGAGAAGAGACAACAAACATAGAACAAAAAGAAAATTTTTGAAAGCATATGTGTGGAGCACAGCACAGTATGCCTATGAAATACGGGCAGTCTGAAACGCAGACAGAAAAACGGTAGCAGCCTTTTGAAATGCTGTGCTACAGATGTATGAGGACGGTAGCATAGACAAACAAAGATAATAATAAATAGGTTATAGAAATAGTAGGGGAACAAGGATATCTGAGAAAAAAGATAAGAGAAATGGAAGGGCAGAATACGTTCTAAGGCATTTTTGGTGAATAGTATGAGATATATTACAAGCAGAAATAGGAAAAAAGAGGTAGATGTAGACCTAGATCAGATAGTGATAGATGCAGACTGCACAAATTTCAGTGAAATATGCAGGTTAGTTCAGAATAGGAAACAATGATGGTACACGTCTAACCAGTTCCAGGACTGAAGACCTAATGATGATGAGTAGATTTTTAATTTTCCATGTTCCATATCATATATTTTCAATTACCTGATATGAATTTTGTTCAGGTGGGTTTTGCAGTATAGAATTTAGAAGTTTAGTGCAACGAATTATAAATTATTTCCGTCACATTTGGGTAATTGTAATCAAAATTACACATGATTGTTAGTTTTTCTTGCTGTAAAATGAAGGCTTGAAAACCGCACATATATTTTAAAATAATGATTATTTTGCACTAGTTATTGCACCTCAAAATTCTTGTGCTTTTGTCGTGTGTTATTTATATAATTTGTCATATCAGGTTTTGCGTTTTAGGTATTTGATCTAATGAGAGGCGATGATATTGCTTTCGAAGTAAAAAAGGTTTTGCTTACAGCTAGCTACGGAAATTCTATTTAAAAAAACATAGGCGAGAAAAGATGGCGTATGTTTGTAGCTCATGGACGAGACAACTTGCATGTTTACCGATAAGTTTTCAAAAACAAATTGGTAATGGAAAGCTATATTTGAAAAACCCGATTTGCCCTCAACAATTTGATCCGGTGTTAACTGCCACAAAAAATATGTCTGGAAACGATTCATTTTCAAAAACTTTGAATCTTCTAGTCTAGCCATGCATTTGGATATATTATTAAAGTATATATTCAATGAACTGATTCATCTTACATTAAAAGGTTCTGATGGATTTAAATGCCAATCGACTGAAGAAAAGAAAACGTTATTACAGGGGGTAAAAAATTAAAAGAATTAATTGAATCTTGTTCGAGTATTGAACTCCCATCATTGGCTAATAAAATATTTTGGAGAAAAATGGAATAAGCCATTGCCAATGCCGTTGGTTAGCGATATTAAGAAATTCAGAGAGAAAACATTTAATCTGGCAAATAAATACAAAGAGTTTTTATTGTTAAGCAAGATACTCAAGAATTAGTAAAGTGTACTTTATCGTTGTTAATAGACTTCAACAAAAGGAAAAAGATAGCTTAAATCGAAATTATTTCTACTACTTTTAAACGCGTTTTAAGGTATCTCAAGAGTAATTATTATTATATATGGCTAAAATTAATTAAGTTTTTATGTTTACGTTGATTTCACAATCTTTTCGGAGATTTTAACTTTTTCCGTTTTCTGGCTCTTTGGGTGGAATTTTCATAGAATTTGGAGTGTACAATAATCTCTCGTGTACTCTTTGTCACATCAATATACATACATATATATATATATATGTATTGATATATATATATATATATATATATATATATATATATATATATTGCCGTGTATTTTTTCAGGAAAATCTCAGTAGCACAAATCATTCGAACCCCAGTGTTGGGCCGTCATAAATTGCCGTGGCACTTTCAGGATTTCAGTAGATTCAAAAATTAATTTATTTTCATTTTTACAAAATCGAAAATTGCACACAGTAGAAAAATTTAATAAAAATTAACCTTTTACCCAGATTCCTCTCTTCATCGTCTTAATTCTTCTTCAGTTCCCAGGCTAGCTCAGTTGGGCCTCCTCTTGAATACCTAGATTCACTATTAGTCTGTATCGTTCACGTACACTCTCAATAAAACCACAAAAATAATACAACCATCATACAATATTTATTTACCAATATTTACAAATAAAATTAAAAATTATCCACTTTTCAGAGATCAAGTTACACCTCAATAAATCCTATTTTTGTACTGTCCTGGATTTTAATTTAAAATATCAAACACATTGAATATACCCGGAGTAAATGGGCCCTGAATAATATCTTATTTTCTTTCTTTATTTATAATTTATTTTAAATTTGTATACTCTGGAGTATGGTGAGCACATGATAACCCAGTTAATTATGAATAATGTATGCTTTTGAACTTCGCATACTCTTACAACAAACAAAAAAAACCTATGTACTCGTAACAATAAAAATTTTAAATTCCTGATAGAACGTTAATAAGCTTTATCTACACCTTTAGATTTCTATCTAAATACCATAATAAAGTTAATTATACGTATTATTTTCAATACGCAAAATAATGCACAAAACCTTTAAAATTCACTCTCACACGTCACACAATTTTCATAGTTTCATAGTTTATAACAACAACAATTTTAAAGCGTTACCTGGAATTTTTTGACGATCTCTACTCCGTTGACGATGCCGTTAAGGTAGTTTCGCTCTGCTCTGCTGGCCGCTTCTAACTATTTGTAGAAGAATCCCATCTAGATCGTGCTTTTTGCTCTGCTTTCACGGTGCATCCAAATCCAATTTAATTACCCTTCTTTCATAATTGCGTACTTTAGTTTAATTTAATTTAAATTTACGTTACTTCACGTCACTTCACGAGCTTGTTTAAGATAAATGTTGCACCTCTATCAAATTTTAGACTCGTCACTTATACGCGTATCAAATTATGAGGCCAACACTGTACTATTTAATTTAAAAATATGGATACTTACAAACTCGTATTTTGAAGCGGTGAAAATACTAAGAGATCGAAGTTAATAGAGAGCGACCGAAGTTAAAGAGAACCGTGCTAATTTTCTTCAAGTATTTATATGATTCCGAATGCCACCTTTAGGCCGCTTTTTCCGTGAAAAAAGCTAATTTAAAATAACACTTCCTCAAATTTTGTTTCAACCGTTTTCGAAATCTTCAAAATTTAGCGCGTCGTTGCAATATTTTCCATTAAAACCGACTTCAAATATCCCCCTGTTTGTCTGTTGTACAACTAACGATATCGACCATTGACGTCTTAAAAATCCCGCCTATATTAACGCTGTCCCTTTCTTATGCATATTATATGTTTCCTTCTAACCTTGTTTGAGTGGTAGAAACCGATATTACTGTCCGCGTTTCAACTTTACTCTATGTGGACTTGTCTACGTACTTTTTGAAATGGACTGTCATTATGTCTGTTTCATTCCGACGTATTTCATTGACCGTCTATCCTTTCTGCACTTTAAGGAAACATTTAGTTAACATTTACGCGAACCCTCCAACCGTTTACCCGATATCCTTAGAATACTTTTATCTACACAAATAAGGGGAAACTGACATTTCGAAAACATGCAGGTGTTCAATTAACCGACGTTTTAACACAACATTGCTAAGAATTGGCTTTTCAAGGTATTTTATATTCAACGGCTGTTTTATGTGTTAGCAAAGCGTTTCACCTTGGTATTAACGATTTTTCATGCTTTTATGCGAATTATACGTAATTACCCGTTCAATTAAACTCCATTAAATTAATAAATACATTGCATTGGCTTCTAAAATTTATTTTCTTTACGAACCTAACTAAATTTTATTCATTAATTGTAAAATTATGTTAATACTTGTTACTTTAGAATGAACTAAATGAAATAAACTTCGCACGTAAATTCTGGTTTTTCCTCTATACGGAGTGTTTGAAATTACCTTGTTTATAGTTAAATTTAACCTTTTAAAACCACTACAGGTTCAAGTCCTGTCCAAGACCTTATATTTTCTTTCTTTCAATTACTAGCTCGATTTGAAATGATCATTTGGGCTTTGCATAAAAGTCTAAGTTATTATTTTATCTTATTTACTGTAATATATATATATATATATATATATATATATATATACATAAAAGTCTAAGTTGTTATTTTATCTTATTCACATTTGGGCTTTGCATAAAAGTCTAAGTTATTATTTTATCTTGTTCACTGTAATATATATAATATATATATATATATATATATATATATATATATATATATATATTACAGTGAATAAAATAAAATAATAACTTAGACTTTTATCATTTCAAATCGAGCTAGTAATTGAAAGAAGGAAAATATAAGGTCTTGGACAGGACTTGAACCTGTATCCTGGTTTTGCCGGAACCATGCGTTTACCAATTACGCCACCGAGACCGATGACCACAATTGGGAAATTTACAAGTTTAAATCTTGTACACGACGATACATCAACCTAACTTTCAAGTACGTTTGGCACTTTTGTCAATCATATCTGACATTGTCAAGTTTTTGACTTATGTCAGTTATAGATAGGAAGCGACGCTCTAAATTACGGCTATAAGCCAAGTATTAAATATATTAATATTTTAGATAGTTAATTACTCAAGTCCTGTACAAGACCTTATATTTTTCCTTCTTTCAATTACTAGCTCGATTTGAAATGATCATTTGGGCTTTGCATAAAAGTCTGAGTTATTATTTCATCTTATTCACTGTAATACGATAGTATTTATCAACTCACCTTGTGTAATTAACTACCTAAAATATTTAGATATATATAAATATATAGATATTATAAGTAGTTTTTTATACAAGGTAAGTTGATAAATACTAACGTATTGTAATTAATAAGATTTAATAATAACTTAGACTTTTTTTTTTATTTAAGCAAAGCCCAAATGATCATTTCAACTCGAGCTAGTAATTGAAAGAAGGAAAATATAAGGTCTTGGACAGGATTTGAACCTGCATCTCAGTTTTGCCGGAACTGAGCGTTTACCAATTACGCTACCCAGACCGATGGCTATAATTGGAAAATTTATAAATCTAAACCGTGTACAGTACTATATATAAACCTAACTTTCAATTACGTTTAGCATTTTTGTCAATCATATCTGATATTGTCAAGTTTTTGACTTATGTCAGATATAGACAGGAAGCAACGCTCAAAATCACGGCTATAAGCCAAGTATTAATATATAAATATTATAAGTAATTTTTTACACAAGGTAAGTTGATAAATACTAACGTATTGTAATTAATAAGATGAAATAATAACTTAGACTTTTTTTTTAAACAAAGCCCAAATGATCATATCAACTCGAGCTAGTAATTGAAAGAAGGAAAATATAAGGTCTTGGACAGGATTTGAATCTGCATCTCAGTTTTGCCGGAACTGTGCGTTTACCAATTACGCTACCCAGACCGATGGCTATAATTGGAAAATTTACAAATCTAAATCGTGTACAGTACTATATATAAACCTAACTTTCAATTACGTTTAGCATTTTTATCAATCATATCTGATATTGTCAAGTTTTTGACTTATGTCAGATATAGACAGGAAGCAACGCTCAAAATCACGGCTATAAGCCAAGTATTAATATATAAATATTATAAATAGTTTTTTACACAAGGTAAGTTGATAAATACTAACGTATTGTAATTAATAAGATGAAATAATAACTTAGACTTTTTTTTAAGCAAAGCCCAAATGATCATTTCAACTCGAGCTAGTAATTGAAAGAAGGAAAATATAAGGTCTTGGACAGGATTTGAACTTACCTTGTGTAAAAAACTACTTATAATATTTATATATTAATACTTGGCTTATAGCCGTGATTTTGAGCGTTGCTTCCTGTCTATATCTGACATAAGTCAAAAACTTGACATAATCAGATATGATTGACAAAAATGCTAAACGTAATTGAAAGTTAGGTTTATATATGGTACTGTACACGATTTAGATTTGTAAATTTTCCAATTATAGTCATCGGTCTGGGTAGCGTAATTGGTAAACGCACAGTTCCGGCAAAACTGAGATGCAGGTTCAAATCCTGTCCAAGACCTTATATTTTCTTTCTTTCAATTACTAGCTGGAGTTGAAATGATCATGAAATGATCATAAAAAAAGTCTAAGTTATTATTTCATCTTATTAATTACTATAAATATATATATATATATATATATATTGATATATATATATATATATATATATATATATATATATATATATATATATATATATATATATATATGCCGTGGAACCCTGGGACAATTCTGGGAACACTCGAGCCTTCGTCTAACCCAACCTAAATTTTCACAAATAAAAAAAAGTTCCTTAACCTTCTATTACGCCTTCAAACTCCTCTGCTTCCCTGGCTAGCTCAGGAATCGGCCTCTTCTTGAATACCTAATCTTACATTCTTACCTATTTCCCCCTCACACACCATTAAATAAAATCACCAAAATAATACCACAACCATACAACTTTTTATTTACACCTATTAACAGATAAATTATATTTACACATGTGTTAAAACAGTTTGATACAATAATTATAATTACTTAAATTACGTTATGTTTTAAAGTCCTTGCTTTTACTAATGACTTTTAAACAAATTCAATGAGATATGAGTAGATGGGCCCCACATGTTACCCCAAATTGACTTCACACTGGAGTATTGTGAGCTCATTATAACTCAGTTTTGTTGGTATATGCTTTTTAAAACCTTGCATTAATTAAAACAAGTTTACAGACCCGTTTACCCTTTACAATTTAATTTATACCCTGAATAAAATTTTGGATGTTCTAAATACACCCTTTTTCAATATTCAACATCAGTAAATTGTTCAGTACATGTATCTTTTATAATAAGTTTCTACAACCACAAATATGACACCAAAAAAAATCAACCACACAACACAAAATTCCACAAATGTTTATAAAACAACAGAAATTTCAAATAAATTACTTGAAGGATTTTTCAGGCTTCATTCCCGTCGGAGATGATTGCCAGAAAACCCCTCGGCGTTGTTTCCATTTACTGTCCTGCTCAGCGGACCCACAGGCCTCTACCATCTGATATCTCTGCAAGCTATGCGCCTCGTCTCACAATACCATTCCATATCATGCATACAAACTGGATTATTTGTGGTGCTTACCCCCATATAGCATGCATCCATTTAATAATTTTTGTTGTAGTAGCCGGACCTTTTTTAATTTAATACGCACTACTCGTATTTCACGTTAGTAATTAGAGGTTCGCTACTACTATTTATATTTTCAACCACTATATTTACGGTAACATTACTACACATACATAAAATCCTCACATATAGCTTTATTATTATCCTAGTCGGAATCGGTATTCAGCACTTTATCGAAGTAAAAGAAAAGAGAGCCTCAAAAACCTAGCTTAGGTATTTATATTTTTCCAAACCTCCCTAGTGGACGCGCTTTCTTTGAAAAGCTTATTTTCAAAACGAATTCAAAACATTTTGAGCATAACCGTCGCTTAATTCCGAAAATTTCTCCCGCCGTACTTGTTGCTTACAGAGAATTCGTTTTCTACTTTTGCTTCGCGTTTGTTTTGAAGACTGTTGACTTTCAACCAATGACAAATTTCTCTGCCGTCACAAATTCCCCCAAGCTCTATTCATCTTCGTTCTATACGTGTTTGCTGTCTCCTTCAAAACGCCAGAAAAAAATCGATATTGTTGACATCCTATCTCAACTCCACGTGTATATCGTACGTGCTTTTCAATTCCTTGCTTGCTTTATATCTGTCTCTATCTGTTGTATATTACCGATTGTCTATTTCCCTCGCTTTTTAAGATGTATGTTACCCTAGCTGTTTATCCAAACTGACGGTTGAAAACAATTTTTATGAAATCTTATCCTAACATACGCTCGAATTCTTTGAACGTAACCTTTGACAAGCAGGTGTTTCTGTTAATTATCGACCGTATGAACATAACAATTCCTTGACTTTCTACTTCTTAGTATCTGTATAAAACTGACGTTGGCTTTTAAAACGAATATATTTGCCTTGGGATTATTGATTTTCTTACGTAAGCACGCTCCCTTTTGCTTATATGTTTTTAGTTAAAATAAATTATGGTTAATTATGCGTATCCTTGAACTTCTATTTGCTTTGAAGCTTTCTTCCTCTGTGATCTTAACATTCCTATTATCAAAATATAAAAATACCCTAATACTCGTCCGTTGTTCAAAATTGTTAACTTACCTTCTTTTCTAACTTTTCTTTGCCTGGCTAGCTCATCGGTATAATGGAATTTATAAAATAAATTCAAAAACAGAAATGTCATAAAGCATCTATACCGGCAAAAATAATTTCTCTCGTACAAAGGATTATAAAACAATTACAACATAGTTTTTTTCAAACACAAAAGTATTCCTAACAAGTACTTATTTACTTAATTATTAAAATGTTCTTCACGTGATTTGGGTTTAGATTTACAGCATTCAAATTTCTGCTCGTGTGGATAGTTTTCCTGGCTTTGATTTCCCCGTTTGTAAGGTTTCTTTAACCAAAAAATCTTTGACAGATAGTCTATTTAACAAAAATCAGAGTGTTTCAAACTCTGACCACAAACTTTCCTGATAAACACGCTTACAAGAAATTATTATGTGTTTAAGATTTATTCTGCCTTAAACTAAAATGACAAATACTCCAATATCAGTTATAAACAAAAAAAATCTTAAATTTTTATACTTATAGTTATATGTTAATAGAGCGCCCATACAAATCCTTCTTCCTGGTTTTATTTTAAATTAATGTCAAAATCAGTTTACAAGATGTTCTATATTATTTAAAGCTCTATTTGAAGAAATCTGTTTCCAGAATGCATCTTCAATTTAATTCTTTAAATTAATTTTTAAGTACCCTTTTGTATCGAAGCCTTTGCCATCTTCATTGTATATTATAAAATCAAATCACTGAATTTAACAACTTTCATATTTATTCAGGGTTATGTTTTAAGTATTACTTCTTTGTTCACTGAAATGTTAAATATGGTACGCATTCTGCATACCTTAAAACAACAAGTTCGGGACTGAAATCGATTGAATCGAATTCATTCATTTGAATACCCCTCTTTAATAAAAGTTCCAGTTTATATACAAATTATTTTGACTACTTCAACCTTTATAGATTGTGCGAGTTCCATATGTTACCTAGTACACCGTAATATGGTAAGATATCTGTGTATTTCTCATTACCGTCGACTCGCATGATTGATTTATAATGGTGTCGTGCGCTGCTTCATCCTCTTTTAACACAAAAGGTTATTGTGACGTCGCACACTATCCAGTAGCAATGTGAAAGATAATAAAACTAATTGTTGTCGATTTTATAAATTTTTAATGTTCCTGCGGCTTGTTATAATAAACGTTTGCTTATTAGTTAGGCATTTATGTAGTTCTAAGTACAGATGACGTATTCGTTATCAATCCCGAATATTCGAGAAAATTCTTTATTTAAAATTAAATTTATTTTATACAGAAGTCAATTTAGGAATCAATCTAAACTTTAATTGCTTTACCAACGGATTTTGCACATGCAAAAACCGACATCTGTAATAATAGATTGGTTTTCAAGGCAAAACGTGTTTGCATACACAAAATTATTCTATAAAGATCAAAGCGTTATTTTTTAACAGGAGTGATGTGGTTCTGAAGCTAAATAGAGCGAATGTTTTATGCAATAAGAAATCTATTTTATGATAACTAATAAGTAAAAATAAATGGCTCTGCATTTACGCTTGAAATTTGCATTCGCATGTAATGCGTTTTTAGGTATCTCGAGAGTAATTATTTATATATATATATATATATATATATATATATATATATTACTCATATTTAGACCAGGGTAGAAAATTAAATAACCACATCAAATAATTTTAATCACCGTGTATAAGGAATTTTATTAAATAATACGCTTTATTAAAACCATGAAACATAAATAAATTCGGTCGTGTCAGTAAAAATAAGAAATTTAAAATCATGTACAAGACGCTTTATATCAAAAGAAACAGTATTAACAAGCTCTACGGGTAATGTAATTATTCCGAGGAAAGAAACAAATGGAAATTACGTGCAAAATTTATATTAATTAACCCTATTTTAAGTAACCGGTATTGAACAAAACGTACAGATAATAACTAATATTTAGTTAGGATTCACTAAAATTTAAAAGGGTATTAATTTTAATTGGAGTTAATTAAACCATTATTAATAATAAGCATAAAAGTCAGTGAAAATCCAAGATTATAATACCAGAAAATAAAGCTCTGAAAATTAATATTATGTTTGAACACCTGCGTAGTTTAAAAGTCACGTACGGCGAAAATGTTGCAGATAATTAATGGTTACAAAGAATCTTGGAGAAACCGTGGCTTAATATTCACGAGAAGGTGCGATACGGGGTTATTTAACCCAGATAGTCCACATGGACTGAAATAATCGATAATAAAGAATATCAATTTGCACTAATAAGAACAGGGTAGATAGAGACAGATAATAGGCGCAAGACCGAGACACATATAGTAAAAAGGCGTGAGTAGAGCAACGTCATGGGGTTGCAATTGGTTGAAAGTAAAAGGCAAAATTGAGGAGGTTTATAAAATTAGGTGAGCAGCTGAAGCGAAACCAGGATCACAGCAGTTTATGACGCCCAATCGGTGGGACTAGAATTTTTTTGTTGAAAGGACCCAGTTCCCGCATTCAAAGGAGTATATCACAGCATTATATGGCGACCACAAAGTGAGGCTCGAGTTCCAAATAAAATTTTTGTGATTTTATTCCAGGAAACTGGCGATCTGAGAGAGAGAGAGTTTCTGTGTGTGTATAAATTTAAGAGTATTTTAGAGTGTGTGAGTGATTAGAACGTATGCAGAGAAAGGAGTGGTTAAGGAGTCAAGGAGTGGAAATTGGAAGTAACGATAGTGCATTGTGTGAGAAAAATTCTAAAATGGAAGAAGCTGGAGGCAGTAGAGATCAGTCGAGGACGGAATCAGGGGATCAAGGAAACGAGATGATAATGAGAATGCTAGAGAGGATGAACGATGAAGCTAATAGAGCTAGGGATGAATCTAATAGAGCTAGGAGGAGTCCAACCGAAAATTAGAGCAGATAAGCGGGAAAATTGAACAAAATACTAAAGAATTTACAGAATTTAAAGATAGTCTTACCGTGAAACTGGGGGAAGTAGAAAATAGGGTTGAAAAAAATGAGCGTGATATTACAGGTCTTCGACAGGAAATGGGACATTTAAGGTCCGAAGTACGCATTTTTTGTGAAGAAGAGATAAATGTAAAAATGACGGAAGTGACGGACTCATGTAGGGATCAGTTAGGCAGGGTAGAACGCGAAGTTAGTAGTATCAAATACAACATGTCAAATTTAACGGGGGATGGTCCCAGATTTTCTACAGGTGGAGAATCATTGGACCAACACATGAAGTTTTATGGCGATAACAGGGTATATCCACAAATTTTTATTAATAGTGTAAGAAATCTAGTGGGAAATTTATTTGACGAACAGACTAAACTGAATACGATAAAGCTTTATTGAAAGACAACGCGGAAGCATGGTACAATTTAGTAGGACAGGACATAGACACCTACACGGACTTTGAAGACAGATTTTTAAAGCACTACTGGAGTAACCACAGACAAGACCAGGTACGAGACGACTTAATCACAGGGAAATTTAAGGGAGAATTTTCAGGAAGTAGGAGCAATATGCTATACGCAAGTATAGCATAGCAAAGCAACTGAACCCACCACTGACGGACCGACAAATTATTAAGTATTTATCACGACACTTCGAGGTAGAAATAAGACAACACGTAGCACTACAGAACATAGTGGACAGAGAAATGTTTTAGAATACCTGCAGAGGTACGACGACGTAAGTAGTGGACGACCTCGGGATAATAGGAAAGACAGATCAACACAGTTAGGTTTGACAATAGACGGGACAACCATGCTAGAAGGGGAATAGTTACGGATACCATCGACAGAATTGGGAACAGAGACGACCATACGTTAGGAGTAATAGTTTAGGAAGGGGACCTGCACCGAGACCGGAACCTACCAGAAGGAATAGTTCACCGGACATGAGGGGGACTGCTAATACAGACACGGAACGAGTGGAAACGCCTAGGACATACGCTGAGGTGACGGCTAGACCAGGACCAAGTAGGGAAAACAGACCTGGACAGGATTTTTAGAACGCGACAGACCACTAGATTTCAGTGTAAATGTATATGAACATCCACGTGAATTTTTCAAAATTGAGGAGGAAGTAGAGCCAGAAACTAAGGAAAAATTATGTTTGCCAATTATTAATATAGAAATTTTTGAGAATAGTGTAGAAGTATTACTTGATACAGGGGCAGAGGCGAGTTTAATATCGGAGGAATTCGTCAGCAAAATTAGGGATAAGGTTTGTGATAGAATTATGCCTATAAAGCGTAGCCATTTAGTAGCTCCAAATAAAAGAAGTTTGCTGTAGTGAATAGTGTTGTGGTGCTTAGGATAGATATAGGAGGTTTAAGCTGTGAACAGGAGTTTGTAATTGTACCTGGACTGAAATTTCAGAGCATTTTAGGTGTTGACTGTATGATGAAGTTAGGGGTTTTGATAGATATGGAGAGGAAGGTAGTAAGGATTAAGGATAAGATAGTGCCATGCAAGGGCAGTTATGAAGTCACAGAGGATGACACGGGGTTTAGTATTCATGTAGTAGAGGTAGAGGATGATGAAGGTAAACAGATCAACACGATAAGATGTCCAGAGGAGACGATAGTAGAAGTTCAAGCTTTAGTACAAAAACATGCAGAATTAGTGGGGGTAGAAGCAACAGCAGCAGATCGGGAGCAGGTGAAGGCAGAATTATTTGTGATGAGGTTAAGTGGCAAGTTTGTTTTTAATAAAGTAGATTTAAGGAATTCATTCTGGCGGATTCCATTACATAAGCATTCTAGAAGGTACATGGGAGTTTCCGTAGAGGGAAAAATCGATAATTTTAAAGTAGTATCGTTTGGTTTGTCGGCAGAAAAGAAAATAACCATAAATAAGAAACAGACAAGTTTAGGGACTGAAGAAGAAGTAATATTTAAGAGTAAGGATAATAAGTTTATTGTATGTGAGATAACAGGGATGATAAGTATAGATATAGAAGGGGAGAAATAGGGATGAAGAGTATTAGGATGGTGAGAAGAAAGACTTGGAGGGTCAAGAAGAGAGTTCGATTTAAATAGGATAGGGATAGAATAGGTGTATATAGAAGAGTAGAAGTAGGTGTGTATAGAAAATAAAGCTAGATATAGGATAAATATGGGAGATAATTAGAAATAGGTTTAGGATGAGAATAAAGAGTAAATGTAGGAAGAAAATAAGATAGGTTAAGTGTAGATATTTCATAGAAGATTAGTGGAGAGTTAGGAATAAAGTTAGGAATAGGATAGGTATATAGGATTAGGTAGGGGGAAGTAAAGTATAGTGAAGATTAGTTAAAAGTTAGGAATAGGATAGGTATATAGGATGTATATAGGATTAGATGGATGAGTAGGATGAAGTTAGGGATAATTTCAGTTTATAGAATTAGGTGAGAGTTAGGAATAGGATAGGGATATAGGATAGGTGTAAATATTTTTTTGAATTGCAGATAAGGTAGGTAAGTTAGATAGATAAGGGTAGAGAGAGATAGGCATATTTTTTTGTAAATTGCGGTCTAAATGCTTTATATTTGCATTCAAATAAGTGGGATTATTTGTATTCAAATAGGGGGAAAATACTCATATTTAGACCAGGGTAGAAAATTAAATAATCACATCAAATAATTTTAATCACCGTGTATAAGGAATTTTATTAAATAATACGCTTTATTAAAACCATGAAGCATAAATAAATTCGGTCGTCTCAGTAGAAATAAGAAATTTAAAATCATGTACAAGACGCTTTATATCAAAAGAAACAGTATTAACAAGCTCTACGGGTAATGTAATTATTCCGAGGAAAGAAACAAATGGAAATTACGTGCAAAATTTATATTAATTAACCCTATTTTAAGTAACCGGTATTGAACAAAACGTACAGATAATAACTAATATTTAGTTAGGATTCACTAAAATTTAAAAGGGTATTAATTTTAATTGGAGTTAATTAAACCATTATTAATAATAAGCATAAAAGTCAGTGAAAATCCAAGATTATAATACCAGAAAATAAAGCTCTGAAAATTAATATTATGTTTGAACACCTGCGTAGTTTAAAAGTCACGTACGGCGAAAATGTTGCAGATAATTAATGGTTACAAAGAATCTTGGAGAAACCGTGGCTTAATATTCACGAGAAGGTGCGATACGGGGTTATTTAACCCAGATAGTCCACATGGACTGAAATAATCGATAATAAAGAATATCAATTTGCACTAATAAGAACAGGGTAGATAGAGACAGATAATAGGCGCAAGACCGAGACACATATAGTAAAAAGGCGTGAGTAGAGCAACGTCATGGGGTTGCAATTGGTTGAAAGTAAAAGGCAAAATTGAGAGGTAGAAATAACATTTCTGTATAAAATTTAATTAGGTATTCTCAGACGTTGCGTGCCGTGTGGAAATTTTCTAAGATTTAACTGAGGCGAGTGCAAAATTCGTAAAAATCGCATGCCAGGCTACGGAATGGGAACATAGAATGACGAAATTCTAGAAACTGGCCGTTTTGGGGAACAGACCGACAGACAGGCTAACCGCTATATATACGGAGGTTAATATGAACAAGCTCTCTTACATCCGCGACTTGATTCAAGATGTTAAACAGTGCATTTTAGTTTGATAAAATAATTTAAAGTTTGCTCGTATATTTTGGTGATTCAAAATAGTTTGTTCTTTACGTGCTAACATGAATGTACGTTAGTGCACTTAGAAAAGAAGATACAAGGTAATAAAGTTTAGTATCACTGTACCAATTGGTAAAAATTTACAACGACAAATATATACACAAAAGTAGGCAGTTTTGGCGTATATTGGTGAAAGAAGTATGAAGTTCTTTGTTATTTTTCGGGGGGTATTAATACTTAAATGGTGCATAAACGGGTCTGGATCCACAAAACAAGGTTCAGATATACACAGATTAGTTCCGGAAAAGCCCTGAAACAACTTTAAATAAATGGTGATGGAGAAAATTTTTAAAGCGTTGAGAATCAGAAGCCGTAAATATAACCCAGTTGGAATGGTGTGATTAACAAAAGGGACGATGTACATTGAAGCTACGAGTGCAAGTAACCTTCAGGTAAATTATACTATTTTGTTTGAACTTTGAGATTTTGGTGTGTGTTGAATAACTTTCTAATTTGTTTATTTAAAATGGACAGTATTGAAATTGTACTAACAATAATATTTTAATTTTAAGGTGAAATTTGCTTGTTTAAGTAGAAAGGGGTATTTAGTATTGATGTTCTGGATTATGATAAAAATATGGGTATGTCTTTGAGCTCAATTAGACGAACCTGGTTAATTAACGTAAAGGGGTGGTAGATGCTCCCTTTGTACTCTGCATATATTGTTATAGTAATTAGTAGGCATCCTACAAGGACTTTAATTCTGGATGCACATTAAAATGATAACAAATTTAAATCTTGAAATTTTCTGATACTGAAATTTATGCTGAATTTTAATTTTGAAATTTTAATGTATTGTGAATATTGGTGTAAATAGAGTTAACGTTGATGTTTGTGGTAGGAATGTGTTTGTTTTTTTTTATGAATGAGGATGAAGGTTTAACTAGAGGAGCAGCCGAGGCGATTAACAGAAGAAAGTCAATGGACCAACACAGTTAAGGTAATGAATAGCTTTTCGTAGGATTCACAGCATTCTTGACATCCAATTCGTAGGGGCTCGATTCGAAAAGCGGAGTACCCGGATTTTGGTGGTAATCACAGCATTCTTTGGCGCCCAATTCGTGAGGCTCGAATATTTTTTTTAGGGCCAGTACCTGCAGAATGGTGGTTTCACAGCAATATATATTACTCAAATTTAGACCAGGGTAGAAAATTAATTAACGACATCAAATAATTTTAATCACCGTGTATAAGGAAGCTTTGGGAAAAAGTACGCGTAATTAAAATGCCTAGTGTGAAGATTTAAATCATTCAATTAGAATGTAAAGTTTGTATAGAATTTTATTAGACAATACGCGTTATCAAAACCGTGGAGCATAAAAATTTATTCGTTTCATTAAAAATAAGGGATTTAAATTATTCACTAGACGCTTTCTATAAAGAGAAGCAGAATTAAAATGCTCAACGTGTATTTAATTGAATTGTTCCAAGAAACAAATAGAAATTACGTGCAAAATTTATATTAATTGATTCAATTTTTGGGTAACGGGTGTTAAACGGAGTGTACAGATAATGATTGATATTTGGTTAGTATTCGCTAAAAATTAAAGGGTAGAAATCAATGCCATTCATTATTATTTTAATTGGAGTTAATTGAACCATTAGTAATACATAATATGCATAAAAGCTTTTAAAAACCCAATAATACCAAATATGAGACGCGTTGCTAGCATACAAATCTATCGAGAAGGTTAAAATATGTAGAAGTATTACGATTGAACACCTGCGTATTTTTAAATATCAAAGTTCTAATAAATTTGAATAGATAAACATGAAAATTCTGCGTATATTGCAAACGGTCGGATAAACCATAGCTTATATTAACGGGAAGGCTAGATACGGGGTTATTTAACTCAAGTAGGTCACGTCGCGAATACACGTGGATTGAAATAGCCTATAATAAAGAATATCGATTTGCACCACTCAGATAAGGGTAGAAAGAGATGGATGAAACGCGCAAAGCCGAGACACGGTTAATAGAAGGCGTGATTTGAGCAACGTCACTGGGTTTGCGATTGGTGGAAATAAGATGCAGATATGAGAGGTGTAAACGTAACGATTTCTATACAAAATTAATTAGTTGTTCTCGGACGTGTTTGCGAGCCGTGTGAAAATTTCTTAGATTTGCAACTGGCGCGAGTGCAAATTTTGTAGAATCCGTGCCGAGCTGTCGAAAAGGGAACATAGTATGCGAAATTCTAACAACTGGCCGTCGTGGGACAAAACCGACGTGCAGGCGAGCTATCATATAAATCCGTGTTTATAGGAGTTTCGCTCTCTTAGATTTTCGATTTTTATTCAATACTTTAAACAGTTTTGCTCTTTATTTTTGCTATTATACCATACTTCAAGCAGAAAACGTGCTACGATACAAGTTATTATGCATTAGTGCACTTAGAAAAGAAGGCACAAGGTAATAAAGTCTGGTTATATTTGCGAGTATTACTGTACCAATTATCCAAATTAGTAACGATAAATGAATAAACAAAAGTAGTCAGTTTTGGGTATAGCGTGAAAGAATTATGAATTTCAGTGCAATTTTTCGGGGGTGTTAATAATCAAATGTTATTAGTAAACGTGATTGGATCTACAAACAAGATTTAGATATACATAGATGCGTTCCTGAAAAGCCCTGAAACTTTTTAAATGAATGGTGCTGTAGATGAATTTTAAAAGGCGACCAGGAATCTGAGGACGTAAACCTAACCCAGTTGGAATGGTGAAATTAGCAAGGACGATGTACATTGAAGCCACGAGTGCAGTAACCTTCAGGTAAATTATACAATTTTGTTCGAACTTTGATGTTTTGGTGTGTGTTGGATATCTTTATAATTTATTTGATAAAAAATGGACAGTAGTGAATTTGTATGAACAACAACTTTTAATTTTAAGGTAAAATTGTGTTTGTTTTTTTTTATAAATGAGGATGAAAGTTTTAACTAGGTGAGCAGCCGAGACGGAAAGAGTAAAGAGGCGATTATCAGAAGAGATTCAACAGGGCGAGAATCACAGCAAATCTTGGTGCCCAGTTTGAAAGGCTCGAATATTTTTTTTTTGCTCGGGAAAGGCTTTTTGTAGGTTTCACAACAATATATATATATATATATATATATATATATATATATATATATATATATGGCTTACACGGCTGTGTTATTGATTTAAAAGTTAGGAGTTTTAAATACACGGGAAGTGTGTTTTGTTTTTCACTTTAATGGCTACGTATTTAAAATACGCTTTTATTATACATGGTTTAACCATGCATTTTCGGAAATTTTTATTCTTTCCGGTTTCTTTCATATTTTATTAGACTTTATTTGTAGATAATAGCATTTTTGGTGACATTCGATCACTATATTATTCTGGTTTGATATTTACATTATCAAAATTCTTTTCTTGCTATCGCTTATCCTATAACATATACATACAACTTTGGATATTGGAAGGTGTGCGCGTAAGTGTCTTTTTGTGTTCGTGTACACAGTTCGAGACGCGCATCGGACAGAACATTGTTAACTTGGCAACGGGAGTGACCGTAACAATCAGTTCTGTGTGCTTGACCATGGGTTTTCAATGGTGAAATGCCTCAAGAATAGTGAACTTTTCATTTATGCAGTTTACGGCGGTTGTGCAGATGCAGATTACAGTCCACTACATTTTTCATTCCAGCGCAACTGGCAACCATTACAGGTTAGTGCTTTTTAATTGATTAACTGTTTTAAAATTTTGTTCGTCGATAAAAACATACAGACATTTTTTTTTGCTCCTTCTACGCCAAATAATATATTTTTTTTCCTGCATGTTCTCAATCCTTACCGCATATCACATCTCGTTTACTGCATAAATATTTTATTATAAAACAAAACGCATTGCTATTCTTTGGATTTCATGGTTTCAAATTAATATAATTTCAATTTAAATCGCAATAATTTAGTCATTGAATGGTAGTTGTGTTGAAAATAATCAATGTGGTTTAGTTTTTACAAGTGTGATACCGCTTTAAGAACACCTCTGTATTCATTTCAAATAATAACTTTGGAGTTCAGAACGCCGGCAGTTTGAACCTGTTGCTTCTGATAACGACCGTAGTTCTAGCGACATAATTTAAGTTGCTCGCGCATTTAAAACAAATTTGCGAACATTGTTTATTTTGGTGTCAATTTAATACGTATAGAAGTTGTTGAGAATTGTTACAATTTAGCACCAATACTCATTGAAATGGTAAACATATTAAATTACATAATTCATTTAATTTGTTAAAGACAAATTTCTGTCTTTGGTTTATTCGCATTCATTTCAAACAATACCTCATACAAAGTGTTTAAATATCTATAATTGCTATAGATATTTTAATGGTAAACATTGAGTTCTTGGTTAAAAATTATTTATGTAATTTTTAAATTTTAAAGGCTAATTTTTGTCTTTGGTTTATTGGCATTTATTTCAAAACAATTCCTTAGAGCTTATAGGGCATTTCAGTAGCTACAATGACTACCAAGAAAATTTCTACCGAACGATTTATCCTGGATTTAAAATTGGCTATTGAACAGTTTCGTTCGCTTTTTGATCAAACGTCTAATTTGGACTCAACAGAGCAAAATTTAGTTTTGGCTAAAATTCTAACGCAAACAGCTATCGATCTCAAACATGAGATGGATAGTGCGTACAAAATGTGCACTCTAGATGCAGAAAATCTGGAGGAAATTAAAAGTTTGAAATCCAGCATGAATGGATTAGTCATTTCAATAAAAAATACTGGGGCACAAATGGAGCTTGATTTATCCAAAATCAAGAAAGAAAATATTCTTGCCAGCACAAAAGAATTTTTTAATTAACAAGCGTGTCTAACATAAAACTTCCTCGGATATCTGTGCCAAAATTTTCTGGCAAGATTTCAGAGTTTATGCATTTTAATGAGTTTTTTAAAAATTTTGTTGTTGATAACAAGAATTTATTAAGCGTAGAGAATTTTTATTTCTTGCTGGACGCATAAGATTCAGATTCTAAAGGTTTAATTAAACATTTACCTATTACATGGGACAATTTTAAATTGGCATACGATACCGTGGTTGAAAGGTATGAAAGCAAGCGACATTTGGTAAACTCACATTTTGCGGCTTTGAAAAATGCTTCAAAGGCCAATCATAATTCTCACCAAGAGCTTAGAGCTCTCATAAATTGCTTTGATGAAAGTTTGCCATGCTTAGAGCAAGCTAAGGTAGATGTTTTGGACATGTTTCAGTTTCGTACATTATCTAAAAAATTGGATAACGAATTTTTAAAATTATTCAAATTGGAAACCAATGCTGTGGGTTTAAATTTGATTCCCACATATAAACAATTAAAAACATTTGTTGAAAGGCACTCTAAAGCCTTGGAAGTTAGTAGTCTATGTATTAGCAAACAGTCTAAAACAAATAGTAAATCTACACATTTTGATAAACCTACTGGAGTTTATACAAAATCTCAATATCACACATCATTGGTGACAATATCAGATAATAAAAGTTGCATCCATTGTAAAGGCAAACATGCTTATATCAGTGTCAGAATTTTTTAGACAAGACGCGTCACGAGCGTTAGAGTTTGTTAAGCAGAAAAATTCCTGCATTAATTGTTTATCGGTGCTTCATCGAGCCACGAAATGTTCTTCAAAATCTGTTTGTAGAAAGTGCGCTAAACCTCACAACACATTGCTACATTTTACAAACCAAAAATCATTGACGGATCAATTCGTTAATAACACGCGCACACTACAGTCAAATCAACCATGTGCAAGTACATCAAGTACTAGCAGTTTATTTTCAACGCAGTCTGCGAAAACCGTCACTTTATTGGCAACTGCAACTATTGCAATTCGAGATGGAAACGGAAAGATTCAAAAGGTAAGAGCATTGTTGGACAACGGCAGTATGGAAAGTTTTATGACGGTAACTTGTCGTCAGCGACTTGGCTTACAAAAATCCAACGTTGCCATTAAAGTGGCAAGTCTAGGTTTAGCTTCCTCACACATTTCGGGAGTTTTAGTTTGCAAAATTAGACCTAGGGATAAAATACATCTCTAATTTGATGTACACGTTTATATTCTACAAAATATTTGTGGTGAATTGCCTGCAGTGCAATTAAACACCAACCATTGGCCGCATACAGCGGACTTGCCGTTGGCTGATCCTGATTTTGATAAGCCACACACAATTGATCTACTTTTGGGTGCAGATGTTTTTGCACACTCATTGTTAAATGAGACTCGTATGGGAACCGCAGACGAACCAGTCGCGATTCATACAAAATTTGGGTGGGTTTTTACATCGAAAATCATTTCTCCTGCAGCAGATAGTACCTCATTATGTGTACTAATAGAACCCCTGGATAGTCTAATTCGTCGGTTTTGGGAGCTGGAAGGTATTCCAGATGTCCACAAAGTTTCTTCTTCAGAAGAAGCCTGTGAGCAGCATTTTTTGACAACACACACTAGAAACGAGCAGGGTCGTTTTATAGTGTCACTTCCGATTAATGGTCCGGAACCCATTTTTTGGTATTCTCGGAAAGTCGCACTTCGTAGGTTTTTGGCATTGGAAAGTCGTCTAGAAAAAAATCCTCCACTGTATACAATGTACAGGGAGTTTATGCAAGATTATTTACAAAATGGCCACATGTCACTCATTCCTTCTAGCATGAAGGAATCATCGCATCATTCGACAGAATATTACATTTCACATCATACGGTTATTAAACCAGAAAGTAACACAACAAAATTAATTGTAGTCTTTGACGCTTCGGCCACTACCCTCATTGGTGGGTCTCTTAATGACCATTTGCTTGCCCGTCCTTCCTTACAAAATGATATTTTGGCTTTACTTTTGCATTTTCGCTTACATCCAATTGTCATCACCGCAGACATCAAACAAATGTATCGACAAATTCTGATTTCTCCGGAACACTAAAAATTTCAAAAAATTGTTTGGAGGTCTAATCCTACAGAACCTATTTTTGATATTTGTACTAAATACAGTAACTTATGGTGTCAAATCAGCACCGTATTTGGCATTGCGTGTGATCCAAGAATTGGCGCGTCTTGAATCATCGAAATTTCCTTTAGCTGCCAAGGCTTTGGAATTCGATACATATGTTGACGATGTCGTGACCGGGTCACAATCGGTTGAAGAAGCTTAACAATTGATTTAGGAATTAGGCAAACTGTGCTTGTTGGGTGGATTTACTTTGCGTAAATGGAACAGTACCTGAATCGGCTCGGTATCAACAGACATTTTTATTCGAAGATTCAACTAATCTCTCGCAAAAAATTTTGGGGCTTCAGTGGCATCCGTCATTGGACGAATTTTTTTATGTAGTACATCCGGTTGATCGGATTTGTACCAAAAGACACATGGTTTCAGAAATAGCGCGGATCTTTGATCCCTTGGGCTTGTTGACACTGTTGGTGTTTTTTGCAAAACACCTAATTCAATATTTATGGATTCGGAGCATCGATTGGGATGACGACCCTCCTGTTGATGTCACTGTCAAATGGAAAAATTACCTTGATCAATTATCAGTATTGTCTGGAATTTCAGTAGCATGGCTTTTGCGACGCCTCCGAACAAGGATACGCCGCAGTAGTTTATTTTAGTAGAGCATCGTTTATAGTGGTCCGGTACTATTTGGCTTTTTTTACCACAATCAGATAGGCCTGTGAGTAAATTTTCTGAAATGGATTCAACAACTATGGATTTGGAAAAAAGAATTATCTCATTGAATATTATCATTTCGGATCATTTTCTTGATCTCTTATTAAACAAATTTTCTGATATAAATAAAGTTTGTCGCATTATATGTTATGTCCTTCATTTCATCTTCATTTTGAGAACCCCCGTGGATCTCGTTCCAAACGCATCGCAAATCATTTCAAATCAGCAACAACAAGTTGCGCTTTATTTATTGGTTAAAAGAGTTCAATCAGAATTCATTTATAAGAACATAGAAAATATTGAAAAAAGAAGAACCATTAGTAAACAGCTTAGATCCCTTAGCCCATTTCTGGACAGACATGGTTTACTCAGGGTGGGCTGTCGCCTTCAAAATTCAAATTTACCTTATGGGGAAAGATTTCCACTCCTATTACCCCGTTTGACAGATCTCGTTATTTTGGACTGTCGTCAAAAATATTTGCATCCTGGCCTTAGAACAACCCAATTTCTTTTACCGCAAAATTTTTGGATTTTAGCCGCCAAAAAGGCTGTTTGAAAATGTCTAAAGTCATGTATCATTTGTTTTCGTATAAAACCAATTCCTTATTGTCCCCCTATGGGTGACCTACTAGCAATCCGCACCGATTCGGATAAAGCTTTTCTCCACACTGGGGTTGATTTTGGTGGACCGTTCGCAATTACCATGAGCCGCACTCGTTGTTCAAAGTCATTAAAGGCTTATGTTTGTTTGTTCGTTTGTTTTGGAATTAAGGCTCTGCACATAGAGCTAGTTTCGAATTTGTCCTCATCTGCCTTTACAGCGGCATTGAGGCGTTTCATTTCTCGTCGTGGTGAATGTGCCATAATTTACTGTGATTGCGGCACAAATTTCACTGGTGCTGCCCGTGAACTGGCAGAACTTATGCAACATGTTGCAACCGCAGTGGGTATTGAATTTATTATCAATCCCCCGTCGTCCCCTCACTTCGGAGGGTTGTGGGAGGTTGGCATCAAGTCAGCTAAGAGTCATCTCAACGAGTTATCGGCGCTCAAATTCTCTCGTATGAGGAATTCAATACCGTACTAATTCAGATTGAGGCCATACTCAATTCTCGTCTTTTGCGTTCATTGAGTACAAATCCTCAAGATTTTTCATATTTAGCACCGTGTCATTTCTTAGGAGTCAAACCAGTTTCAGTAATTCCTGACCCAAATGTCTTGGACCTGAGACTATCATTTTTAGATCGTTGGCAACTCATTCAGAGAATCCAACAATCTTTTTGGCGCAGTTGGCATAGCCAGTACTTACATACTCTCTAACAGAAAACTAAATGGTTTTCATCTTTTCCCGCTGTTAAGATTGGGACATTGGTCCTAATTATAGAGGACAATACCCCTCCATTGCATTGGCGACTGGGACGCATTACCCACTTGTATTCTGGTACAGATAATGTCGTCAGAGTGGCGCAGGTTTAAACTGCACACGGCATTATTAAACGACCTCTGGTCAAATTGTGTGCTCCCCCATTAGGGAACACATAACAAAGGAAAAATTAATTTTTTTTTCTTCTCTCAATAATTTTTGTTTTGTTGGATTTACGCATTCATTATTATTTAATTTTTTGTGGTATTACGCATTTGTATATGTTTAATTACATTGGTTAAAATAAGTTTTCAATCTTATTTTGGTGGGCGGTATGTTAGGCATTTTATAGCATTTTTGGTGACACACGATCACTTTATATTATTCTGGTTTGATATTTACATTATCAAAGTTCCTTTCCTGTTATCCCCTATCCTATAACATATACATACAACTTTGGATATTAAAAGGTGTGCGCGCAAGTGTCTTTTTGTGTTTATGTACACAGTTCGAGACGCGCATCGGACAGAACATTGTTAACTTGGCAACGGGAGTGACCGTAACAATCAGTTCGGTGTGCTTGACCATAGGTTTGCAATGGTGAAAACGCCTCCAGAATAGTGAACTTTTTTTTTATGCAGTTTACGGCGGTTGTGCAGATGCAGATTACAGTCCACTACATTTTTCATACCAGCGCAACTGGCAACCATTACAGGTTATATATATATATATATACATATATATATATATATATATATATATAAATTACACACTTCAAAATAATATAAAATTGGAGCATTGTTGAGCTGTTCATTTAACATATGTATATAAAAATTTATATATATATATATATATATATATATATATATATATATATAAATGATGAAGGGGTTACGAGAAGTCATTGAAATCCAAATTCTATAAATAGAATCCCTCCAAAGAAAAGGAAACGGGAAAAAATTGGAATTTCCAAATGTTCAGTTGTTCGACCTTGTATAATATAAGCCATATAAGCGTATTGCAAGTACAAAGCCATTTATTTCATTCGCATCATGAAAAAACATGCAAGGATTCCTTTATTCATCATGTAATTAAAAATGCCGTACAGAATGTGAATAAATGTGAAATGAATATAAATTTTTAGGGTGTGTGTAAGTAATTTTTCTATACTTAGGAAACGTAATCCGTTCAATTACTGAAATCCGGGCTTTTATTAGAGAACAAATTAATTTTAAGATGTAAATACAAAAACCATTCAATTTCATTTTAGCTGCGCATGCAAAAGCAATTGCTCTTGAGATACCTCAAAACGCATTTTAAAAATACGTACGTTGTATATTGAAAACAAAATACGCTGCATTTACGGTTATTCAGAATGTAAAGCAATTGCGAGCTTTAATTATTTTTCCGTGTGTGTATAATATCGAAAATAACATTTTAAGAGTTTTGAATGGAACCTAAATTCCAGATATTCGAGATTAATAAAAACCAAAACGTCAATTTTTACTAAGAAATGTTTTAAAAGCCATTAAATTGCCAATTATGAATAAATGCTTTATTCAAAGAACTCGCACGGCTATTAAATATACAATTCAAATATGCAAAATAAAACCGAGATAGATAATAACTAATTTATAGGTTTCTGTGTAACACTAAGATAAAATAAAAAGCGATATTAACCTCGTGCATTAAAGAGGGATAAACGACGGGTTTTACAATAAAACATAAATAATAAATTTGACACTAATTGGATCATAAAGCGCGTCATTCGCGTAAATACTACATCATTCAGCCGTGACTAAGACTTGAGAATACAATGGAATAATGACGTACTGATATTGTTTCCTATATAAACGGAAGTAATTAACGTTCAGCACTCATTTTAGTATACGAGATTGATCATGTAAGTTTGAGTAATGATTTATTCGTATTTTGATTTTTTCTAAAGCCAAGTAATATTTAACGTTGAGTAAAGATGGACGTATGCTTTAAATAAGTTTACGACTAGAAATTTATACGTTTGAGTAGTTCCGAATATAGAAGTTATCAAGTGCAATTATTTGATGAAGCAAAATTGATTATGTAAAAATACTATGAAGATTGAATATTCTTTGATTCAAGAGTTACTGTAAAGTTAATTAATTAAAAATAGAAGATAAACTATTTGATAAAGATTTAAGATGGAAACGGAAAGTTTTTATACCGTTAAATACGTTGGAATGAGTCTATAATAAGCGCTATATGACCATAAGAATTGCAAGTATAAATGTTAGATTTTTTTGATTGTAACTGATAAGGCTATTATAATATGGGTAATTTATATTTAGAATATCTTCGCGTGTTTATTATTTGTGATGCAGGTAGTTAGCATCAAATTTTGAAGTTGAAGTTCGAAGCATTTTGACCTGTAATAAATTATCTGTGAAGAGTTTTGACTAAACACACTTACAAACGTGGTAATAAGGGATAAGCAAATTACCAACTATTAATTAAAGAAGATTTTGTAATGTTTAACAAAGATTAGGTAAGAATTATTTTTAAGTAACTCGTAGGAATTATATTCTGTATGAACTCAAGTGGTAGACTTTTTTATAAATTCGTTTGTATAAAAGAAAAAACTTTTTTTTAATATATTAATGTTTCTTGATTGCTGTGTTTTATTTTATTTTTTAAATTCCGTTGAACTAGCCGGACAAAACAAAAGAAAAGGAAGGTATGATAATAACTTCAAATTACACATTGCTGTACCTAAGTCACAGTGTATTTTGTAAACTACCCAAACGCGAGGCTGTATTACAGCAAATATTAGCGACGTCCAACGTGAGACCTTATCACAGCATTATTGGCGTGTCTCCAAAGCATCACCGTATCACAGCAAAAACTAGCAACGCCCTACGCGAGGTTTTATCGCAGCATTATTAACGGCGCTCCAACGTGAGCCTTCTGATAAACCGAATTACCAGGAACTGTGAAAGGTGTTAGTGATCCTCAAAGGTCAGATAATCAAATTTAAACACAAGAGCTTAGCCATTCCCAAGATCGGTTGTGGGCTTGATGAATTGAATTGGAAAGTGATGCGAAATATGCTAAAGGTGCTGTTCCACAACACCGGAATTCAGATTATGGTATATGGTTACAATCCAAATGGTACGGCGGCTCCTATTAAGAGTGTTGACTGCAACTTCTATTAACATGGATTCTGCAGAAACAGTTCCGACTGTTCTTACCGCTACAAATACTTTTAAAGTCTAAATCAAAGTATTTTTCGTGACAGAACAACACAGCCTTAAGAGGAGGGCAAGGTGGCGCCGCTTGATCTATCTGTGACCAGAATGATGTCATTACAACGCAACGGAAGGGTTTTAATACAAAAGATGAATGGTAGATACTCTGTGGCGTGACATCTTCAAATGAAGATGAATGACTGGCTCTACTGTGAGATCACTTGATTTACAGGTATAAGGCTATTGCATTTAATGGTTATTTGGATTGCAATGGAAAATCTTGAGGATGTAATTTGCATATTTTGAGTTGGTGTAGATTAATCTCAAACAAGTGGATAAAGTATAAGTTCACGTTAAGAGATACAGCAAGTTAGTTCCGATCGAACTTGTACTTGTATTGCTTGTACCGTTAGGGACAAGCTAAAAGTGAATTATTGTGTCAGTTTCTAGAAATAATTTTATTGCGGCTGCAAGTGTTAAAGAGGCTTGCACAATCAGCCTGTGAATAAAGAACTGTTATTGCAAATATAGTTTTCCTTACATTATTGACCAACTCAAGGTTAAATAACTTGTTTAACTTAAATGGAACATTCACTAGTTTTGCCCGTTCGATTGTTTAGCTGATTCCCTTTCGATCCATTTAGGGTTGCCTATATCTAATTCCAGTAGTTTCTGAAAAATTTTGAAATTTTTTAATTCATTATTTTAGTTTATTATACCAATAGAACAATTTATTAAACTTTAAGTTTGCTTTGAAAATACTTGTCAGATTGACGTTATTGTTCTACGATTTTTATGATATACATAATTTTTTCTTTTTATTAACAAACTAAAGCTGAAATAATTTGATTAATCTAAATTATACATTTACTATATCCTTCTAAAAGATTTGCTTCATTCTATACAAGAACAAATTGAATTGCAATCGAAATATTTTGGTTTTAATAGAAAAGTTGAATTATTATGTACAAACTACTATCATAAAAAATTAAAGATCATGTTCAAACTGACGTCCATCTTGTTCAATACATGTACTCATATTCAAGAATTGCTCATTACGTCCTGCAACATTTGCAGTGTTAATAATTAAAAATGTTATTCTTATTTGTTCTTTCATTTCTCCCAGAGTGGTCGGCTTAGTATTTTAAACGATATTTTTATTGTAACCCCAAAGAAAAAGTCGAGTGTGGTCAAACATGGGGACTTTGGAGGATTAAAACAACGCGTACGATTCGACTGTAATGAACTGCAGCACCATCGAAATGCAACTATATTTGCCGGCATTTAAAATACCATAAAAAAATAAGGACCTATTACATGGAATTCTACGATTCCTTCCCATACCTTCAAACACCAACAATGTTGAAGATTAAGTCTAAAGAAATGAGAATTCTCGTCAATGTAATAGTAAAAATTGTCTCGATTTATTAGCCATTATTATGGAAAGTAGCTTCACCTCTTTAAGAGAACAAAATTAGAAACGCTTTGGATTTTATAAAACAGTTTATTGTTCAGTATCCGACGTATTAAGCATTTCATTTAAGCTTTTTTGTAAAACAAATACTAAGAAAAGATTATAAATAGGGGTGGGCGATACGGGATTTTGCGTATCGAATATCGATACATATTCTATATCGATATGTATCGATATATCGATATATATCGATACGTATCGATACGTATCGATGCGTATCGATACGTATCGATGCGTATCGACATGTATCGATGCGTATCGGTGCGTATCGATACATATCGATTCGTATCGATTCGTATCGATACGTATCGATGCGTATCGGTGCGTATCGATACGTATCGACTCGTATCGATGCACATCGATACGTATAGATACGTAGCGGTACGTATATATATATATATATATATATATATATATAAAGATTCGTATCGGAACGTTTAGATGTGTAGATTAAGTATACATATTGAGACGTAGCGATACCTATCGGTACGAATCGATACGCATCTATAAATTTTTCTATTCTTTCTTTGGGAATAAAATCACATGCCCGTTTTAAGATAATGTATTTACTGACAATTCGATCTTTCACTTAAGATTGTTTGTTATCAAAATAATTAAAGTTTCAAGTTTAATATTTGTGACATAAGTATGTATATAGGAGTGGGCGATACGGGATTTTGCGTATCGAATATCGATACATATTCTATATCGAATATCGATACGTATCGATATGTATCGATACGTATCGATGCGTATCGATACATATCGATACGTATCGATACATATCGATACGTATCGATACATATCGAGTATCGATATATCGATATTTATTTTTTGCTGTATCGGGGGGGTCGATACGGGGGTCGTATCGATACGTATCGATATATCGATACGCCGACCCAGCCCTAATTATAAATTCCCACTGGATTACAAGACTTTTAAACAGTCTGTCATTATGGACACGTTTTCCTTTCTACTACTTCTTATAATGTAAATATACATTATTGAGCTGTAAATCTTCCATACAAACTGAAAATGTGCTTTTAATAATTTTAAAACACAATTATATGCGTTCTTTGTTCGTTTAACCTAGAATCAGATCAATCGAAAGGTGAAACTACTTATTTATAGAGGAAGTTTAAGGGAAAATTGTCAATAGCAAATAGTGACATAGTGAGCTTTGACTATTGAATATATTTGTTCACCCCTTACGATCATACACGCCACCGTAATGCGGGCCCTGCGGGCTCGTTACGCCTGTCTCATGTGATTCATCCATGCTGTGTAGCAATAGAAGAAGGAGAACACCGAGAGTTTTAAAAAGAAAGTTGTTGTAGCGTTCGTACTTGAACTTGTAATAATGAAATGGAAGTACAACATTATTTGGAGTGTAACTTCGAATTACCAAACAAAAACCGCATTTAGTTAAAAACCAATAGCTGAAAACTAATTTTATAATATTTCATAAGCTGTTGAATTTTCAATCTCATATTAATAGATAACTAAGCGTTAGATAGTTGTCACATCGCTCTAAAGTTGATGTAAGTACTAAAATTGGTGTGCTATGTATGATTTAGGGACAGAATATTTGTTTAAATGGTAGTTATTAGTAGGGTAAAATCAAGGATCCTGTGACCACATTTCCACCAGCATCCACATTTCCACACACATCTGGACCAAATTTACATGTAAAAACCCACTATAAAGTCTTATTTTAGATGAATCTCCTCCTGACTCCTCCTTGCTCTCCTCCTTGCTCGGACACCCCACAACCATTTGATTACATCACACCGCATTCTTTCCACCCGCGAGATAAATCTTTCTCCACATTTCCACCCACGAGATAAACCTATCTTGTTTGGTATCAATTAATATTAAATTTTCTTAGCTACCCGAATCTCTAAGAATTTTTAGATTGCATCATCCCCAGGAGCTACCCTCATTTTAAGATTTCTTACCTGTAGCGACTTTTGAGCGTTCTTATAAATTTTTATACATGCGATACATTAAATTAGCTTAGAATTTTATGCACATCCCGAATCTGTAAACAGATTTGAAATCGGACCACGCCCTGCAAAGTTATACCCCTTTAAAGTCCTGATCTTCTAATTTTGCTATTTGCTCTATAAGCAAACCTAACAAATAGTTTTCTTCGTCTAGCCATTGCATCTTTCGAGATAAACCTATCTTGTTTGGTATTAATCAATATTAGAATTTTCTCAGCTACCCAAATCTCTAGGAATTTTCAGATTGCACCATCCCCAAGGAGCTACCCTGATTTTAAGATTTCTTACCTGTAGCGACTTTTGACCGTTCTTATAAACTTTTTAGTCATGCGATACATCTTCTTAGTCTAGAATTTTATGTAGAATCCGAATCTGTAAACAGATTTAAAACAGGACCACCTCTTACCATTTACACACACCCTCTAAATTATAACTTTCCTGCAGCTTATACCTAAAGAAAATCTAAAAACCATTCTTAAAACTTTTTATTACAGACAATTTTACTAATACAGTTTAAATTTTGTAAACCACATTTCTAAATACATATTCACAATTTTTATTTTGAACCTAGAACTTCTCATATCGGTTCATACTTATTAATATTTATTTCTAAATAGAGCACCTTTTCCAAAGACCAACCGGACCCGCATGTTTCAAATTCCTCTGATTTTGTTCTTATGGTTTCGCTTAAGACCTCGTACGTATTTTCCAGATTACTAGAAGACGTTATAACCACATTTTTTGTGTTAAAGGTTTCACATCGGTAGCCTCTTCCCCATTTTGATGTAAACGCCGTAGAGTTCGCAATAGACTTTTACTGCTGTATGTTGTATTCTTTTTTCATTTATTAATCGAATAAATCGCTCTTTCTGCTTCCAAAGAAACTCGGGCACTCCATCGTCGACACTGGCGTTCTTTATGCGATAGCTAGCCATACGGTTGTTAAACGCAGTGCTAACCATTTCTACACCATCGTCGCTAGTAGCGGTAACTGATGCATTTTATGTCTGTTGCTCCTTAAATGTGCGGCATACGTAGTTTTCCATTTCGAAATCGCATACTTTACACATAATTCGTGGTTGTTTCGTACAAGACCCTTTAACAGCTGGCGGAGCTGAACGTTTACGGCTTAATGACATGCCGTGCTGTTTTCCTTGTGTCGCTGTAAGTTATCCATTCTCGTAAAAGCGAAACCGCAAGTCCCACAGTTTAAGTACTTTGCTGCGGGCGGTTGTATAAGCAACCGTGGACGATGTTGCACCACGACATTTGTTCTGGTGCCGTTTGAAAGCATTTTTCCAGGTATAGGAAGCACCGCAAGGTTGCGCCTTAAAACGTTTGCAGATACCATTTTAGTACAAAACAAAATCCGCACTATAAGACTTGACTTGTAAGCGAACTAACTTATAACTAAAGAGTTTATTCTTGCGTACCTGCTTTATGTACCCTATAGAATGCAAACCGAAGGTTTCCGAAGACACCCGAACGAAGTCTCGGATTCATCGGGGGAACTAAATGACGTCATCTTGAGCCAATCTTCGCTGCTCGTCCAATACATTTAGCACCAATGTATGCGCTCGGTTCGCATCGTCGATGGTGCGAATGCCGTTAGTAAAAACACCGGAAAACGTCTTCCATGTTATACGGATCGCGTGCATATTAAAAATCCAAAAGGGTGGTAGCACACGCACACAACTTGTGTGCAAGTCGTAGAAGATGCAGTGCTACTATAACCAAAAACACTTTAAACCATTACTAAGGAAATACCAACTTGTTGTCTACAGGATACTTACTAATAAAGCAATTTAATTTTAAATAATTTCTACGTCATATTTTAGGTAGGCTTGAATATTTTCCAAATGAATCACCGAGCGAAAGTATATGCTTAGCAGTATTAAATTAACCATTAATTTCCCATTTTTACGACCATGGTTAATTATAGATTAAAATTTAATTTGTGCACGTTCGACCTTCTCGTAAACTAACATATTTTATAGCAACTGTATAATACATGCATACCCCTTCTCTGCGCTACTGCTATTCTTGTAGTTGCTTGAAAAAGTCACTCTCCTTTTTACTGTTAAGACTGGGCAAAGCACCATTTTTTTGTATACTTTCTATAGCACATCGCGCACTTTTCGTCTGATAATTATGCTTCTGTATGCTTTTACACTTTCGCATAGCGGTCGGCCGCATGTAATGATTTCTAGAACCGGTAAGTACTCGATATCGTCCAAATAGAAATTAGATGCTCGATGTCTGTCAACTTCAATTCCCTCGTAAAGGTAGCAAATACTCAGTCAATAATCCATTATACTTCGACCCGCTCCTGTTCTGATAATTTACAAACATTTTCAAACGACAATAGGCCGAAATTTTTAAACCTCCGAGGATCTTTAAGTCGTGATCAATTACACATCCGAGCTACGCGTAAACTAACATATTTTGTAGCAACTGTATAATACATGCATACCCCTTCTCTGCGCTACTGCTATTCTTGTAGTTGCTTGGAAAAGTCAGTCACCCTTTTTACTGCTAGGGCCGCTAAAAAGCACCATTCCATACTTTCTTTATAAGTGTAGCACATCGCGTACTTTTGTCGGATAATTAAATCTTTGTTTATGTAGGCATTTACACTTTCGCTTATTTAAACATCTAATACGATTGATTAACCACTTTCGATTATTCTAACGGAGACCACCATACGCACCGTTCTTTTTGAATCCAACGATCCTATGGGCTTCCACGCACTAACACCTGACGTATTTTTCTTACTATTTGTTAAACAAAAACTACCGGTATCGCCATTGTGGACGTAAACAGATGTTTGTGGACGTGTGCGAGAATATGTAACCATATACATTAACCAGTCTAAGCTATTTTATTTAGTCACGAAAACTACTATTTTCTAAACCACAATTAATAATCGTCTTTATAGGTTCCACATTTCGACCATTACCCAATGGCTGGTGCTACGTACATGGAAACTTTAATTTCTTATTGGAGAATTCTTATTCTCCGCGCACTGCCGCGTAGTTGCATGCCTACCCCTTTTGAGTATATGCTCGTTATAGGTTGTAAGACCCTCGGTTTTACTTAACTACAATTCGTGAGACCCCTTTAATCTTTTTAATCGTATCTTTCTCGCCTACAATACAGTAGGACTTAACATTACTACCAACAAATTCTAATACTGGACCCCATTAAATACGTCTTTAATTTCCCTACAAGTTTTTATCGACAAGTGTTATATTGTATTTATTATACGCGGGTAGTCACTCTTTTAAGATAAATATATTTTGCTAGGTATCAACTAATATTAAATTTTCTAGGGACCCCAAATATGTAAACAGATTTTAAATAGGACCACCCATACAAAGTTATGCGTTTTAAAGACTAATTTTACCCATCTTTATTTAACACCATTTTTAAAACCTTTTTCGCTACCCAAGACATATGCCTTAGCCAACCATCTTCCGAGAAATCTAAAACCGCAGTGTTCCGCTAACACAACGTGGAGATAACACGTATACTCTGTCAACCAGGATAGAAGCAGAGGAAGGATTTGGAAGGTGGGCGAGAACTTAAAATTATAGAATCTTAAAACTAATATATACAAATATAAACAACTATCTTATATCTTTACGCCCCCATGCGTAGATTGTTGTACTATTAGGAATGATGTACCTTTGTCATCTTCCCTCGATAAACTAATTTTATTAATAAGCTGCGTATGCAAATCGTATTTTTTACTCCGGATACATACGCAGACAAGTACTCGATACCATCCAAATAAAGAATTGGATGCTTGGTGACTGTTAACATCCGCTTCCCTCGTGTACGCCCAGACACATCCCAGCCCATGAGCACCCCTGCGCATGCACACCCCGCCATGCGCACCCCTGCGCGTGCACACCTGCCCATGCGCGCTGCCCATGCGCACCCCTCACTGTGCGACTGCTATTTCGGGGTAACGTCACAGCCTTTTATAAATAAAGAACAATGTTATATACTATTATAAAATGTTTATTCTGACATTATACATAACAAATTTAAAAATATTTAATGACAAGCATGGGGTCATTTAAACTTAATTTTAATACAAAGTTATACACAGAAAACAGTCCTTTCTTTATGTTTGTTTGGAGTGGCTTTAATTTTATCTAATTTTATTCGCAGCTTAAAATTTAAATCGATACCCAAGTCCTCTATCTCCTTTTCTAACCAATAGTTTGATACATAGAGACCGTCTAGGTTTTCGAATTGTAAAATGTACCGAAGTTTGCCTCTATATTTAAAGTCTTTGATTCCGCCGACAACCAGATCCATTCCTTCGTGTAATTCTTGCAGCTTGTGACAATCTTTTAATCGCAGCTTTCCCACTATATCCTGCATACGTATCTTGTTAGCTTGATCGACTTCTTCTTGTCGGTATTGGAGAAATCCTTATTCTCCCACAGACTGTTGCGTAGTTGCATGTCCACCACTTTTGGGAATATATGGTTGTAAGACCCTCGGTTTTAAATGATCCAAAAGGTTCTTTACTAGGCAAATATACAATGTTTAACGGACCCCCTTTGCGTGTGGTGTACGCAAAGATTACGAAACCCGCATTCCTTAGTTCGTCTTTGTTATCTGCCATTTTGATAAATACGTTTTAGAATAACCTTTTAAAAATATACGGATTTAGTACCATCCTTTTCCGCAAGGACGCCTACATAACTAAAGAGTCTTTTTACTAACCACAAATGCATACAACTTGTAGAAACCAGATGTATCTAAGTCAGTCCATCGGCACATAAAATAATCTTTTAATTCTTCCTCATTTTCTCTAATAAGATGTTCTTTGTCTAACACATCTTTGTATTGATCGCGTATTGTCGCAGTGTTTTCCATGTAGTCAATTTTCGCCTTTTTGCATCCATTTCCTCTAATTCCAGCTGTCTTTTCCTTCCACTTACAGCGTATGGTATACATAATGGGGCAATTTCCTTTAGCGTAAACGGATAGAGTTTACTACCAATATTTACGCGTTGTCGTACAACCTCTGGACGAATGTTAGGCGTATCTATCAATCCCAAGTCCGAAATTACTATTTCTTTTGGAATTGTAGAATATGGTGTTGCAGATTGTGTAAAATATGTACTACCTGCTTTAATGTAGCACTTGTGTAAGATTTTTATTTTATCTTGGTTGTCTTCCTCCTCTACTATCTCCAAATAATTTACAGGTAAATAGTTAAAACATAATAACCAGCACATACTTTATCAATTTTTCCCTTTCCTCTGGTTTTTGGACAACTTAATTTGCAAGCCTGTCAATTTCTTTGTATTGCCATTCCCCAATACACGTACTGTAGCAGGTTATTATACACTAAACAGCAGCTATTTTGTAGCTTGTCCGATAACTTACTCCACATTTTGGTTAGTGGTACCGAGTACATTGGCGCCTTTAGGAAGTATAACTTACTATCTTCCAATAAGGTTAAACAGTCTTTTAAGGGTTTATACACCGTTCCGCACTGACATAGCTTCCAATTGCACAGTTGTATATTGTCGCTTCCAATCGTGTAATACCATGTTCTTTGGCCAAAGTAGACGCAAATGTTTCCCTTAAACGTACATCTGGACAACGTAAAAATCTAGTATATGATTGCCAAGTTGTTTATTAACACCAGGACTTGTTATCTGGCACACAAATTTGTTGTAAATCTTAATTCTTGCATTGGTTGTTAGCCATGTTAAACAATCAATCCCCCAGTTTATCGTTGTCAACTATAATATTACACTTTTCTTCGTATTCTCCCTTATAGCAAAAGTTATGCTTTGTAGTTAAATAATTACACATCTCCATCTTGCTAAATATGCCTGCAAAGTCTTGGGTTACATCCATGTCAAAAGATAGAAATAATCTTTTCGACTTCGTCTAATATATCTGGTAGTTCCTCCAATAAAGTTTCCAACTTAACATCTGCTAGTTCCACTTTGTATGGAACACATATAGGATTTTGGAATTTTTATTAATGCATTCGAGGTCTTCTTTTCCGATAATTTCTTTTACTCTCTGGCCTATCTTGTTACTGCTTTCCAGAGAAAACGGAAGCTTAGCTTTAACACCATGCCTAGCGGAAACAAATCGGTCGAACTTTCTTCGTAGATAGCTGTTAAATGCACCACAAATTTCTTTTTAGGATAAACATTTTTGTTTGAAGATGCTTGTTCGGTGTCAGAAAGGTCATAAATTTTAACCAACATTATATTGTCACAAAATGGTTCTGTAATTGTGTGTTGTAGTCCGCCAGTCAGCATCTTTTGCGCCTTCGACATAACAAATATTACCAATATCTGTCACCAGATTATTGTTGCACATATTTTCTGCCAACAGCCATAATCCAAATCGCTCATTTGTCGGTTTCACTTTATTCCCAAGAGTTGAGAAACGTTAATTACCTTGGAGACGCTCATGTTTACCGTTCTAGCTACCGTCAAATACTAAATTGAATACGAAAATTTGTTCCTTATGTATTCTACAGAGTGGGGCGTATATTACCGAAAATAGTCGAATATGTTGTTAAAATGTCTTACTATAACTAGCAACCCAAATACTTCCTTATATACCAAATTTAATCTTGCCTGCTCACCATAACCTTTACCAAATGACCATATGACCATATGACCTACGCAATGACCAATGACCACATGACCACATGACCAATGACCATAAGTGAACCAATGACCACATGACCATATGACCATGACAATCGATCAATAAACATTGTAGACAAAGACCACATGACCATATGACCGCATGACCATATGACCTAATTGCTTTTAATGATGTTTTATTAAACTCCTTACACTAATTGCTTTTTATATAAAGATTCCATTATAAATATGTGGACCTGTTTGAAAAGGAAGTTAATAAGGTTGGGCTCTTAAAGCGTTTTCGCAAAACGTTTTATCAAAATGGCAGATAACAAAACAACTAAGGAATGGATTTGAATCTTGGTCCCAGCAAAGGGGGTCCGTTAAACATTGTTTTTCCTAGTAAAGAACCTTGGACATTTAAAACCGAGGTCTTAAACCTGATACATATGTCCAAAAGTGGTGGACTGCATGACATGTGTCGGGGAATAAGGATTTTCATTCGCAGAAGAGTGTCAAGCTACAGTACGTATGAGGATAAGTGGAATCGATTAAAAGATTGTCACAGCTGCAAGAATTAGAAGGAATGGATCTGGTTTTGGGAATCAAAGACTTTAAATATAGGCAACTTCGGTACATTTTAAATTGAAAACCTAGACGGCTTATGTATCAAATATTGGTTAGAAAAGGAGATAGAGGACTTGGGACGTTTAAATTTTAAGCTGCGATAAAATTGTAAAATTAAGCCACCAAACAAACATAAAGAAAGGACTGTTTCTGTGTTAACTTTGTATTAAAATTAAGTTTAAAGACCCCTGCTTGCATTAAAATTTTAAATTTGTTATGTATAAGCGAACTTTTAAAGATATACATTGTTTATTTTAAAAGGCTGTGACGTTCCCGTAAATGGTCGACGTGAGGCGCTGGAGGGCAGGGCAGGGTGCAGAGGTGCGATGGTTGTGTCATGGCAGTGCTAGGGCTGGGATTGTCTGGTACAGAGGGAAGCGTGTTAAAGTCACCAAGCATCCAATTCTTTATTTGGTGGTTCGAGTACTTGTCTGCGTATGTATCCGGAGTAAAAATACGATTTGCAACGAGTTTAATAAAATTGTTTATCGAGGAAGATGACAAAAGGTCATCTTCCTAATAGACAACAATTACGCATGGGGCGAAAGATATAAGATAGTTGTTTATATTTGTATATATTAGTTTTAAGATTCATAATTTTAAGTTCTCGCCCACCTTCCAAATCCTTCCTCTGCTTCTCCTGTTGACAGAATCAGTGTTATCTCCACGTTGTGTTAGCGGAACACTGCGGTTTTAGATTTCGGAAGATGGTTGGCTAAGGCATATGTCTTGGTACGAAAAAGGTTTTAAAATGGGTTAAATAAAGATGGGAAAAATTAGTCTTAAAACGCATAACTTTGTATGGGATGGTCCATTTAAAATCTGTTTCGTTTGGGGTCCCTGAAAATTTAATATAGTTGATCCAGCAAATTTTTACTAAAAGAGGATCCCCGCTTAATAATAAACATTGTCGATAAAGTGTAGGAATTAAAGATTTAATGGGGTCCAGTATGAATTTGTGGTAGTAATGTTAAGTCCTCGATTGTAGGCAAAAGATCGTTAAAAGATAAGGGGTTCACGAATTGTGCGTATGAAACGAGGTCTACAACCTATACGAGTTCTCAAAAGGGTAGGATGCAACTCTGAGGGCGGTGGAATAAGAATTCTCCATAAAAATAAGTTTCCATGTACGTAGACCAGCATTGGTAAAGTCGAATGTGACCAAAAGACGTTATTAATTGTGGTTTAGAAAATGTTTTCGTGGACTAACATGCTAGCTGGTTAATGTATATGGTTCATATTCGTACAGTCAACATTTTTACGTCAATGGCGATACCGGTATTTTGTTTAACAAAAGTAAGAAAATACGTCAGGTTTGGTGGAAGCCCAAGGATCGTTGATTCAAAGAACGGTGCGTATGGGTCGTGAATAATCGAAAGTGGTAATCAATCGTATTAGTGTTTAAATAAGCGAAAGTGTAAAGCCCATAACAAAGTTTAATTTCCGCAAAGTAGCATGTGCTAACTTATAAAGAAAGTATGGAATGGTGTTTTAGCGGCCGCGAAAGTGCACTTTTCAGATGAAAGAAGAAGGACGAGTAGGGTTGCATGTATTTACAGTTGCTAAAAATAGTTAGTTTAGCACTGAGTGTAATTGACACGACTTAAAGTCCTCGGGTTTAAAATTCTCGGCTTGTGTGAAATGTTTGAATATCAGAACAGGGGGGTCGAATAGTATGGTATTAGAGTTTTTTACCTTTACAGGGATGGAAGTTGACAGCATCGGCTCTAATTCTATTGGACGTGAGTATTACGGTCGAAAGTGCTAGGCGCGCATGGTGACTGCGTCTGCTGACCAGGTCGTTCGATTGGAAGCGTACTGCGGTGGAAACGTGTGAGAACTGTGCTGAACGTTTAATGAAGATGGTATGCTTAAAGGCCAGACTCGACCTGCTAAAATGGCTTCGGACAACTACAAATGACTGTTGTGATGCTGCATACGTGATGAGGGATACTGGTGCGAATGGTTGTCAGGACTCGAAAAGGATGCTGTAATCGTGTTTATGTTACCTTGTGTTGGAGAATGAAGGAGACAGATAAATAAAATCTTGACGAAGTCATTAACGCGTGGTACATGTTTACGCAATCTGCAAGCCTCTGATTCAAAAATGTTCGGACTGATGCCGTCGTGGTGGAAATGTGATCGCGTATTCGTAGGCAATGTGCGCTGTGGTGGAAGAGCTGGTGGAAAGTGGATGACATGGACTGCGCGACTGCGATCAAGATGTGTTGAACAGGCATTGGAGAAATGAGGAATGGATGTATGTGTGCCGATGACGAACATCTGGTTTCTGGTTGCGTTGGTGAAAGACTCTTTGTGGGCGTCGCTGGAAAGGCAAATCCGTGTGTTAAGGTTATTCTAAAACATGTTTATCAAATGACTGACGAACGAATGCGTTTCATGTCGTGCACCTGCAGTCCGTTAAGTAGTTGCTGGCTGATCATTAACTCGGTCTTAACCATGTTCAAAGTGGTGGACATCGGCAGTCTGTGGCAGCCTGAAGGTCGATCAGCAACTGGGCAGTGCAGAATGGAGAGGGTCTGGGTGAGAATGGATCTGTGTCGGCGGAATCAAACGATGGGCAGCTCGGAGCTTCGATTCGGCTGACGTCTGTCAAACTGATTGAAAGGAGATGAAGACGGTATCGTTGACAAGCTGCGAATAGTGAATGTAAACCACTCAAAAGCGAAAAGGACTGTTCTGTGTGTAAAGTGGTTTAAATGACCCATGCGTGTTAAATTTGTTATGTGATAACGTTTATATGTGTAACATTGTTCTTTGTTATAAAGGCTGTGACGAGACGATGGTGAGATGCGCGATGGTGCGGTGGTGCGACGGCGGGCGGCTGATGGGGTGTGCGAGGCGGAGTCGGCTGGTCGAGGCTCAGTCGTGTTGGATATCGTCTGCTGTGTCGGTAGTACAGTCATGCGGCAAGTGGTTTATCGAGGAAGATGACAAGATCGTCGGTATGACAATCTGCGTGAAGTGGATGAATGGTTGTTGTTGATATGTTGTTATGTTAAGTTCTGCAATCTTACCTCTGCTCTGGTTGACAGTACGTGTTATCTCGTGTGTGCATGCGGTTATCTGAAGATGGTGGTTGTTGAGGAAAGTTTTAAAATGGTGTAATAAGATGGTAAATGTCTTTAAAACGCCTTGTGGGTGGTCTTTTAAAATCTGTTTACAATGTTGGGGTCCCGAAATTATTCAAATTTAAACCAAAAATAAATGAAATAATTAGGGCTATTTGATACTGAATAAATAAGGATTTAAAACGGTACACCAAAGGGGAGGGAAATCAAAATAATTCCCTGGAGAAGACAATTATGTTAAATTTGCAAAAATGTAGTTCAATTCAGCGTTTTTTAAAAAAAGTGACCGTGTAAAAGGGCTAAAAGTAATTTAAAAAAACAAAATTATCAAATAAAAGAGTTTGCCAAAGGTTTCAAAAAGGTTAAATTTGATTAACGGTTAAATGCCTTTAAATTAATAGGGAAGTTTTTCTTGGATGATATTTTGTCGTAATGCCGACGCTTGCGAAAGTGTAAAGCACAGAAGCATAATTTAGCAAAAGTGGCATTGCTATAGAAATATACAAAAATGGTGTTGGTTTAAGTAAAAGGAGAGTGACTTTTTCAGCAATCAAGAATAGCGTAGGAGAGAAGGTATGCATGTTATACAGTTGTAAAATGTTGTTACGAGAGTAACGTGCACAATTAAATTTTAACATATTAACCATGGTCGTAAAAGGGAAATAGGTTAATTTAATACTGCTAAGATATACTGCGGTGATTCATTTGGAAAATGTAACTCCAAAATTCGTCAGAATATTTAAATTAAATTGTGTTATTAGTAGTATCCGTAGACACAAGTTGGTTTTTGATGGTTTGAAAGTTTTTGGTTTGTGACTGCACTTTAGAATATGCAACGTTGTGCGTGTGTACCACCCTTTGGATTTTTAAATGCACGCGATCCTTAACTGGAAGACGTTTTCCGGTGTTTTACTAACGGCATTCGCACCATCGACGATGCGAACCGAGCGCATCATTGGTGCTAAATGTATTGGACGAGCAGCGAAGATTGCTCAAGATGACGTCATTTAGTTCCCCGATGAATCCAGACTTCGTTCGGTGTCTTCGAAACCTTCGGTTTGCATTCTATAGGGTACATAAAGCAGGTACGCAAGAATAAACTCTTTAGTTATAAGTTAGTTCGCTTACAAGTCAAGTCTTATAGTGCGGATTTTGTTTTGTACCAAAATGGTATCTGCAAACGTTTTTGGCAACTCTTGCGGTGCTTCCTATACCTGGAAAATGCTCTCAAACGGCACCAGAACAAATGTCGGTGCAACATCGTCCACGGTTGCTTATACAACCGCCCGCAGCAAAGTACTTAAACTGTGGACTTGCGGTTTCGCTTTTACGAGAATGGATAACTTACTGCGACACAAGGAAAACAGCACGGCATGTCATTAAGCCGTAAACGTTCAGCTCCGCCAGCTGTTAAAGGGTCTTGTACGAAACAACCACGAATTATGTGTAAAGTATGCGATTTCGAAATGGAAAACTACGTATGCCGCACATTTAAGGAGCAACAGACATAAAATGCATCAGTTACCGCTACTAGCGACGATGGTGTAGAAATGGTTAGCACTGCGTTTAACAACCGTATGGCTAGCTATCGCATAAAGAACGCCAGTGTCGACGATGGAGTGCCCGAGTTTCTTTGGAAGCAGAAAGAGCGATTTATTCGATTAATAAATGAAAAAAGAATACAACATACAGCAGTAAAAGTCTATTGCGAACTCTACGGCGTTTACATCAAAATGGGGGAAGAGGCTACCGATGTGAAATCCTTTAACACAAAAAATGTGGTTATAACGTCTTCTAGTAATCTGGAAAATACGTACGAGGTCTTAAGCGAAACCATAAGAACAAAATCAGAGGAATTTGAAACATGCGGGTCCGGTTGGTCTTTGGAAAAGGTGCTCTATTTAGAAATAAATATTAATAAGTATGAACCGATATGAGAAGTTCTAGGTTCAAAATAAAAAATTGTGAATATGTATTTAGAAATGTGGTTTACAAAATTTAAACTGTATTAGTAAAAATTGTCTGTAATAAAAAGTTTTAAGAATGGTTTTTAGATTTTCTTTTAGGTATAAGCTGCAGGAAAGTTATAATTTAGAGGGTGTGTGTAAAATGGTAAGGGGTGGTCCTGTTTTAAATCTGTTTACAGATTCGGATTCTACATAAAATTCTAGACTAAGAAGATGTATCGCATGACTAAAAAAAGTTTATAAGAACGGTCAAAAGTCGCTACAGGTAAGAAATCTTAAAATCAGGGTAGCTCCCTTGGGGATGGTGCAATCTGAAAAATTCCTAGAGATTTGGGTAGCTGAGAAAATTCTAATATTGATTAATACCAAACAAGATAGGTTTATCTCGAAAGATGCAATGGCTAGACGAAGAAAACTATTTGTTAGGTTTGCTTATAGAGCAAATAGCAAAATTAGAAGATCAGGACTTTAAAGGGGTATAACTTTGCAGGGCGTGGTCCGATTTCAAATCTGTTTACAGATTCGGGATGTGCATAAAATTCTAAGCTAATTTAATGTATCGCATGTATAAAAAAATTTATAAGAACGCTCAAAAGTCGCTACAGGTAAGAAATCTTAAAATGAGGGTAGCTCCTGGGGATGATGCAATCTAAAAATTTTAGAGATTCGGGTAGCTAAGAAAATTTAATATTAATTGATACCAAACAAGATAGGTTTATCTCGTGGGTGGAAATGTGGAGAAAGATTTATCTCGCGGGTGGAAAGAATGCGGGTGTGATGTAATCAAAATGGTTGTGGGGGTGTCCGAGCAAGGAGGAGAGCAAGGAGGAGTCAGGAGGAGATTCATCTAAAATAAGACTTTATAGTGGGTTTTTACATGTAAATTTGGTCCAGATGTGTGTGGAAATGTGGATGCTGGTAGAAATGTGGTCACAGGATCCTTGATTTTGCCCTACTGTTATTATTTACTATGCTATTAGTTTATAAATTGAGCACCATTTGCTTGTTTGTTTAAAAAAAAATAAATTGAGAAAGGAAAGGACTTTTAGAATTAGTGGACATGAAATAAATTATATTAAACATAGTTTGTTTATTAAATTTTTAAAATACAAAAGTTATTTTCTAAATAGACTTAAAATTAAGGTGTCGGTATTTTGTTCACCGGAAAAATTGTACTGTCAAAGCAACCGAATGACTGCAAACTTTCTTATTTTGCATTTGAGGAGGAACAATTATTCTTCATAAAAGGTTTTACTTCCTCTAGCAAGTCCGCAGGCACTACGAAAATTTCCAAATAGCGTACAGAGTGGTTACAATCTATTGCACAATTTTTACAATACACCAAAACAAAGAAAACTTGTTCTACATGTTGCCCTTCTAATGTTTCACATTTTTCAACGATACTTTAAACTTTTCAAACACTAGGTGAATGGTATCTCTATTCATGTCCACTATAGCTTGTAATAAAAAAATTTTCTTACTTGTTTTTTTATTATATTTATTTATCCTCGTGACTATCAGCTAATAAATTACACCTTTAAATTTCCTAAATCCTAACCTGATATCACAAGGTCGAGAATTTCTTATTATTTATGCAAGCCCAGGGTAAAGTTGGCTGGAAAATGGCTTGAGAAAAGAAAAACTCTTAAGACATAAACGGCTAGTCGAGTGTTAGCTCTGGGTAGATCATGAGCTTGGGTCATGAGTTGTCAAAAGACCAAAAATATATTTAATGAGCGCACCGTATTTTTCCATACAATAACCAACAAAATTTAACTTTGCTTGTATTAGGGGAATGCGGAAACCTTATGTCAACACCACTAACATAGCCATAAAACCTGAATGTCACTCTTTTAAACACACTTACCAAGACCTCAAACACCAGATGTCATACAGATGTCTCGGCTTGACCTGTGAACAAACAAAATTACAACATGGACACCATTTGTGTCCTCAAAAATATTTGCCAAAAATAAAATAATAGAATTTAGGTTTCTAAAATATACACCCAGGGAATTTGTTTTCATTACACACGATTTCTAATCAGGGATGACTTGTAATTTTTACTTGAATTTCTAAATAATAAAAAGTCATTCAAAAACAAAATGGATTCTATTTGAATAAATTTCTAGATTCATGTTACTATAATATTTTCACTTCGTATTTCTATATTTTCAATTAATAATTTTTTATGGAACAGAAATATACTACTAAAAAATTGTATTCAATAATATAAAGATCTCGGAATAGATCTTTCTACAAAATTTAAATGTAAGGATTTGAATTTTCTTAATTATTCATATTACATATTTTCTTCAAGTCATAGAAGTACTTCTTCGACCTTCACAGTGAAATTTAATTACCTAAGTGCTGATAAAATAGCATGAATTTACCTAAAGTTACTTTTACTTAACAGTTATTACGCGAATTCCACATGTAGACTAATAATCAAAGTTTATGACCTCAAAATATTTAAACATATTTTAAATTAACGTAAGATGACATGTGAGGTCTAAATAGGACAACTGAATCTATGTTTTTTATATCTGACATAAAATGTCATTCACAACTTTTTAAATGTACACTTTGTGTGCATGTGCAAACATTCTGACAAACAATAGATTTGTTATTTAATTCGCTGTTTCCATAAAAGCCTTTTACGTTACAAAATTTTTAATGTTCTATTTTCTTATTGCAACTAAATTAATATTCAAAGTGATTAATTGTAAGAAACACTCACGTGTTGTAATACTGCTCTGAACGAAAGAAATAGGACCTTGACCTCAGCTGTCGAAAATTTCCATAACCATCGATTATCAAAGCTTTTCTGAATACAACCACCATTTAACGAAACTAACTTCTGCTTGAATTTACATGATATTAAAATTTAGTACTCCAACAAATTTTCTAGATCCAAGATTTGCTTATTCGACATTATTTATTTGCGAAGTTGAATTATACGAAACATATACGAAATTGCCTTCTATGATATTGTATAAAATTTTATCATATCCGATATTATATAAAATGTAGCCATATATGATATTGCACTAAGAGGAAAAATATTAGAAAATTTATTTAAATAATTTTATACCAACTGTATTAATGATATGGGTGAGCTTCCATTTCATTCAATTATCTATTCTTTTTCGGACTGTGTTACAGGCCACGTGCCTAGACACGACCATCTTGACTCCGCTATGACGCTTATCGCAGCTTGTTCCTTCAAACGTAGATAGCAAAGTGATCAAATTGACAACTCGACGGAGCTTAATAACGAATCTTAAAGCATAAAGGTAAAGGAGTCTATATGCTATTATTAATTTTATGTATTAATTTTACTGAACGGAAATTTATAAATTATTTATTTTATATTCTTGCTGTTTTATTCTATATTAAAGAACGAAGCGTAACAAGAAAAAAAATACGTTACAAGCTACTGTAATTTTTTGTCTTAAAAAATAGTCATCGTCTTGCAAATCATACACGTAACCCTTCTGCGTAACATATCGCCATAAAAGTGTCCAATGGAATAATGTCTGAAAAGCGAAGAGGCCATTTAATAGGACCGAACTGTGCAATTCATTTATTAGGAAAATGTCTATTTAACCACTCCCCTACTTGAACTGCTCTAAGACTAGGAATACCGTCCTATTGAAATTGAAGCGCTCGTCTCTTCGACAAGTTTATCTCTTGTAGAGCAAGAAGGAAGAAGATTTCCAACATTTCTTGTGCGAATTCTGGTATAAGTTGCGTTGAAAAAATAAGGACCTATAAAATAAGCTTTCTTTGTTCTGTATATTATAAAAATTGTGTAATAAATTGCAACCACCCTGCATGTTATTTTGAAATTCTGGTAGTTTACAAGTATAGTTAGGTCTGTCCGGGAACACACTGTATAACAAACTTAATAACTTAGGTATTATTGTTGTAGAATTTGAAAAATCAAAAGCATTTGAATACAATAATCATATGATATTTTGGTGTTCTATATTCACAGATGAAACGCCCTAACCTTTGTTTTTGCTTAAGCATAAAATAAAGGTGTATCACCCGAATGGGGTAAATAGGTTGGTGTGATAGTAAGCTGAAAGATAACATTTATAGTAAGTCACCAATTTTGATATTTTGCAGAACGTGGTGTTTGCTATCGATCCATAAGAGAATAGAAGTATAAAACTGTTCCTCCGGCGTAAAAATGTACACTTATAGGTTATCTTTAGCAATCGTATCCCGTCCCCATTATACACCTAGTGTATAATTAATTATTGGTTCTACTGCATAGCCTTGTTTTAGCCTCTAAATACATATTTTTGACTTCTTTTGTTGGAAATTAAGGAACGTTATATCCATCAGTAGGGGTCGATTTTTTTCCAATGGATTTGAAATATGATTTTCTAACCTATCTTGTAATTGTATTATTTTGTTCTTATTAAATCAAATGGATTTTTTTTTCTGCACACTTAGATTGAGTAGAAAAATGTTTTGGATTGGTCCAATATGAGGTTTTTATCTTTATTGTACAGCGTATACAGTGCTTCCCAAAAGTAACGGATAAATTCGATTAAATGATTATTGGCAATTTCTGAGTAAAAAGCTCTGACACGTCGATTTTTATTTTTAAATTGTCATTTAATTATATAATTTTATACTCCCCCACCCTTCAACCCCTAAGCGCTAGCATCCCCTACTTAAAAATTTTAAATGGCAATGTACCCCTTGTGATACCTCAATTAATAGCATTTTTCATGCAGAAATAAAATTTTACAAAAAATTCTAAATCGGTTGATAAATAACTGTTTTATTCAATAAAAACTTATTCGCTTAAAGTGCCAATTATCGGGTATGCCTTGACAAACAAAATGTTTGTAAAGTGTCAAATAAGTTTAGTGAAAGTACGTTAGTTAAGTGCGTGTTGTTTGTTTAATAATAAGTCAGTTTTATTCAATAAACAAAACTTGAATAAAAAACAAAAACAAACCCAATTTAAATTAAATGTTCAAACTGCTGTCCGTTAGTCGCTAGGCAGTATCCTAATCTAGAGACAAACTCTTGTTGAACTTTGTTTACTGTCTGAGGGGAAATTAAGCAAATTTCATTCCGGATTCTCTGCTTTTACTCGTTTATGTTTTGAGGCCTATTCAGATACACTTTAGTTTTTAAATAACTCCAGAGGAAATAATCCAAACGGGTTAAGTCGGGAGACCTAGCGGTCCATTCAATTTGTTCTCGTCTACCAATCCACCTCATAGGAAATACCTGGTCAAAATATTCCCGTACTGGACGTGCATAGTGGGGAGGCGCACCATCTTGCTGTAGACAAATACTGGGATGAGGTAAATTAGGATCTTCTACATTGGGATGTAGTACCGCTAAAGCCCGAATTAATTCAAATTGGAGAAAATTTAGATACTGTTCTCCATTGAGTGTTCTCTCAAAAAAGTACGGTCCAATAACTTTATTACCCACTATTCCCGCCCAAACATTGATCTTTTGTGGAAATTGTGTATTTGCTTCCATCATCCAATGCGGATTTTCATCAGCTCAATAACGGCAATTCTGCTTATTAACGGTGCCATTTAAATAAAATGTTGCTTCACCAGAAAACGTATTTCCTTCAAATCCAGGATTATCATTGCAAAGTTCCATCATTGTCTCACAAAATTGCGCTCGCCTATCAAAATCATCATCTGATAACTCTTGCGGTGAAACTTTTGCTTACAGAGAAAACTATGACTGCACTTTTTGATGTATTTAACTGTGAAGCGACTCCCCCAACGCTTGAATGTGGATTTTTCTGCACAAATTGCAAGTCATCCAATTCTGAATCTTCATCTAAAGCTGATGGACGTCCATTTTTAGATTTATCTCGTACGCGTCCAATATTTCGAAATTTATTTTCAATTAGGCTTATTGTTGATTGCGAGATTGGGGGGAGGTAGGGATGAATTACATTGAATAAAATTCGAACTTTTTTGTGCGTTCGAATTCTATCTCTAAAGCCAATCATCATTAAAATTTTAATCCTTTCGGCTTCATTGTCTCATTTTTGCTGACTTATTATTAAACAAGCAGTACGCACTTAACTAACGTACTTTCACTAAACTTATTTGACACTTTACAAACATTTTGTTTGTCAAAGCCTACCCGATAATTGGCACTTTAAGTGAATAAGTTTTTATGAATAAAGCAGTTGTTTATCAACGGATTTAGAATTTTTTGTAAAATTCTATTTCTGCATGAAAAATGCTATTAATCGAGGTATCACAAGGGGTACATTGCTATTTAAAATTTTTAAATAGAGGATGCTAGCGCTTAGGGGTTGAAGGGTGGTGGGTTAAAAACTACATAATTAAATGACAATTTAAAAATAAAAATCGACGTGTCAGAGCTTTTTACTCAGAAATTGTCAATAATCATTTAATCGAATATATCCGTTACTTTTGGGACGCACAGTATATTCAAAGATCTACTTCTGTACGGTTTTTCTAACTTTTGCAGTAGCAAGTTCTACTCGTTTTTATTTTATTTATGTGTTCATTAAAAGAATTACAAGGGACTTAATAAATTCATTAAATCTCGTTTTTAAATTAAATATATTTCTTACAAACTATAATAAACAATAGTTACTATACCTAATATGGCATAAAAAATGTGAAAAAAATTTTGGTTGCTGGATATTTTATGCATAACATTAAATTTAAGAGTTACAAACTAACGTATTGCTAAAATCGAGCTCATCAATTGATCGTAACAAAAGCAATAAAATTGTTCCCAGCTTACCATTTTTTGACTTTCAACTACTTCCCTAACCGGTTACAATTAGTACACTATAAGTGGCATCTGGCATGCTACCTGCAATTGAAAAACTAAAAGGCCGTGAGAGTTTCGAAACATGCAAATTTGCGTTGAAAACTTACTTTGAACTTGAAGGTGTATGGAAGTGCGCAGAAGGTACAGAAGTTGATAAGAAAATGGAAGTAATGGCAAAGTCAAAGTTGATTCTATTAATTGAACCTGCTAATTCTGTTCACGTTTAAGACGCTGTGTCTGCAAAAGATATTTGGGAGAGTTAAGTTATAGTCTTTGAAGACTCTGGTTTGAGTAGAAAGGTTGCTTTATTAAAAACGTTAACAACCACAAAATTGACAAATTGTGACAACATTGAGGAATATGTCAATACAATTGTATTGACCGCCCATAAGCTACGCAATGTAAAGATGGACATAGATGATGAATGGGTAAGAACTTTATTATTGGCTGGATTGCCCTAAAAATACAAACCGATGATAATGGTTTTAGAGTCTTCTGGTTTAAAGATTACGTTCAAACTGGTCAAAACCAAACCATTGCCATTTTTGGTAAACATACGTTTAAGAAAAAGGCGATAAAGTGCTTTGAATACCATAAGCAAGGGCATGTCATTAAAAATTGCTCGCAAAACTTAAAAAACGAAAACAAGAGAATTCTCGACCGGATAAACTAAATTTTGTGTTTTTTACTGTGGGAAATACTATGAATCAAAACTGGTATGTGGATTGAGGAGCATCGGCTCATATGACATACAAAAGTGACTGGATAGAAAACAGCAAAGATATTGATAATCAAAAAATTGTAGTTGCTGGTAATACACTCTTACCGATTAGCTGTGTGGGTGACGTTGCTTTAAAAATAACCGAAGGAAATTAAACTACATGTATCAGGATTAAAGGTGTTCAATGTGTTCCTGATCTCTGTGTTAATCTTCTAACTATCAGTAAAATTACTGCAGGTGGGAATGTAGTTGAATTTGAACCCAATGGTTGTAAAATATTAGACCAGAAGGGTAGTGTTTTGGCAACAGCAAACTTGGTTAATAGAATGCCATTCGGCATTTTGCGGTCTGGAAAAATTTTTTAACGTTCTCATGACTCATTTGAATTCTTCATTATGTTTATCAGCTTTGCGTATGCCCCATTCGACATTTTGTTGTCTAGAAAAAATTAAAAGAATTACAAATGGAGTTAGTACATGCCTAGGTTTATTAAAAATCAACTCAAGCCTACATAACATGGGTATGGGGAATCAAAATTGTGAAGGGTAATTGTTAGACAGTCTATACACAGTAGTAATAAATTCTTGGTATATATCTACATTTACAATAATATTATCATTTGAAGGCTGTGTGTCATGTTCAACAGTGTACACCAAGTAAATTACGCATTAAACATTAATAGAGCAATACAGTAAAAATGATGCCTCCCCATAGGTATAACAATAAAAAGGGTGGCAAACATAGACCCAAAATAAATACGCGTCTACTAAAAGCTACTACAAGTATAAGTTAAAGTACAAGCAACTAAATATAAAATTAAGTATTCTTTGGTAAAAAAGATTAAAAACATATTTACTACTTAACGGTGTAGTGCACGCTTTTAGGCTAAACATGTATATACATTGTAACCCCTAAAACAGGCGAGTAATATATACACAACTTAAATCAAGCAATATATACAACTTATAACGTAGGTAAAATAAAATCTAACATCTATTTCCTATGCCCCCATGCATTCGTTAAGGTCATGTTATGGATGATGAAACGCTAGGCATCTGCGCCCGATAAACTAACCTTGCTAAATAACAGCGTAAACAAATCCTGTTTTTGCTCCTAATAGACCGCATCGAATGTACGAGGGCTCGGAAGTTATTGTTATGTGCTACGTCCTTAAAACTATCAACACTTATACCCTGCACAACACTACGCTTAACCTCTTTAATCTTTTTTATTACATCCCTTTCGCTAACTATACAGCAACTCTTGGCGCGAGTACCCACAAACTCTAAAACTAACTCCCCAATAAACTCATCCTTAAACTTTCCGGGCATTTCCTTGTTTACAAGTGAGATCTTATATTTATTGTCTGGATGGCAGTCACTAGTGTCGAATAGGTTCAGGCAGGCACGAATATCACGGTACAAGTCTTCTGTCTCTACACTATACACGAGCGAATTGGTATCTGTATACAAAAGCGAAAGCTTAGACCCAGAGGCATTAGTTCCTCATAGTGAAAGTCGTAAATCAAGGTTTTTGATAGATCTAAAATCGAAAAGCCTGCATGTATAGGTTTGTTATAGGTGACTTTAACGTGGTCCATCTGTATGAGCGTTAAATTTTCGCCTAGTACCAGATTACAGTTAAAGTTCGGGCGGGCAATCAGGGTACTCGCGCACAAGGTCTTCCGGTCACACTCCCATCGAGCCACAAGTTTGACGTCGACGCGCTTGTCTACGTTCTCCATGGTTTTACCAAAGATGGCATTGTTTATGAGTTTGAAAAAGTTTTTCTTAAAAGCGTTGGTGGCACGAGAGCAAAGATCCGTGTTCAACTCGATATAAGGCTTCAACTATGAAGACTGGTCGAACATAAGAACCCGGTGGATGGAGGTCAACACTAATCCGTTCCGCATACACTGCTGTAGATTCCTGTAGTGAATAATGTAGCGGCGTTTGTCTTCTTAGGTGGCGAGGAGCTTCGGAGCCTTAAATGAGATGTAAGGTGGCGTTTTTATTTCCGGGCAGAATGGTAGGTCGTTGTGGAGATCGTGTAAATGTGAATGGTACTCGAAGTCGACCTCCAGAATGAATCCTTTCGCAGAGTCCTTGGGAACATTTAAGATGGTGGCCTGGAGACCGGCTGCATCGGTAGGAAGCAGCCATCGGAATCCTTCAAGAGGGAGAGCCTGGCTCATGGCCCAGCGTTATAAGTTATTGACATCGTAGTAGGCCAAATACTTGGACGGGGCCATAAGATCGTGCTCTTCCATGTACTTGTTGTTCGCAGCAGCGTAGCGCCCACTACACTGTATCAGACCCCTTCCGATCTCATCATCATCATCATTAGGTTTTCAGTCCTGAAACTGGTTAGACACGTACCATTATTGTTTCCTATTCTGAACTAACCTACAGGTTTCCCTGAAATATATCCCATACTATTCCCCAAAAATGCCTTAGAACGTATTCTGCCCTTCTATTTCTCCTATTGTTTTTTCCAAAGATATCCATGTTTCCCTACTGTTTCTATAAACTATTTGTTATTACCTTTGTCCGTCCATCCTCATACATCTGAAGCACGGCATTTCAAATGCTGCTACTGTTCTTCTGTCTGCTTTTCAGACTGCTCGTATTTCGTAGGCATACTGTCTGTACTGTGCTCCGCACATATGCTTTCAACAACTTTTTGTTGTCTTTCATCATAGACGCTGTTCTTTCTTGTTAGATGCAGTTCGGTCTTCTTCTATTGTTTTACAATTATATACCCTATTTCTCTGACATTCAGTGGTTGCGAAGGGGGGTAAGCAGCCTGTGGCTGCCAAGTTCCCACAGCACTTGTACATTTACCAATTTAATATCTTTTCTAATATATCTTTTCGCACAGTCAACATTAGTTGCAAATATTTCACAACCAACACCTGTAGTTGTTTATAATAATTATCAGATTTATCTGGGTTTATTTTTTCGTAATTGGGTTTTCCGTATCAAAACTGGTTGAACATGTACCTGCACTTATTTATTTTTTAAACTAGCCTACATAGCTCCCTGAAATTCTCACACAGCAATACAGCTCGGTTCTCCTTCTATTGTTTTATAATTTTATGCCCTATTACACTAAGATTTATTAAAGGGGCTTAAGCAGCCTGTGGCGGCCAAGATCCCGCAACACTTAAACATTTGCCAAGATAATGGTTTTCCAGTAAATGCTTTCACGCAATTACCATTATTCAAGAATATTGCGCACTCATTACTTGTAGTTGCTTATAATAAATATCATGTTAAAGTGCAGTTACTTTCTTCGTCATTAATTTATCCATCTTGGGACTGGTTATATGCGTACCTCCATTGATTTCTATTCTGAGCTAGCCTACACATTTCCCTGAAACTCCTACAGCCTACATCTTTCACTATCTGTGTGCAGTAGTCTAACCTATGTCTACCTCTTCTTCTCTTTTTTCCTAACTCTGCGTCTAGTATATTCCGCACTATCCCCTCATGCCGTAGTATGTGGCCTATCCTTCTATCTCTTCTATTTTTTACCGTTTTCCAAATATTTCTTTCTTCTCCTACCATTTTTAGTACCTCTTTGTTCTTAACTTTGTCTGTCCATGGTATCTTCATCATTCGTCTGTAGCACCACATTTCAAAGGCTTCTACTTTTTTCTTGTCTGCTTCTACTACTGTCCAAGCACACAGCAGTACATTGCTGTGCCCCATACATATGTTTTAAGCAATCTTTTCCTTGTTTCTATGTTTGTTGTCATTGAACACAGTAGTTGCTTTTTCTTGTTAAATGTAGCACGACCTTGTGCTAATCTTTGTTTTATATCTTTTGTGCTTTTCCCATCTTGCGTTATTTGGCTTCCTTGGTAGCAGAAATCCTTACCCTCTTGTAAGATCGTGTTACATATTTGTATTCTTGTTTTTGATTTATTTTCCCCTCCTCTGCATACTAGTACTTTAGTTTTAGTTTTGTTAATTTTCATACCGTATCACTCTGTTTCTCTGATCCCAGACTTTATAAAATGGTAAATGTCAATATCCTTGAAGAGCTCCAGTTTCACGCTGGTGTATTTTAACATGGCATCTCAGGTTAATGAGGGCGTTGTCACATATTGGCACGGATAGAGTTTAAATTTCGACATGCAGACTCGGCGAGTGTTCTCGAAAACGTCTGCTAACAACAGCACATCTGTCTTCAAATAGAGGTCACTATATTCTTAGAGCGTGGTCAGACCAAAGTCGCGCCATACCTTCAGAGCCCTCTTGTATTCGTCGGTGGTAATGTATGTAGAGGCGGGGTCATTGTAGAAGGCAGCCTTGTGGTGGTAGGGCTGTTTCCTCCAACACTTCTATATTTTATATGTAAGTGCATAAAAACACGTCTTTCTTGGTAACCAGTTGGAACTTGGAGTCCTCGGAGAAGTGACGTCTGATCCTTACAAACTGGTACTGAGTCAAATTCTTCGCCAATGTATCCAACCCGGACTCCATAAATCGGAGAGAGTCGATAAACCGAAGTTGAACACAAGACTTGTCGGCAGTCTCTTCTTGGTCGTCGAAGACCACTTTTGTATCGTATAGCCGTACAGTTTTTGAAAACGAGATGAAACGTTCTTTATTGTTCGGAATAACGCTAATCTTCTCATGATTATACCCCAGTTCTTTTATGATGAAATGAGCATCGTATCCACTAAGGTTGTGGAACACCACTGGAATAAACTACGGAACCCGATAGAGGATGTTGCACTTGGAGTGTATAGGAAAGCGGTACGTACCATTCGGTTTCTTGCATATCCCACAGTTTTTGGTAGTGTGGAACAAAAGTTCATTCTGGGCATTCAAAGGAATCATGAACACATTCGTCATCAATATCTTACCCATACGTCTAGCTTCGTCTCTAAGTTTGGCGACAAATTTACGTGATGCATTTGGGCCCCGGTAGATCTCAAATTTATTGAGGGAGTCGTCGTAGCTGCATTTGATGTAATATGCCCAGCTATAAGGGGTATGCAGCTGAAGCGGTGTTGTAGATGACGTGGAGGGTAGGGCGTTGCAAAACTATACGGCTGTAGGAACGAGCCAAAGTCGGCATAAATAACGAATGGGACATGCATTTGCTTTTGGATGCCTGATAATTCCAAAACGTTGTTGAAGACGGTGGGCATTTGGGTTACCACATGGTTACATTCCCGCTCAGTATGCCTGGTCAAAGCAGTTTCTGTCGGAAAAAATATTAAACATCCATCGCAGATCCATCTATGTAAGCAATCTGTTGATAACTGTTTGCCGACCAAACAACCCAAATCCTTGATCCAACAGAAGTGACCTTTTTCTACATCCTGGATGTAGAGCAAGTTAACGTGCCGGGCTCTCCTGCGTTTAGTAAAATGTAGAGAACCAACAATAGACCTTCCTTTCACTCCGAATACGTTGATACTCAGTTTGTTCAAATCCTCGAACTTGGCAATCTTGTCAAAGGCAATAGGGAGCTCTATACCACCCATATTTAAGCAGGTCAGTAATGGGAGTACTTGCTAAGACGTTGAGGGTTACGCTCGGCAAGATACAGCGCCGCTACAATGGAGTAGGCAAAATAGTCGGCGTTTTGGTTTTTCACATTCACCACCGCTTTTTAGCTTTTATCCAGCGTGGAAGGGTAATGTAGGAGGATCCCCTAAGTGGCTGATATTTGTTGATGTTGAGTTCCAAATGCAGGACAAGTTGAAAGGCCCAATGGGACTGGTGATGTTCAAATTCTTGGGACTTATCGAGCATCCCCCGAGAAAACGACGTATACACTTTGTCCAAGTCGCTCGATCGGGTTATAATTTGATTCCTGGTGTTGAAAGATTTAATTGCTTTGGTATCACCCAGGGCCATCTTTGTGTACATACCAAACACTTCCACATTAATTTTAAGGGTCGTATGGGCCTCCAAGGTGTCCCGAATTAACATTACAAAATGCTGCTTTTGTTCAAGTAAAAAGTCTCCAAATCTCTACAACCCGACAGATTATTGATGCGATAAGTTGCGATCCGGGACCGGAAGGCGGACGATAACAGGTGGATCGCTTCTTTTTCAGAGTCTCCGGATTTGGCCTTATGTGCGGCACTGCGTAAATGTCCAGGAAATTGGCGTGAAGGAACGTCCATATTGCAATTCTCATAGTATCGTATGTCCTGTCGCTGGCGTTTTGGGGTGAATGCAGCACGCGGTGGTGATGCTGCACGTTTGACTGACATCGATGTAGAAGAGACAGTATCTCCGTGGAGGGCATGTTGATGCCGGGTTAAATTAGCTCGACGCCTGAACCCCAAACCGCAAATGTCGCACACAAATGGTGTTGGTGCTGGTAATCCAGTCGGTGGAACTGGGGCTGTAACCTGACGTGGTGGTCTAACGATGTTATGGACCTCTTTTTTTGTGCCGGTTAAGGCTGCTCTGGGTCGAGAAGTTTTTCTGGCACACATCGCAGGCTAATACTCTGATGGATTCCTTTGCAATCTTCACAATAAAACGGTGTTTAATACTCAGTTTGAAATACGTAAACCACTATGTTTTGTAGTCGTAGATGAAACAGAACTGAGAAAAATGGGCTGAGATAACTTATAAATAGCCAGATGATCGTAAACAAGTGAATTATAGCGCATGCTCACAGGCAGCCAATATAACATTGTCCCAGGATTCCAATGTGATCTGCACAATAAAACGATTTTTACTACCCAGCTTAAAACATGCAAACAAATGTTTTCGCAATCGCGGAAGAGAAAAATCGGCTGAGACCTCTCATAAATAGCCAGATGATCGGAAATAGGCAAATTGGAGCATATGTGCACAGGTCGCTAATAAAACGTCGCCCCAGTGGAGATATTCCTAGAGTATTGGAGCGCAGTTACGTCTGGGGAACTAGCGATACAACCAAAAACAGAAAAATTAGTATTACGGATAATAAATAGGCATTGCTATGCTTTCGGGTTTTATACAATATAGGCCCAGAGCGCCAATCGCGCCCTATACTACACTAGCATATGATCAAACTGTTCCATATATGCCCAAATTGTCACATTACTAAGTAACTTATTGCAGTTAGTCGCAATAGGATATTGCAATATAGAGCCTAGGAGGGTACGAAAGTTCTTTATAGCCACCAGGCAGCGCTTTCTTTATACTATATATACCTGACATTTAGAGGAAGACAACCTGGTTTGTGAGCAAGGTTAAGAATCTTCCAATGCCGATACACTTCCACATTGTGGTACCTGTCGTATATAGGTGGCCGACCACCAGTTTAAACCCCAATTTATTTTTTCAGTAGCTTTATATTGATGATGCTATAGTTAAAAACTGGGTTTACTTATTGTCATGATATTTGAGCGCAAGGTAGCACGGTGCATTAACATTCACCTCATAGCCTATTTGCTGAGCTTTTTCGTTGAATTGGAATTATGTCACAAGCGCCGTGGACCCAGCTTTAGTCAGAAGCACATGCAAAGGTCTACCATGCGCACAAAGATCAAAACAACATAGTAAATATTTTTTATGCCTTTATAGATGAATTATAGCTGTTAAGTTAATATTAGCAAAACATACAGTTAAAGTAGCTTTGCAAACGATTTTTATATAATATTAACCTATTCCCAATTTGTAGACCACTTACAGGGCATCTGACGTCAGAGAAACTTTGCCATTAGAGCGCCTACTCTCAGATATACATCTGATAACACAAATCAAAGAATAGCGTAATATTATATGTAAATACTGCCAAAGCTAGAGCTAGTAAATAATCGTCGGAATAGAAATGAATGTCATAGACTAAGGTTTATAATAACTACGACATTATATAACAGAGTAAACCCGGTAATAGTGCAGCGATAGAACGATTGCGAGAACAAATAAATGGGAACTACTTATTTATCAAACACTATTTATGGTATGTTACCTAAAACTAAAAAACATGAGAGGTGGTGGTCAGCTAAAAAGTGTCCTCGTAGTAAGCAACCAGTTCGTTTCGCCTTTGTAGTAAATAATTCAAGAGGTGGGCCCTTCTCAAGCTCATGCAATTACATAAATAGAAGTCCTCTGGCCTGAGATATTCAAAGTAGTAGATAATTAATCAGTTTGCAGGAAAGATGGTTATCAATTTATAAAACTGAATAGTCTCTCAAATCGGGTGATGTACGCATGACAACTAAAATATTCAAAGTGCTAGTGTATGCAAAATCGATGTGATATAAAACTAAATTAAGTCGTTTTATATGGGGATTAATCATAATGAATACCGGTATGTATGATTTGCATATATTTTAAAATACCAGACGACTAATTATTTAAATATACCTCGGTTTTCTCATAAACAAAAATAACGATATCCAATTCCCGTTGTCCTATAGAGTAGAGTTTAGCATTTGAGACTGGTTACGTTTTATGTATATGCTTAACCTAGTATCTTTTAACAAAATAACATTTATCTGAAAAATATACAAATAAATATTAGGTTGTACATGCACACACAAACTAGTAGATCTCTCCAGTTTAGTACCCTATAAAATTTAATTCATAAACAAATTTTCAAGCCATAAAATAAATAAGCTGCAAATAAATAGCCGAGCGTCTGCCTATATGCAACATTAAAGCTTATTAAAACGTGTATAAAATGATCATATTAATATCCACACCTATCTAAAAGGAATTATGCTAAAATGTGTCTTTTAACACGATAAAACAAGCATCATCATCTGAGAAATTGTTCTGTTAAATATAGCCACAAAAATTTACTACTCACTTTAGCGACGTCGCAAAATTCAATTGATTACCAAACACTAAACTGAAAAAAACTGGACGCTTAAGCAGTATACGTTAATAAATCAGCATTTGTAATAACGATATGCATAGGTAGTAAACACTTTACAACTATCTATAAGCGAATCACCCAACCAATACTATTATTGTGTATTCATTAGCAGAAATCCGCAAATTGCAGAAATGACCGCTTTCCATACGATTTATACGATGATGATAATAAATCCGTCTAAATGATTGCCTTAAATTTTCTTAGAAATACAAGTGCTGGTTTGATATAAATAGCTTATTTTATAAAGTAATTGGTAATTCGATAACAATAAGAATGTTTAGTTTGGATCGAGATACTAAATTTATTATTATAAATTTATATAAACTGACAGGTGCACTATAAACACAACCTTGATTTGTACTCCCCCAGGTAGCATTAAATATTGGTTAAATATTGGTTTTCCATTGCAAATATATAGTGATAATATTGGTATAAATATTGGTCCATGATTTAAATGTGAACATTGAGCAATATCGTGTGAATATTGAAGATAAAATATTGGAAATATATTGCAGATGTTTCATTTAAATATATATATATATATATATATATATATATATATAATATATATATATATATATATATATATATATATATATATATATATATATAAATATACAATATTGCTTAATACAGCGAAGTAATATTTACTAAATATTGAGCTTTCAATGAAGCTAATAAAAATATTTTATATAAATATGTGGTAAATATTGTATGTGCTTCATTTACTACATCGGTGTAATGTCGCAAATTAATATTGGCAGAATATATGTTTTTACTATTTATATAAATGCTTGTTTAACATATTTAACAAATATTTATTTAAATATTGGTGTGATATTATATTAAATATACAGGGTGAGTTTTTAGTGTGGCAACGGTCGATAACTCCGTTATTATAAAAGCTACATAAACCAAATTTGGAGGCATATTAGGCATGCCTAAAGTGCACATTTTAAAAATATTTGGAAGTATACAGGGTGTTTCATAATTCCAGGACATATTAAACTTATATTTTTTTAAATAGAACACCCTATATATTATTACATTTTTAAAAAGCCCATAAAAAGAGCGTTAATTTAATATCAAATTGTATCTATCTATTCCTTTTAGTTTTTGAGATATTCAACTGTTTTTAGAAAAAATGATCTTGATTAGATACATTGCCACTGCACTAATACACAACTTATGTTGATTTTCAAAATGCAGAAAATTTTACTATATACCATAGTATATTTGTAAATATCACTTTTTTAAAATTTCTTCACAGTATGCAGGGTGTGTCAGGTTTCCCAAAATGCAATTTTTAAATTTTTTTTAAATGGCACCCTACTAATTTTATTGCTACAATGGATAGTCCATTAAGTGTCCTTTCATTTTTGTTGAGCATTCCCTATACCTAAATCTATTACTTTCCGAGATATTTTTGATTTTTTTCAAATTTTAAGAATGTTTTTAATTTACATAACTAAAAATAACTTACTATTGAAGAATATTATAAAACAATTAATACATATTGATTAACAATTAACTACACTTATCCAATAACAATTTTCACTAAAGATATAACAACCGACAATAATACGCTATCAACAGAATTCTGCCAGATCAACAATATGCATTTTATAGAAAATGTTCAAGCAGGATATCAGGCAGGCTTTGAAAAAAATAACTATTACAATTAAAATGTCATTTAGGTTTATTAATTGTAGTGTGTTGTCATTTAACGGATATCTCTCTTGGTATATTCCTGATGTAAGTAGGAAATTTCTTAAACTTGCTCTCAATACCCAAATCATATTTATTTGTTCTTCCACTGTAAAACTCATTTTAAAAACTTTTTCAAAGATTACATTTAAAACAGAACTGATAATGTGTTAAATGACAACACACTACAATTAATAAACCTAAATGACATTTTGATTGTAATTGTTATATTTTTCAAAGCCTGCCTGATTTCCTGTTTGAACATTTTCTATAAAATGCATATTGTTGATGTGGCAGAATTCTGTTGATAGCGTATTATTGTAGGTTGTTATATTTTTAGTGAAAATTGTTATTGGATAAGTGTAGTTGATTGTTAATCAATATGTATTAATTGTTTTATAATATTCTTCAATAGTAAGTTATTTTTAGTTATGTAAATTAAAAACATTCTTAAAATTTGAAAAAAATCAAAAATATCTCAGAAAGCAATGTATTTAGGTATAGGGAATGCTTAACAAAAATGAAAAAACACTTAATGAACTATCCATTGTAGCAATAAAATTGGTAGGGTGCCATTTAAAAAAAATTTTGAAAATTGCATTTTGCGCAACCTGACACACCCTGTATACTGTGAAGAAATTTCAAAAAAGTGATAATTACAAATATACTATGGTATATAGTAAAATTTTCTGCATCTTGAAAATTAACATAAGTTGTGTATTAGTGCAGTGACAATGTATCTAATCAGGGTCATTTTTTCTAAAAACAGTTGAATATCTCGAAAACTAAAAGGAATAGACAGATACAATTTGATATCAAATTAAAGCCCTTTTTATGGGCTTTTCAAAAATGTAATAATATATGGGTGTTCCATTTAAAAAAATATAAGTTTAATATGCCCTGAAATTATGAAACACCCTGTATGCTTCCAAATATTTTTAAAATGTGCACTTTAGGCATGCCTAGTATGCCTCCAAATTTGGTTTACGTAGCTTTTATAATAACGGAGTTATCGACCGTTGCCACACTAAAAACTCACCCTGTATTTACCCAATATTTAGGTAAATATAGCTGCATATATTTTTAAATATTGATACAATACTGCATTTCAATAATGGTCCAACATTGTACCTCAATCTGCTGCATATATTGGTTAATAATTGATTTTTATATTTAATTAGATATTCTATAAATATTGCACTTAAAATATTGATATATATTGCAGGGCAACTCATTAATTGGTCTCAACTTAATAGAATTTATTCGATAATCAATAAGAAATAGAACAATCCAAAAGACAAATATATACATAATCTTCAACATGCAATTGCATGCTGAGTATTAAGTATTTTTATATATTTCCCTTTTTAAATTATTTTAACTCCTATTGATTGTAGAATATTCTAGTAAGAAGAGTACAATTAATTTCGACACCAATGTACAACATATCAATATCTTAATTGCAATTGAATCACATTATTTAAAGAATACCTAATTAAAAATACAGGCCTTATATTCGACACCCAATATTCAGTGGATGTAAAAATCTTAAATACAATTACTCATACTTTAATAACAGATTATAAGGTCCGATGAACAAATAAAAAGAACTTGACTGACAAATAAAGTAAATGAATATATTACAACAAAAACTAGAACATTACACAAAATTAAATCCGAATATTACACCAAGATAAATATAAAATAAAATACGTATAGAAGTTAGTTTACAGATTATGTTAATTTTGCGATACATAGTGTTAATAATGTATTTGAAATGGGTAAAGACAACATTAAACCGTTTGGAACATGTCCACAGAAACAAAAATACTTATTGTAGTAAATTACTCGATTTCTACAACATGTGATGACAAATAATATTATTAATATCCATACTTATGAATGCTTCAATGTAAAATTATTACATAAACATCAAAATAAGCAATCATAGTAAAATAGTTTTAAATGCAATCCGTCTTTTAACCAAGTTTACAAAATAATAAGTTGACATCTGGTAACATCTCAGCAAATACTTCTAGTTATGTATAAATTACACACATTGCAAAAGGTAAAGGATTTTCTAAGTACGCTTTTAAATATATTGGCAATGTTAACATATTAAAAATTTTAAATTCACAGCTGCTTAGCTCTCCAACAAAATTGTGCAGTTGTTTAGAAGTATGTACCATGATTAACTTATACTAATACTGCTCAAATAAAAGTTTGATCTGATAATGACCCAAATTGAAAATACTTATTATTCTTTTTTCATGTAACTCAATTGGATAATATGGCTATGAACTTTTTGAAATGATGAAATGTAAAACAAAAATTCAACTCAACTTTTATTTGAATAGTCTTTTAAATAATCTAGTATGACACAAAAAATAGAAACAAGACCATTTGCATAACTATATAATAACGAGTAAACAGTAACTTATTAACTAGAGAATTTGCAACATGTAGGTAGCAATATCAATATACTTTAGTCATTAAATAAAGAAGACTAAATAAATTTGAAAAAAAAACTAGCATAAAGCTATAGTAGCAAATGTAAATTAAATTATTATTATTAAAACAATTATTTTATAAAAATCAAAACTTATCCACCAGCAACTAATACCTTATTGTTTTGAAAATTATAACCAGGCATGTTCTCAACTTGATAATAAATTAGTAAATGGGAGAGCAGTGAGACTCAACCAAACAAAGGATAGTAAATACAAAGACAATGAACTACTAAACAATGGGCCCTTGGCATTTGTTCTTAAAACTTCCTATAATTGGCATAGAAACAAAATAATTTTCACATGGTAATACAATGCATCTACAAAAAACATTGTCGGGATCAGTTGAAAATTTATAAGAACCCAAGTCGGATACTTTAAACATATTAATCTTTTTGGAAGCTATAGGGATATCAAAAAGATTTTCAACTGTTCCATACATGTAACCTTCAATTAAATGTTCATTTATCGATACAATTTTTACCACAGCTTTATTATGTAATAAAATGAAGTTATCGTGTCCATCAACACAAGCAGCATCTTGATAAAGGCATTTGTGAGTAAACTAAAGTGGTTGATTTTTTTGCTCTGCTAAACGTCTAACAACTTGCTGTAAAGTCCGATATGGTTGTCGAAGTAATTTCTTTATGCAACCTAAATAACTTTCAAAAGGGAAACAACTTATATCATCTAACTTCAATCCTTGATGCACCAAATCATTGACCATGTGCTGTATTGAGTGAACATTATATACCATTGCTTCAGCACCACAGAGTTTTTCATACTTTTCAACAAATACTTTAATAAGATTGTTAGCTGTATCACCTAGTTCCTGTGTATAATTGTCTTTACCAACAATTCTCATAACTATAAAAAAAAAACAGGTAATGTTTATATAGTTTCTCTGCTAATTTATTTTTCAACAAAACAATTCCAGTATATATACTAAATAATCTAAATTCGGTTGCTTTCCACCTATCCAGTTCTGATAAACTTCTAGGTTTCCGTCCAAATTCCAAAAGGATATATTTTGCTAGCTCTGCAGAGTTTTTTGAAATTAACTGTTTATATCTTGGACTTAATCGATTCATAGAGTTACCTTTACACCAGGTATTTAACATACGACGACATACGCCTAAGCACGCAAGATGCATATAATCAAGAACGAAACCATATACCATATCAAAATTAAGAACTTTTAATAAAGAACTTTCATTAACATGATGTTCGCAGAAAAATTTCATTCTAAAATTTTCATCTGTTCGAATTCCAGTATTCACATCTGTTTCCAAATTAGAATATACCACTCGATGTTCAATATTGGTTCCCTTTTAATGACAGCGTTCACAACCATAATATCCTGCATGTCCCTTTATACATTTCAAAAATACACGGGCAGGTGCATCACATACCAGTGCCTTCAAACAAACCTCATAATTACAACCATTATATACCAAATTATTTTGAATTAAATGATTAATTTCCTCTATAAATTGTCTCAAGAAATATTCTAAGTCTGGAGGCTTAGAAACTCCATAATAGAGAGCTATAACAAACGGATGTGTTGTATAACAATCTATATACGTCATGCCAAGAATTGGCCAAAATTGTGCTGAAGAACTTTTTGCGATAGTAATTCCATCAACATTGCATACAAGTTGAATTATCCGCGCATTGAAGTGATTTAAAATACCATCAAGGCCAGATTGCAATTGCAGTATTAAACTGTTTTCAATTCCTAAATAGACAAACTCTGGAGACTTCTGTGCATTTCCAAAATCAGTACCTGAATTTTTTACTGTTTGCAATAATGTGCGGACATCTAAAGGCAATTCTTGATGAAATGCTTTTAATATATATGTAACAATTCATTAATCTGAACACGGTTTACACGAAATTTTAGTGCCCAAAATCTTAGCTCATTAACTATATTTCTAGCAGAGTCATTGCTAATATTCAAAAATTTGTCATTTAACACATTTAAACTAACGTGGTCAATACTTACTGATGGTGTAGTATTGCTATCTGCATTTTGTCATGTTTTTGATAAGACTGATCCCAATCACAATTAAAAAGATTAGTATGTGATTCAATATCGTTATAGTTCTCATAGAATCATTCAAGTTTTTAAAATTACACATAGAACTATCACTGAAATTAAATTCTTCCACTAATAAACTTGAAGTAGAAAAATCATCTTGCAAATCTGAAGCAGGAATGCTTGTAAAATTTGTTGACACAATATTTTCAATAGAAGTGACAACAGCTCTACTTTTTTGAGAAGAAGAATCACATAGTGATAACAATTCCTTATTTAATTGTCTTTTAATTTGCATAGATTTAGTTGACCTTTTTATTGTAAATATGTAATTAAATCTGACACCAGCAATGATAGCCTAAAGAAGACTTTTTAGATTTATGCAAATTACCAAGTTGTTCCTGTGTTGCTCATAATCAACAAAACTATCTAAGATAAACTATGTTGCTATTTTAAATATTATTTATACAAACATTCCTCAATCATTAATCATTTTTGCCTTTACTGTATTTAACTGTTACCAAATGTTATGATAAACATAACATGTCACTTTGAGGCGCAAAAAGAAATACAACAATAAATTAGTAGTCCTTCCTATATGATTGCCGAACTTATATGCATTTTAAACTCCTAAATTATTAAAAAAAGTTTTTGCAGTTCTACAGATACAATTAATTATAAACTAAAAAAAGATGGTATTTGCTTGAATAATCAAAATAATTTTACAATATCCAAACGTCAGTTAATCAATACATATTTATTTTTAATGCTAATTGGTAAATACTTTTGTAAAACACCCTCTATATTATTGTGTTGTTGCTTATTTAGCATCTTCCTGAGAAATTGCTGACAAGTCTGAAAAATAAAATGTATCAGTAAATACATAAGCATATCCAATTCGTTCTGGACCATTTAAAATTTTCTATTGCCTTATTAGGCAATAAGCAAATTAACATAAAGTTAAGGAACTCTAACAGTTTAACTTTTTTTAATTAAAAGAAATCTAACAACCTCAACAACAAAATAAAAATCTGCTACAGAAATTTTCTAATCTATAATCAACAGAACAGATACTAATTTTTGTTTATACCTTGACTAGCAGTAACATTGGCCTTCTTTCGATCACGTCTGCCACCATCCCAATCGCCAGCAGTTGCCAAACAGACACCAACTATTCTCCTCAATTCCACTTCTGTAGATTCAGGATACCTCAACCGGGCAACATCTGAAATTGAAGTTCATAGAATATAAGCAAGACATTATCACCTGTAGTTGTTTTTTTTAATTGAAAGTGGTTGTAAAATGTTTTCAATTAAAATAAATCAAAAACGTTCTGCAGCCAAAATGCTAAATTGATATTTACAATATTTGTATAATGCTTCATTATTTTAAAGCTGCATCGGATACATACTAAATAGTTTTAACTGTGTTGCTTCCTAAGTTATTCTGTAATGTAATGTAATGGGTTAAGTATTTAGTAATCTAGGTTTTTGGTAATATTTAAAATAAATTGAGTGCAAATCTAAAAAGGTTGTCCTGGTATAGGAAAGGTTTTGTATATATGTATATAATTTATTAATATTTATATTATATTTTATTTTAATATAAATATAAAAAATTAATGATTATTGTTCTATTTGGAATTTAGTATAACACCCAAATATTTTGGCTATATTATTTCTTTGAACTTGAAAATAAATTTTTTGTTTTGTCAATGACGAATTACTATTTCGATAGATATGAATGTAAATTCTAATAATTAAAAATACTCCTGTTACAAAATAAAATCAGCTGAAAGATCAATAACTATTGTTACCCGCATTCAGAATCAATCAAAATAAAACTATAAAAATTTTATCGTTCTACATATTTTTAGTCGCTTGATTTTTTGACTAGGGTGTATACTTATATAATTTTGATTCTTATGGAAGCTTCATTTAACTGTAAAGAGTCATCCTTTCAACTGTAGCAATAGGAATGCTCAGTATTATAACTGCATGCAATTTTTTTAAATTATATCCATATTTAAAGTAAACAACTTACCCATAATAATTTTTGGTAAAAACTCAATATTCCAAAATGGCTTTTTCCCTTTTTTCCTACAGTGGAATATCTTAAGACAAACTCTTTTTCCATGATTTTCCTTAAACATAAGGAAACAGTCTGCCTTAAACCAGTTCCGCCTATCAAAGACAGCTGATGAACCTACAAATTAACTAATATTAGTAAAACTGAAATTATATGTAAATCTGTAACATACAAAAGCTTTGTAGTTGGCTTCATCGCCTAATAAACTTATAAGGTTGTTTAGGTCATCTTCATTTTAAATCGGCAGATTTATGATGTCCTTTGATTTGTCGAGCAAAACAAGATTCTCCAAAGTGAGCTTCTCCAACAAGCTCTTAAGTTGTAAGACCTCAGCTTTTGTTGCTCTAAGTTCATAAAGTGTTTGATGAAACAATTTAAACATCTTGACTGTCAGGTTTTCTCTCGGGTTTTCTAGTTCTAATTTACGGCGAACTAAATCTTCATTCACTAAAAGTTGATTAAAAATAATCAATAATACTTATTGCTTACTTCAATTAAATAATGTTCTAAAATGCGGACATAAGTTTCAACAGGAGAAAAAGATAATTGCAATTCACTTATTTAGTAGAAGGTAAATACTAGATAATAAGATTACTTTTATTCAAGATCATATTCCAGTGTTCGAATTCAAGATAACTATCTGTATTATGCACATAGGAGCAATCGTATAAGATATTCAAAATTAACCGCATTCAAGTAAATTCTTAAACATGCATTCTTTGTGGAATTTAAAACATATTTATTGAATTAAATACTGTTGTTTATAAACACTGCGCTCAATCATTTTTAGTTTATTATTAACAGAAAATGAAATTTGTTAAATTATACAGCTAATTTCATCACTTGTAAAAAATAGATTAGCAAGCCTATTTACAAAACAGAGCAGAGGCACCATAATATAGCCTTAGAAATGGACAAAACTATCACCTAGTTTATATCGTCAAGGTTTTTAATCAAATTACATGACATCCTATTGAAGTTAAAATAAATTTTCAATTAAGTATAAAGAACGAATTAACGTTAACCTTAAAATTGTACAATATTAAACCCAAACAAAGGCAGAATTTTATTGAATCAAATTTGCTTCAATCCCATCAGACTTGATTTGCCATTTAACCCAACTAATCATAAATCCAGAAATATTTAAATTTGAGCTTGAATAAATGTAAATAGGTATTTGTTTATAACAGCAAGCTAATAATGAACTATATCATGTATTAAGTACAATTTACAGTTATCGATTGATGTATCTTCTTCTACATCTGGAGAATGAACGCTTTCCGCACCAGAATCTGTATCCAAATTGCTCGTGTATATCACTCTTTTAATTGATTTTTCAGCATCTTCTAAAGTGGTCACAGTTTTTTTACAAATAATAGTATATTTCTTGTAGCTTAAAGTTGCAGATGGCTCAGCACAAGAAATTATTAATTTTCTCAGTTGTGCACTGGAAACTTTTGAAGGCCACAGATATTTGGTTCTTGTCCTGTCAACTGCCCAGCTACTCGGCACTTATTCGCAGGTGTCTTTTTTACTGCCCTCATTAAAAACAACAATGTCCCACATATGTAATAAAGTTACACTACAAACACATAAGATACAACATAATTGCAGGTTACAAGAAACCAACACAAGGTTCAACGAACCCTTTGAATTCATGTTAACACAGCAAAGTGTTATCTAATATAAGTTGGTATTGAATGTGAGCAACAACACAGAAACAACTAACACATTATGCAATAAAACGTATTCTTGTCGTAGTAGTCACCTTAAAAAATGCAGAAAACCACTCAGGTTTCTATAGCTTTATCGCCAACCGCCAAGTAAAAGAAGAAGAACGGATAATCTTTGAATTTTAAAACTAATTTAGAACTGCACAGTCACTGTACTTCATGGAACAAAATGCTGCCGTAAAACTATATTGAACTGAAATTGGGTACGCCACAGGGGATACGAATAATATAATCAACGCTTTACTCAAGAACGAGCTTAAGAACGAAAGTTGCTTGCATGCACCCGCGCCGTTTATTATGTTAGGTTTAGTGGTAATTGTAATGTTGCCAAGCAATGCAGAACCAGCATGACGTTGACAGATTTCACTTATGTATTGATCTATAAATATCTAATACTTACACAACGAATAATCATTCAATGGGTTTTGATATTTTATTATACTCTAAAATAGTAATGATTTTATTTAATCATTAAATGTTCGTTTGAAACTTGAGATATTCCAATAAAAGTTATTGTATAGGCGTATAAAATGACTTCCAGGTACAACGAAATGAATAAATTACCCCTCATTTAAAAGCGATGTTAGTAATAAAAATAATATACATTGTGAAGTATTTATTGAGAAATGATAAGATTTATGCTATATATAAGGATTTCCATTTAAGGGTGTTCTAGTATTCCAATAAAACTCAACTGTAGGACGCACAGATATACGTACCTAAGTAGGTACATAATTACTTTTCAACATTCAATCAATAAATAGTACTTGATATTTATTGTAAGCAGGTAAATCTGCTATATTCTACGTATATGATAAAACATTAAATATGCAATATTCAAAAATCAATATGATATATATATATATATATATATATATATATATACTATGTAACACTTTCAATTTAAGGGCATTATAATATTTCAATAATAATCAATTTTTGCATACATATTGTAAATAAATAATTATTCTACAACGTTGCATTAATATTGTACTTATGATTTATTGTAAATGCATATGCAACTGCTATATTGTACATATATGTCTGAAACATCGTGTGCAATATTGAACACTAAATATTTATTCTGTATAAGTTTACCGATTTGTGGAGATTATAACATTACAACAATAATCAAATATTAAACACATATTGTAAATAAATAATTGTTTTTCAACATTGTGCTAATATTTAAATAGAAATTTATTGTAAACAAAAATGTATCAGCTATATTGTACGTATATGGTAAAACTTGAATGCGCAATATCGAAAAATAAATACTTATACTATATAATTTTAGCGATTTGTGGAGATTATAGCATTACAACAATAATTAAATATTGGACACATATTGTAAATAAGTAATCGTTTTTAATATTCTGCCAATATTTAACTAGAAATTTATTGTATACAAAAATGCATCTGCTATATTGTACGTATATGTTAAAACATTGAATGCGCAATATTGAAAAATCATTATTTATACTGTATAACACTTACAATTTACGGGCATTATAGTATTGCAATAATAATCAAATATTGGGTGCATATAGTAAATAAATAATTATTCTTCAACATTGTATCAATATAGTACTTGTGATTCATTGTAAACGTATGCACTTGCTATATCGTACATATATAGTAAAAACTCTTCATATGCAATATTGAGTACCTAATATTTATGTTATATAAACCTACCAATTTGTAAAAATTATAGTATTACAATAATAGTCAAATATTGAGCACATATTGTAAATAAATAATTTTTCTGCAACATTGCTGCAATATTGTACTTTTGGTTCATTGTAAATATATGTATCTGCTATATTGCATTTATATCGCTTAAAGGTTTCAGTAGCAATATTGATCATGCAATATTTATGCAATATGTAACGGGCATTTTTTATAGTTTAACATTTTTACGCTACCTTTCTGTTAGCGTACTTAAAAATACATCGTTTCTTTGGGATCGCTGTTTGTATAAAGGAAATACTTCAAAATAATTTAGAATTGTATGCAATTTAACTCGTGGGTATTACTTTAAAAGTAGATAATTTGAAAATTGATTTTCATTAATAAATAAATTACTTTCCAACTTATCGAAAATGATAAACAATAGTAATTAATTATAGATTGCATCGTTCTTGTCTTGCCGTAAATATAAATTTGGTTCCTTATGTATTATCGAAGTCGAGATAACAGACGCTCAGATGTTATGGATAACAACGATTTTATATAAACAGATTAGAGTGGAGGGTCGTGTTTTGTTCTTTGTTCCGATATGTACTAAGTGCGTTAAAGGTACTGCTGCTTTTTTTGCTTTGACAATAGTGAGAATTGGTGCGGGGTTTAGTTTTCGTGTTGTTCATGTGCGAGCGCGGCACGATTTTTTAGCTGTTTTCTTGTGAAATAAAAGAAGGTGTATTTTAACTGTAGAATGTGTTTACTCGACCGCACGGGTTTTAAGGTCATTGACAGACGGTGTTATTGCTTACGCGTACCTTACTAGTTGTTTTTCTTGTGAGATAAATGTTTTAAGGAACATTTGACGGACTTGCGGTAGTGATACACGTGCTTCACCCATTATGGTTCTTTTTTTTAGTTGTTTTGTCTTTTGATATTTGAACTGTGTGTGGTCCTTTTTTTATCAGAGTAGTGCATACTTTGGATTATCCAAATACAGTGGATACTGTAGTTTCTGAATTTTCTAACCCCAAAGAATCTAAAATAAATCATTGTTTGCGCACATTTCGTTATTCAAAAGCATTAGATTTTTCTTTGTTATCATAGGTAGCAAATAGAACACCTCACGTTACTGTTAGTTTAATGCATTACATCGTGCCTTGAGGGCCCGTGATTCTAAATTGTTATTACCATTTTCTTTTGATTTGTGTTACAAAATATTTTGAAATTATTGTCTCAAGAACTAGAATTAACAAAAAATTTATCATTGCTACATAGTTCCATCAGCCTGAAAATGTCTGTTACTAACACCAGTGAAATACGTAGGTGTGATTAGGGTAACGTGTGATAAGTTCCATCAACACCCTCCCAGTAAAGGGTGAAGTGCTTCGCTAGTGCAGGACCTCGTGAATCCCACGCTTCAAATGCAAGGAGGCGTTACTGAAGGACTTTATGTAAGTTGAACTATTTCCTACTTGATATGACTTTAAATATCTATCCGTTGTTTTGCAATATCTTTGTCGTTCTGATACCTTTTACAATAGACTTGCATGCTATTTTAAAACATAGAAAAAAAAAGAAAGAAAGAAAAATCAATATTACTGAATTACTCATATCAATTGTGTCTTACCTATTTATTTTTTTTACATTTTGTCTGATTTATGTTTAATTGGTGTGTGAGGAAACGTTTCTGCTACTCCCCAATATTACCTCACTTTGTACTAAACATTTTTCTGTATTGCTTTTACCGTTGTTATATTATATAGTTTATCTAAACAGTCTCTTTTATTTATATGCTACAAAGTACTGAATAACTTAGGCGTTTCATTGCTGCTATGCTTATTCTTTTTTTCAGGTTTGCTTAGCTAATTTTTTTATTGCAGGTATTATCACTAACTCCTTACGGCCGCGTACATGGTAGGTTGGTCTGCTTTCTACAACCCCCCCTACTCTCCGATTGAGCCCGGTCATTTTTTTCCCTGATTTTCTTTTTGTTACGCACGGCTATGAGCCAACGTAGCATAAATTTGGCGCCCGAACAGGGGCTGCCACGAATTACGTAACATCTATTTTTGGCGCCCAACGTGGCTGCCACGAAAAAAAATACCGTAACAAATATACTACGGTAAACTAAATTAAAGAGATTGCATTGCAATAATTATGCAATATTGAATTTATATTGATCTATAAATTTTAAATCTACAATATTTTGCATGTATAGTAAATATTTATGCAATATATACCCAATATCAAAAAGTTTATGTATAGTAAATATTGCTATTTAATGTTTGTTAAATATTGGTTAAAAATTGTAGTTATTGCAACAAGCTAACAATATTTGACCAATATTTAAACAATAGAAACACGATATTTGATGCTACTTGGGCCATTTAATTGATATAAGTAATAATAATGTTAAAAACCTTGACTTAAATTGTATCAAACATCGTCGTCTCAGGATCTCACCATTTGAAGCTCCAAAATTTACGTTCCGATTTGAGCGACAGAGTAATGGCTAGTTAAACTGAAAAAATGTTTGTTATTTTCAATAAATGATGACATTGAAATAATCTGATAAACTGATAAATATGCTAAAACGAATATAAGGTAAGCCTAGATATTTAGTTCACATTACTGTTAAATTTCGGGCCTACAAAACTGAGTAATACAGTTCTTAAAAAAACAAATGCAGTTTAATTTAGGAAATAGGTTGTTTCTCTAATAACAATAAATATTGTTTACTATGGATATCCCAAATACATGTTATTCTAATAACAAATTGAGATTGCTATATTTAAATTGCCGGAATAAATAAGTTCTGCAAGCCAAGGTCAAAAACGCGACCTTTAAGCTAACAGCATCGTTTCGATCACCCTTCGCCCACACATGTATTTGCTCCATCCATAGTAAACATTTTTACTGTTATTGCAGAAACAATTTATTTCCTAAATTAAACTGCATTTGTTTTTTCTAGAACTGTATTACTCAGTTTTGTAAGCCCAGAATTTAACAGGGTTGCATTATATTCGATCAAGCATATTTATCAGTTAGAAACAAAATTACCTCATGTAGAATTTTTTTATCTGAATAAGTATATGTTTCAGATTATTTCAATGTCATCATTTATTGAGAATAATAAACATTTTTTCAGTTTAACTAGCCATTACTCTGTCGCTCAAATCAAAACATAAATTTCGGAGCTTCAAATGGTGGGATCCCGAGACGACGATGTTGGATACAATTTAAGTAAAAGTTTTTAACATTATTATTCCTTATATCAATTAAATAGAGTACAAATCAAAGTTGTGTTTATAGTGCACCTGTCAGTTTATATAAAATTACAATAATAAATTTAGTATCTCGATCCAAACTAAACATTCTTATTGTTATCGAATTACCAATTACTTTATAAAATAAGCTATTTATATCAAACCAGCACTTGTATTTCCAAGAAAATTTAAAGCAATTATTTAGACGGATTTATTATCATCATCGTATAAATCGTATGGAAAGCGGTCATTTCTGCAATTTCCAGATTCTGCTAATGAATAGCACAATAATAGTATTGTTTGGGTGGTTTGCTTATAGATGGATGTAAAATGTTTACTCCCAATGCATATCGTTTTTACATATGCTGATTTATTAATGTAAACTGCTCAATCGTTTAGTTTTTTCAGTTTAGTGTTTGGTAATCAATTAAATTTTGCAACGTCGCTAGAGTGAGTAGTAAATTTTTGTGGCTATATTTAACAGAACAATTTTTCATATGATGATGCTTGTTTTATGGTGTTACAAGACACATTTTAGCATAATTTCTTTTAGATAGATGTGGATATTAATATGATAATTGTACACACATTTAATAAGTTTTAATGTTGCATATCGGCATAGGCTCGGCTATGTATTTGCACCTTATTTATTCTAGGGCTTGAAGATTTGTATATGAATTAAATTATATAGGGTTCTAACTGGAGATATCTACTGTTTGTGTGTGCAATTACAACCGAATATTTATTTTTATATTTTTCAGATAAATGATATTTTGTTAAAAGATACTAGGTTAAGCATATAAATATTACGTAACCAGTCTCAAATGCTGAACGGTACTCTATAGGACAACGGGAATTAGTTATCGTTATTTTTGTTTATGAGGAAACCGAGGTATATTTAAATAATTAGTCGTCTGATATTTTAAAATATATGCAAATCACACATACCGGTATTCATTATGATTAATCCCCATATAAAACGACTTAATTTAGTTTTATATCACATCGATTTTGCATACACTAGCACTTTGAATATTTCAGTTGTCATGCGTACATCACCCGATTTGAAAAACTATTAACTTTTATAAATTGATAACCATCTTTCCCGCAAACTAATTAATCATCAACTACTTTGAATATATCAGGCCAGAGGACTTCTTTTTATGTAATTGTATGAACTTGAGAAGGACCCACCTCTTGAATTATTAATACAAAGGCGAAACGGACCAGCTGCTTACTACGAGAATACTTTTTGAGGACCACCTATCATGTTTTTTAGTTTTAGGTAACATATTATAAATAGTGTTTGATAAATAAACAGTGCCCACTCATTTGTTCTCCAATCGTCCTATCGCTGCACTATTTCCGGGTTTACTATCTTATATAATGTCGTAGTTATTATAAATCTTAGTCTATAACATTCAATTCTATTCCGACGATGATCTACTAAGTCAAGTTTTGGCAGTATTTACATATAATATTACGCTACTCTTTGATTTGCGCTATCAGATGTATATCTGAGAGTAGGCGCTCTAATGGCAAAGTTTCTCTGACGTCAGATGCCCTGTAGGTGGTCTACAAATTGCGAATAGGTTAATATTATATAAAAATATTGTTTGCAAAGCTACTTTAACTGTATGTTTTGCTAATATCAACTTAATAGCTATAATTCATCTATAAAGGCATAAAAATATATTTACTATGTTGTTTTGTCCTTTGTGCGCATGGTAGACCTTTGCATGTGCCTCTGACTAAAGCTGGGTCCACGGCGCTTGCGGCATAGTCAAAATTCGACGTCAAAAGATCAGCGAATAGGCTGTGAGGTGAATGTTAATGCAAAGTGCTACCTTGCGCTCAAATATCATGGCAATAAGTAAACCCAGTTTTTAACAATAGCATCATGGATATAAAGCTACTGGAAAAATAAATTGGGGTTTAAACTGGTGGTTGGCCATCTTTATTCGACAGGTACCACAATGTGGGAGTGAATCGGCATTGGATGATTCTTAGCCCTGCTTACAAACCAGGTTGTTTTTCTCTAAATATCAGGTATATAAAAAAAGCGCTGCCTGGTGGCTATAAAGAACTCTCGTACCCTCCTAGGCTTTATATTGCAATATCCCATTGTGACTAACTGCAGTAGGTTACTTAGTAATGTGACAATTTGGGCATATATGGAACAGTTGATCATAGGCTAGAGTAGTATAGGGCGCGATTGGTGTCATGGGCCTATATTGTATAAGACCCGAAAGCATAGCAATGCCTATTTATTATCCATAGAATACTAATTTTTCTGTTTTTGGTTGTATGGCAAGCTCCCCAGACGTAACTGTGCTCCATTTCTCTAGGAGTATCTCCACTGGGGAGACGTTTTATTAGCGACCTGTGCGCATACGCTCCAATTTACCTATTTCCGATTATCTGGCTATTTATAAGAGGTCTCAGCCGAATTTCCTTTTCCGCGATTGCAAAAACATTTATTTGCATGTTTTAAGCTGGGTAATAAACATCGTTTTATTGTGCAGATTACATTGGAATCCTGGAACGATGTCATATCGGCTGCCTGTGAGCATGCGCTCTAATTTACCTGTTTACGATCATCCGGCTACTTGTAAGGGATCTCAGCCCATTTTTTTCTTCCGCGATTGCGCAAAAATTTGTCTGCATGTTTTAAACTGAATAATAAACATCGTTTTGTTGTGCAGATTACATTGAAATCCTGGGGCGATGTTATATTGGCTGCCTGTGAGCATGCGCTCTAATTCACCTGTCTCTGATCATCTGGCTATTTATAAGTTGTCTTAACTGGCACAAAAAGGAGGTTTATAATATCGTTAGACCAGCACGTCAGGTTACAGCCCCAGTTCTAATGACTGGATTACTAGTTGCAACACTATTTGAGTGCGATATTTGCGGTTTGGGGTTCGGGCGTCGAGCTAATTTAACCCGGCATCAGCATGCCCCCCACGGAGATACTGTCTCTTCTACATCGATGTCAGTCAAACGTGGAGCATCACCACCGCGTGCTACATCCACCGCAAAACGCCAGCGACAGGACATACGATATTGTGAAAATTGCAATATGGACATTCCTTCACGCCAGTTTCTAGATATTTACACAGTGCCGCACATAAGGCCGTATCCGGAGACCCTAAACAAAAAACGATATAACTGTTATCGTCCGCCTTCCGGTCCCAGATCGCAACTTATCGCATCAATAATCTGTCGGGTTGTAGAGATTTGGAGGCTTTTTACTTGAACAAAAGCAGCATTTTGTAATGTTAATCCGGGACACCTTGGAGGCCCACACGACCCTTAAAATTAATGTGGAAGTGTTTGGTATGTACACAAAAATGGCCCTGGGTGATCTCAAAGCAACTAAATCTTTCAACACCTGGAATCAAATTATAACCCTATCGAGCGACTTGGACAAAGTGTATACGTCGTTTTCTCGGGGGATGCTCGATATGTCCCAAGAATTTGAACATCACCAGTCCGGTTGGGCCTTACAACTTGTGCTGCATTTGGAACTAAACATCAACAAATAACAGCCACCTAGGGAATCCTCCTACATTACCCTTCCACGCTGGATAAAGGCTAAAAAGCGGAGGTAAATGTAATAAATCGAAACGCCGACTGTTTTGCCTACTCCATTGTAGCGGCGCTGTATCTTGCCGAGCGTAATCCTCGACGTCTTAGCAAGTACCCATATTACTCGACCTGCTTAAATATGGGTGGTATAGAGTTTCCTATTCAAGATTACCAAGTTCGAGGTTTTGAACGAACTGAGTATCAACGTGTTCAGAGTGGAAGGAAAGTCTGTTGTTGGTCTTCTACATTTTACTAAACGCAGGAGAGCCCAGCACGTTTACCTGCTCTACATCCAGGATGAAGAAAAAGGGCACTTCTGTTGGATCAAGGATTTAGGTCGTTTCGTCGGTAAACAGTTATCAAAAGATTGCTTACATAAATGGATCTGCGATGGATGTTTAATCTTTTTTCCGACAGAGACTTCCTTGACCAGGCATACTGAGCGGGACTGTAACCATGTCGTAACCCAAATGCCCACCGTCTTCAACAACGTTTTGGAATTATCAGGCGTCCAAAAGCAAATGCAGGTCCCATTCGTTATTTATGCCGACTTTGAGTCATTCTTACAGCCGTATAGTTTTGCACCGCCCTACCCCTCCACGTCATTTACAACACCGCTTCAACTGTATACCCCTTATAGATGAGCATATTACATCAAATGCAGCTACGACAATTCCCTCAATAAATTTGAGATCTACCGGGGCCCAGATGCAGGACGTAAATTTGTAGACGTCTGGGTAAGATATTGACGACGAATGTGTTCATGATTCCTTTGGATGCCCAGAATGAACTTTTGTTCTACACTACCAAAGACTGTGGGATATGCAAGAAACCGCTTGGAACAAACCGTGTGCGGGATCACAACCACATGAATAGTGCGTATCGCTTCCCTGTACACTCCAAGTGTAACATCTTCTATCGGGTCCCGCAGTTTATTCCAGTGGTATTCCACAACCTTAGTGGGTACAATGCTCATTTTATCATAAAAGAACTGGGGTATAATAATGAGAAGATTAGCGTTATTCCGAACAATAAAAAACGGTTCATTTCGTTTTCAAAAACTGTACGGCTATACGATACAGGAGTGGTCTTCGACGACCAAGAAAAGACTGCCGACAAGTCCTGTGTTCAACTTCGGTTTATCGACTCTCTCCGATTTATGGCGTCCGGGTTGGATACACTGGCAAAGAATGTGACCAAGGACTAGTTTGTAGAGGTCAGACGTCACTTCCCCGAGGACTCCAAGTTCCAACTGGTTACAAAGAAAGGCGTGTTTGAATGCACTTACATACAAAGTATGGAAGTGTTGGAGGAAACAGCCCTACCACCACAAGGCTGCTTTCTACAATGACCTCGCCTCTATATACCAGAAGGCTCTGAAGGTATGGCGCGACTTTGGTCTGACCACGCTCCGGGAATATAGTGTCCTCTATTTGAAGACAGATGTGCTGTTGTTAGCAGAACTTTCTAGTTGCCGCTTGAAGCGAGCGGACGTGTTTTTGCCGAGCTCCCGCTTCAGCAGTAACAGTAAGTTTTTATCTAGGGTTTTATTATTTATTGTTGAATTATTTTATTTGAAGCTTTGCTTTTTATTGTGTTTTATTTTTATAATTGTGTACCATCAAATTTTAAATACAGGGCAGTAAAATAAAAATTTTAAAACAGAATTTAAACTAAATAAAAACTAAATAAATCGCGTTTTCTTTGTAATTTAAACTAAATCCGCGTTTTAAAATAAAATAAATAAATTACGGGCCAACAAAACAAAAATCTACTAAACTAATACTCAAAATAATTTCGGAATAACTTAAAAGGCATTTTTAATAATAAATTTAAAATAAAAACCGCGTAAATCGAGTATAAAACCGGGTAAAACAACCAAAAGTGTGTGAAATTTTTATAGTGCGCGTATAATAAAATAATAACCAAAAACAAAAATCTAAGCTTTTTAAATCAAATAAATATCTCAAAACTGTAAATTTTAAAACAATTTTAATATAAATTTTCCGTAATTTAAGTACACGCGTATTTATAAGTTCCTTTAAGATCGATTTTGGTGTAATTAAGCGGTGTAGCAGTTACAGTTACCAAGTGATTAAGTGAAAGGTCATTTCCGGTTACCTCATTCCGATTGCGCTCGACCTTATTTTCTTAATTACACGTTTAAAAATAAAGTGTTGTTGTTTGTAAATTAGATATTTTAATATTTTGAAGTAATTAGTTTATTTAAATTGATTTGGCGGTTTTAAAAATTTAAAATAAATAAATAGTGTTCTTCGCGGTACATTTTGAATCGAATTGCCCTAGGGAATTTATTTGATTCTAGTTGTTATTTTGACGCTTGGTGCTTGTTGTATTTTTGTTAAAATTTGATATTTAATTGGGCGGTTCGAAGTTTAAATAAATACAAGGTTGCTTACGGTTCACCTTTAAACAAAACATTTTTATTGGACCAACGTTTTGCGTTCTTCTAGCGTCGTAACGGTCAAGTGGTTTTTGAGCTGCGTTTTAGGTGTTATTTTTTGTCGTTTGTTTTGTCAGCATGGTGGTCCACCGCGACGAGGACCCGTTGCCCAGGAAGAAGAGGGGAGATAGGTCGGAGGCTGAGGGCGCTGTTGGGGGGAAACAGCTAAAGGTAATTTTAAAAGACGTTAGGTTAGGGATTTAGGAGGAGGTACAGGAGGTAGAGAAGCCTGTGTCTGCGGCGGTCGTGTCGGGGGAGTCGGGGCCCCCTGGGGTGGCTGCGGCGCCTGAATCGCCCTCAACTTCGGGAGCCCAGCGAAAGATGTCGACTAGCAGCGACGTTAGCGTTGCAGCTAGCGACCACGATGAGCTGGACCTCCTGAGATTGAGGGTGAGGAAGACGCACTGGGTCATCTCCGGGAGGGTGCCGACGACCTCCGCCACTATCGTCGTGGAGGACAGAAAGAGGATTCGCTACGCCCTGGATGATTTCCTCGACGCGGCGAATCAACTTATAGGTATGGTTAGGGCGCTGCGGCTTGTGGCTAGTGATTCTGGGAGAGCTAATGTTGTCGGGGGAAGTCCAGTGGTGTTTGCTTGTGTTTCAGGGCAGCAGTATTCCAGGAGCCAGGAGGTGCCGATGCCGCGGAAGGCGTCGTATGCTGCAGCTGCTGCAGGTGCGACGCCCACCTTTGCAGTTAGGGTCGACGCCAGGCCAGGGGAGAAGGATGACGTCATGTCGACCCTAAAGAAAAAGGTCGATCCCGCTCGTGATGGTTTTGTTGTGGTTGGAGCTCGTAGAACTCGCAAGGGCGGTGTAGTTGTCGAGTGTGCAAACCGAGAAGATGCGAAGAAACTGCAGTCGAAGGTTGTCGGTGACTGCAAAGAGCTCGTGGCGAAGACCATCGAGAAGAAGCGCCCACGGGTCGTTCTTCCGGGGGTCGAAGCGGGGATAAAGGCGGAAGAGCTGGTGCGGTTGATCGCGTGCCAGAATCCCCGCTTCGGCGATTTGAAGATTGAAGACCACCTGAGGGAGAAATTTAGGTTTGGCGGAAAGGGCCCTAGGGATCCCTTCGTCAACGTAGTCTTCGAAGTGACCCCCACACTTCGGAGACGTATATTAGCTGACGCTATAAACCTCAGGTGGCGAAGAGTCTGGGCCCGGGACCACTTCTCGATGACCCAGTGCTACAGGTGCTACGAGTATGGCCATAGATCGATGGAGTGCAGGGAGAAGGTACAGTGGTGCGGTAACTGTGCCGAAGTCGGTCACGAGTTCAAGAATTGCCGAAGGGCAGTCCCCTGCTGTGTGGTTTGCGCTAGGGCAAACGACAGAACTGGCGGTGGCGCGAAGGTCGATACGCGCCACGACGCCAAGTCGAGTAGATGCCCCACGATGCTGAGATTGAAGAACGCAATCACACGCAACATCGATTATGGACCGTGAAGAAAAAGATAGATTTAAAAGAAGCAAGAAGATTAAATTCGCGCAACTAAATCTCGGGAAAGGAAAAGGGGCTACAAATAACTTCGTAAAGTTATTCAGTGAAAATAATATCGACATCGGGCTTATACAGGAACCGCACCTGTATAGCCACAAAATAACAGGTTTTGGGAAGGGGGTTACCGTTTTAAACGCAAACAGCGAACGACCGCGTAGCGGGATAATAATAAATAACGGGACGTGCGCCGGAATAATCCTAAACAATCTGTCGAATGAGTTCATAACAACCGCAGAAATAAAACGGGATTGCATACGTTTTACGTGATAAGCACTTACCTTCCGCCGATCGATTCCCGGCGGGAAAATCCTCAAACAGAGGACTTAATAAATCAAATTGAAGGAATCCTTCGTAAAATCGGTAGAAATAGAAATTTAATTATCGCGGGAGACTTTAATGCTAAGTCGCCATTATGGGGCAGCCCTATCGAAGACGATAGAGGCTCGCAGGTTGCTGATCTTTTACGGATGGGACCTTAGTGTGATAAACACTAATGATTCACCTACGTTTGAGACGCATAGAGGCAGCAGTTTTATAGATATTACTGCAGTCTCGCACGAAATGTTAGAAACGATTTGTAATTGGAAACTAAGGTCGGACGAGGAAACGCTCTCTGACCATAAATTAATAACATGGGACGTTGAAACCAAAACAAGCGCAAACGAGCAGCTAACTATATTTCCGCGGTTCTGTAATAAAAAGCAAATTGGGAGCGGTTTAAAGAAAATTTGGCGAAAATATCCCTGCGCTCGAAAATGAGCTATTTAACTGCCGAGAGGCAGACGAAGTAGAAACACTCGCGAAAAAATTGAACGACGCGGTGGTAGACGCGTCGTCGTATTCCATGCCGCAAAAGAAAACATTTAAAGACAGCGTACCCTGGTGGACCCGGGAACTAACCACCAAGCGGGCAGAAACGCGTAACCTACGGCGCCGCTATCAACGCGCCTCGGGAGATATAAGAGAACAAAGGAGAATAGAATATAATCAAAGTTACCGCGAATATAAAATATTAATAGAAGAAACGCGAACGAATAAATTTAAAGAATTCTGCACGCAAAACTCAGAGAAAGAACCCTGGGGAACCGCATACCGCGTAATTAGAGTAATATAAAGAAAACAAATGGCGAATACACGGAAGGTTTTAAAACCACAGCGGAATATTTACTAGAGAAATTTTTCCCATCGGATAATTCCGAGGGGGATGAAGGGTCGCACGATTTAATACGTCGGGAAGCTGCAAAGGCGCAAGGAACAGGTGCCGATAAGGCAATCCTAGTTCACGAGGTCGTCAGGGCTCTTAGGAGGATGAACCCTAAGAAGGCACCGGGGCATGATGGAATCACTTCAGACGCAGCTCTGCAGGCGTGCCTGTTAGCCCCGTGTGTCTTTGTTGGGTTGTTTAATCTTTGTTTAGAAAGGGCGTTTTTCCGCGTTGCTGGAAAATCCAGAATGTGAAATTTATACCCAAACCTAAAAGGCGGATGCGTCAGATCCGGGCAGCTATCGTCCAATTAGCTTGCTACCGGTGCTGGGGAAAGTTTTAGATCGCGTTATGACTACGCGTGTTGAACACCTAGTGCGAGACAGCGGCGGTTTTAATAACCGACAGTTTGGTTTCGTGGAGGGCAAGTCGACTATCGACGCGTTAGAGTTCGTTGTCGGGGAAATTAAGCAGGCAAGAGATGCCAAAGAGTACTGTGTCGTTGTTGCTTTGGACATTTCAGGAGCATTTGATGCTGCCTGGTGGCCATTAATCGTTTGCGAGTTAGATCGTAGGGGTTGTCCGCGAAACTTGATGTCTTTGGTCAAGAGCTATTTCTCGGGGCGATTAACACAGGTTGAAATTCCGGGTGAAGTTCTGTCGCGTGAGGTGGAAAGGGGATGCCCGCAAGGGTCATGTTCTGGTCCCACATTTTGGAAGTTGTTGTATGAGAGCATCTTTAGGGTCAAGTTGCCCGCAGGATGCTCAATCGTTGGGTTTGCAGATGACACACTTTTAATTGTGAGATCGAGATTGTTAATGGATATGCGCACAAAACCGAACGAAGCGCTTAATAAATTACACGAATGGTCGCAGGCGGTAAAATTAAAATTTAACACGGCGCAGTCAGAGGCGCTTTATTTCGGCACGAAACCAGGACAGAGACCGCCTAGGTTAGAGCTAGGAGGGGAGAAAATCCCGTTTAAAGATTGTATTACCTACCTCGGCGTCAAGATCGACAATAAATTAAATTGGAAAGCGCACGTACAATACGTAAAAAGTAAGGGCGGCGAAATATCAAATAAAATGATGGCGGCGGCTAAAATAAAGTGGGGTTTCAGGGGCGAATCGCTGAGGACGGTTTATGCCGGAACATTTGAGCCGGCAATACTGTACGCAGCTTCTGTATGGGCAGAAGGTTGTAAAGTCCGGGAGATGCGTCAATTGACGAGCGTACAACGCATAACCGCGGTAAAAGCGGCGAGGGCGTACAGGACCACCTCCACGGAGGCTGTCCTGGTGATCAGTAGGACTCTCCCTATCGAATATGTCGTTAGGGAGATTAGAGATAGACGATTAATAAATATAGGAAAAGGGCGCGAAATTATCGAAGATCTTAATCTTGGTAATAGGGAAATTACAAGAAAGGTTGTTGTATCTGAGTTAGGGCACCCGGCTGATATTAAAGGGATCGAGTTTGTCGAAGGTGATGAGGACGCGATGGGTATCAGAATTTATACGGACGGTTCACGTATGGACGATGGGCAAGCAGGCGCGGCGTTTGTCGTGTATAAGCAGGAAAGGGAGGTGTTTCGGTTTCAAACCAAACTCGCGAACTGGTGCACTATCTTCCAGTGCGAATTGGTAGCCATACGAGAGGCTATCGATTACGTAATAAACCATACGGGCAGAGACGAGTATTATATAATCAGTGATAGTAAATCGGCGCTAACGGCTTTAACAAACATGAACACCTCGACAGATCTCCAAGCGGACGTCTGGAGGATAGCGCGTACGGCGCTAGAGTTTCGACGTTTAAAGTTCTGTTGGGTCAGGTCGCACAATGGTAACGTAGGAAACGATAGGGCTGACGAATTAGCTAAAGAGGCCGCGACGGGCGACTTTCGAATATCACATTCGTCGATACCGAGGTCTTTAATCAAAAGAAAGCTGCGCGAAAAATCAATTCGACAATGGGAAGAGAGGTGGAACAACGCTGCCACGGGCAGGTTGACCCACAAATTCATACCGAGCATAGAAGCCAGAGGTAAGATCGAGGTTAAGCTCGATCACAAAATGGTGCAGTTGATAACAGGGCACGGCGCCCTGAAGGCGTATTTACAAAGGTTCGGTCTAACCAACAGCGACCGTTGCGAATGCGGTGAGGGCGCGGAAAGCGCAGAGTACGTGCTCTTCGACTGCCCGCTTGAGGCGGGAAATCGAGGGTTGACTGATAGCAAACTAGCTATCCTAGGTCTGGCATGGCCAAAGAGCCTAGAGGAAGTCGGGGAAGTGGTTAACCAGAAGGCGTTCTGGACAGCCTTAAAAGAATTCGCGGGAAGGGTCGCGAGATTAGACAATCAATGACGACCGCGTGTAAAAATTCGGTGGGGTTGGTGGGAGGATTGAAAAATTTTAGATTGACTTAGCGTGATTCAGGATACGAGCATAACCAAAACCTGATATTAAATAAATAAAAAAAAAAAAAAAGATAATTATACCAAAATGTCCAATATGCACGAGAAACCCCCACTCCATTAATACAATCACTGCCTATCTTCATAATTATGTGCGGAAAATCGGGAATAAATAATACCAAATAAACAATAACAAATAAATCATAAACCCTCATTAAATTAAATCAATAAAGTAAACAAGGATAATAAAACAGAGCGCAACCGCGCATCCCCCCAGGACTTGAAAGTGAAGTGATAGTGATAGTGATTGTGATCCCCCCAAGAACATTTAGTGCATACCCACCAGGACTTTAGCAGTGCACCCCGTCCCACCTTTAGAAATAAGTTACAGACGACCAGATCTTCGGATGCTGGAGAATTTTATTATCGAGGTAAGACTTAAATTGTGGCGGCTGTACTCGCACAAGCATTGATTTACATTAATTAGTAGTCTTTGAAATAATTTAAGAAGCACGTTTGGTGTGTAAAGGCACTAGCCGACATAATGCTTGTGCGAGTGCACCTGATAAATAGGGTGATGCTTTTGCTATTTTGTGCACTGCTATATGCTTAACACTTAACGCTTATTAAACATTTATTTATATATTTACATAATTATATTTATTTATATTTTATATTTACACTTTATATTTATTTATATATAGCATGTATTATGTGGCTTATTTGTTTTGTTTGACGTTCTGTCGCCATTTTGGTTGCAGTATATATTTGGGAAGGACGAGCAGAATTGCGAAGATTGTAATCATAATGTAAATCAGTTAGGGAACGATAGGAAAGCTAGGGATGGATTTAAATTAGTTAGCTAGATTTGGATAGTTTTAAGACGACCCTTCAGGTCGCACTGGTAAGCAGAACCGGCGTCTGCTATCCGGTATTACGGATCCCTCCCTCTCATTTTGCTTGTTGATCGGGTACACTCGAAAGTCAGCGCTAGGGATACCATTATTTACAACCCTGTTTTTAGTTTTGTTTTGTTTTTGTTCCAGTTTTTGTCAGATTTTTAGGTTTGTTAGATTGTTAGAGTTTGTTAGGTTTGTTAGATTTTTAGGTTTGTTAGATTTTTGTTTAGTTTTTATTTAGGGTGAATCAACTATGAAGTAAGAATAAATTAGGAGCACGACTATTTTTCGCGTTTAAACCCAATGTAGTACCTCCGGGTGGAGCATTAGGGACGTGGCCGCAAGTATAGCGGCCCTAATTCAAATTATAATGTTGTTAGCAGAAGTTTTTGAGAACTTTCGTTGAGTGTGCATGTCGACCTATAAACTCGATCCGTGCCAGTATGTGACAGCGCTCTCATTAACCTGAGGTGCCATGTTAAAGTACACCAGCGTAAAACTAGAGCTCCTCACGGATATTAAAATGTATCATTTTATAAAGTCTGGGATCAGAGGGGGTCTGACTCAGTGTAGTGGGCGCTACGCTGCTGCCAATAATAAGTATATGGAAGAGCACGATCTAACGTCCCCATCCAAGTATTTGGCTTACTGCGATGTCAATAACTCATATGGCTGTGCCATGAGCCAGGACTCCAATGGCTGCTCCCTACCGATGCAGCCGGTCTCCAGGCCACCATCTTTAATGTTCCCAAGGACTCTGCAAAAGGATTCATTCTGGAGATCGACTTGGAGTACCCTTCACATTTACACGATCTCCACAACGACCTACCATTCTGCCCGGAAATAAAAACGCCGCCTTATATCTCACATAAGGCTTCGAAGTTCCTCGCCACCTTAGAAGACAAACGCCGCTACATTATCCACTACAGAAATCTACAGCAGTGTATGCGGAACGGATTATTGTTGACCTCCATCCACAGGGTTCTTGAGTTCGACCAGTCTCCATGGGTGAAGCCTTATATCGAGTTGAACACGGACCTTCGCACTCGTGCCACCAACGCTTTTGGGAAGGACTTTTTCAAGCTTATAAACAATGCCATCTTTGGTAAAACCATAAAGAACGTAGACAAGCGCGTCGACGTTAAACTCGTGGCTCGGTGGGGGTGTGACCGGAAGACCTTGTGCGCGAGTATCCTGATTGCCCCCCCGAACTTTAATTGTAGTCTGGTACTAGGCAAAAATTTAACGCTCATACAGATGAACCACGTTAAAGTCACCTATAACAAACCTATACATGCAGGCTTTTCGATTTTAGATCTATCAAAGACCTTGATTTACGACTTTCACTATGAGGAACTGATGCCTCTGTATGGGTCTAAGCTTTCGCTTTTGTATACAGATACCGATTCGTTCGTGTATAGTGTAGAGACAGAAGACTTGTACCGTGTGATTCGTGCCCGCCTGGACCTATTCGACACTAGTGACTGCCACCCATACAATAAATATAAGAGCCCATTTGTAAACAAGAAAGTGACCGGAAAGTTCAAAGATGAATTTGGTGGTGAGTTAGTTTTAGAGTTTGTGGGTGCTCGCGCCAAGAGTTGCTGTATAATTAGCAAAAGGGATGTAATAAAAAAGATTAAAGAGTTTAAGCGTAGTGTTGTGCAGGGTATAAGTGTTGATAGTTTTAAGGACGTAGCACATAACAGTAACCTCTGAGACCTCGTGCATTCGATGCGGTCTATTATGAGCAAAAAACATGATTTGTGTACGCTGTTACTTAGCAAGGTTAGTTTATCGGGCGCAGATGACAAGCGTTTCGTCATCCCTAACACGTCCTTAACGTATGCATGGGGCATAGGGAAATAAATTTTACCTAGTTTATAAGTTGTATATATTGCTTGATTTAAGTTGTGTATATATTACGTGCCTGTTTTAGGGGCCACAATGTATATACATGTTTAAACTAAAAGCGTGCACTACACTGTTAAGTAATAAATATGTTTTTAATCTTTTTTACCAAAAAATACTTAATTTTATATTTAGTTGCCTGCACTTTAATTTATACTTGTGGTAGCTTTTAGTAGACGCGTATTTATTTTGGGCCTATGTTTGCCACCCTTTTTATTGTTATACCTATGGAAAGGCATCATTTTTACTGTATTGCTCTATTAATGTTTAAGGCGTAATTTACTTGGTATACACTGTTAAACATCACACACACCATTGAAATCATAATATTGTAAATGTAGATATATACAAAGAATTTGTTACTACCGTGTATAGAGTGTCTAACAATTACCTTTTACAATTTTGATTCCCCATACCCATGTTATATAATTTTGAGTTGATTTTTAATAAACCTAGGCATGTGTTAACTAGATTTGTAATTTTTAAAAATTTTTCTTGATCACAAAATGCCGAATGGAGCATCTGCAAAGCTGATAAACATAATGAAAAATTCAAATGAGTCATGAGAATCGTTAAAAAAAATTTTCTAGACCGCAAAATGCTGAATGAGGCACCCGCAAGGAAGAATTCAAATGAGTTATGAAGATCGTTAAAAAATTTTTTCTAGACCGCAAAATTTCGAATAGCGCACCCGCAAGCAAGAATTCAAATGAATCATGAGGATCGCTAAAAAAATTTTCTAGACCGCAAAATGCCGAATGGGGCACTCGCAAGGCTAATAAACGTAATGAAGAATTTAATTAGTCATAAGATTCGTCATAAGGCGCGCCTTCCTCAACAGCGGGCAACGTAAGTAGGCAGGGTGGGGGTTCGATCAAATGAGGTACGAAGTGTGCCAGAACATAGGTATATCTTCTACTGAAGCTACATTGCTTTGTGGCGAGAAGCTATAAATGAGGAGTATAAATTACTGCTTGATAACAATGTGTCAACTTGTTCAACTACCACCAAATCGCAGAGCAATAAATTTCAAATGGTATTATTGGTATTATTGCATGTTACAAGGCGAAATTGGTAATAAAGAAATGTTATCAACGACAATGCGCTAATTATCAAGAAACATATTCACCTGTCGTAAGATACTTTTCGATTAGACTGTTAATAGCTTTAGCAGCAAAATGCGGCCTCGTAATAGACCACATGTATTCAATTTACGCAATTTTGCAAGGCGATGTGAGACAAGAAGTCTAAATGTTTCAACCGGAGAGATTCACTGACAGTAGCCCTAAAGTGTGTATGCTTCAAAAATTTATTTATGGTCTTAAACAGGCTAGTAGAGTTTGGAATTTTAAACTAAGCAAATGGTTAAAGGAGTATGGTTTCAATAGTTGCATGACTGATCATTGCGTATTCTACAAATTTATAGCCCAAAAATTTACCATAGTTGCCGTATTTATTGACGATTTGCTGATTTTTAGTAATACTGTTGACATTAAAAACGAGTTCAAGTCAAAAGTATCATTAAAGTTTTAAATCAAAGATCTGGTAAGAACTAATATATATATATATATATATATATATATATATATATATATACATAAATATATATATATATATATTGCTGTGAAATGCTCCTTTGAAATGCGGGAACTGGCCCTTTAAAAAAAAACATCGCCTCGGCTGCTCCTCTAGATAGCTTTCATCCTCATACATAAAAAACAAACACATTCCTACCACAAACATCAACGTTAACTCTATTTACATCAAGATTCAGAATACATTAAATTTTCAAATTAAATGTCAGCCTAAAATTCAGTTTTAAAAAGAATTTCAAGATTAATTTTATTATCATTTTAATGTGCATCTAGAATTAAAGTCCTTGTTGGATGCCTACTAATTAATATAACAATATATGCAGAGTAAAAGGAGCATCTACCACCCCTTTACGTTAATTAACCAGGTTCGTCTAATTGAGCTCAAAGACATACCTAAAATTTCATCATAATCCAGAACATCAATACTAAATACCCTTTCTACTTAAACAAGCAAATTTCATCTTAACATTAAAATTTTATGGTTAGTACAATTTCACTAATGTCCATTTAAAGTAAATCAATTATCAAGTAATTCAACACACACAAAATGTCAAACAAAATAGTATAATAAAGTTATTCAACACACACCAAAATGTCAAACAAAATAGTATAATTTACCTGAAGGTTACTGTCCTCGTAGCTTTAATGTATATCGTCCCTTTAGTTAATCACACCATTCCAACAGGATTATATTTACGGCTTCTAATTCTCAACGCTTTTAAAATTTTCTCCATCACCATTTATTTAAAGTTGTTTCGGGGCTTTTCCGGAACTCATCTGTGTATATCTGACCCTTGTTTCGTGGATCCAGACACGTATTTGAACCATTTAATTATTAACACCCCCGAAAAATAGCAAAGAAATTCATGCGTCTTTCACCAATATACGCCAAAACTGCCTACTTTTGTGTATACATTTGTCGTTGTAAATTTTGCTAATTGGTACAGTAATACTAAATTTTATTACCTTGTATCTAAGTGCACTGAAGTACATTCATGTTAGCACATAAATAACAAACTATTTTGAATCACTAAAATATACGAGCAAAATTTTAAATTATTTTATCAAACTAAAATGCACTGTTTAACATCTTGAATCAAGTCGCGGATGTAAGAGCTTTTAACGCATCGAATAGTCAAAAGTCTAAGAGGCCGAAATTCATATTACCACCGGTATATATAGCAAAAGCCTGTCTGTCGGTCTGTTCCCCAAAACGGGTAATTCTAAAGAATTTCTCATTCTATGTTCCCAGTCCGTCGCTCGCGCGTCGGTTTTACGAATTTTCACTGCCCCATTTAAATCTCAGAAAATTTCCACACGGCACGCAACGTCTGAGAATACTAATTAATTTTGTACAGAAATTGTTGTTTCTACCTCTGATATTTGCATCCTATTTTCAACCAATTGTGACCCTCGTGACGTTGCTTAAATCACGCCTTTTACTATATGTGTCTTTGCTTGACGCATTTTCTCTTCCTTTTCTAACCTGTTCGTATTGGTGCAAATTGATATTCTTTATTATCGATTATATTTTAGTCCATGTGGACTATCTGGGTTTAATAACCCCGTATCGCACCTTCTCGTGAATATTAAGCCACGGTTTCTTCAAGATTCTTTGAAACCATTTGTTATCTACATAATTTTCGCCGTACGTGATATTTAAACTACGCAGGTGTTCAAAATAATATTAATTCTCAGAGCTTTATTTTCTGGTATTATAATCTTGGATTTTCACACTTTTATGCTTATTATTAATAATGGTTTAATTAACTCCAATTAAAATTGATTTCTATCCTTTCATTTTAGCGAATACAAGTTAAATATTAATTATTATGTGTACACTTTGTTTTACTACCGGTTACTTAAAATAGGGTTAATTAATATAAATTTTGCACGTAATTTCCATTTGTTTAGGAATACTTACATTACCCGTAGAGCTTGTTAATACTGTTTCTTTTGATATAAAGCGTCTTGTACATGATTTAAATCTCTTATGTTTAATGAAACTAATAACCTTTTATGCTTCACGGTTTTAATAAAGCGTACCTCTTCCCAAAGCTTCTACACGGTGATTAAAATTATTTGATGTGATTATTTAATTTTCTACCCTGGTCTAAATATGAGTATTTTCCCCCTATTTGAATACAAATAATCCCACTTATTTGAATGCAAATATTAAGCATTTAGCCCAAAAAAAAAATTACAAAAAAATTGCCTATCACTCTCTACCCTTATCTATCTAACTTACCTACTTTGTCTCCAATCAAAAAAAATATTTACACCTATCCTATATCCCTATCCTATTCCTAACTCTCACCTAATTCTATAAACTAAAATTATCCCTACCTTCATCCTACTTATCCATCTAATCCTATATACATCCTATATACCTATCCTATTCCTAACTTTTAACTAATCTTCACTATACTTAACCTATCTTATTTTCTTCCTACATTTACTCTTTATTCTCATCCTAAACCTATTCCTAATTATCTCCCATATTTATCCTATACCTAGCTTTATTTTCTATAAACACTTACTTCTACTCTTCTATCTACACCTATTCTATCCCTATATTTAAATCTAACTCTCTTCTTGATCCTCCATGTCTTTCTTCTTACCATCCTAATACACTTCATCCCTATTTCTCCTCCTTCTATATCTATACTTATCCTCCCTATTATCTCACATACAATAACTTTATCATCCCTATTATCCTGACTCTTAAATATTGCTCCTTCTTCATGCCCTACACTCTGTTTCTTATTTATTATTATTTTCTTTTCTGTCGACAAACCAAACGATACTACTTTAAAGTTATCGATTTTTCCCTCTATGGAAAATCCTATATACCTTCTAGAATTCTTATGTAATGGAATCCGCCAGAATGAATTCCTTAACTCTACTTTATTAAAAACAAACTTGCCATCTTTACTTAATTCGGCCTTCACCTGCTCCCGATATGCTGCTGTTGCTTCTACTCCCACTAATTCTGCATGTTTTTGTACTAAAGCTTGAACCTCTACTATCCTATCCTCTGGACATCTTATTGTGTTGATCTGTTTAACTTCATCATCCTCTACCTCTACTACATTAATACTAAACCCCGTGTCATCCTCTGTGACTTCATAACTGCCCTTCCATGGCACTACCCTATCCTTAATCCTTACTACCTTCCTTTCCATATCTATCAAAACCCCTAACTTCATCATACAGTCAACACCTAAAATGCTCTGAAACTTCAGTCCAGGTACAATTACAAACTCCTGTTCACAGCTTAAACCTCCTATATCTATCCTAAGCACCACAACACTATTTACTACAGCAAACTTCTTTTATTTGAGCTACTAAATGGCTACGCTTTATAGGCATAATTCTATCACAAACCTTATCCCTAATTTTGCTGACGAATTCCTCCGATATTAAACTCGCCTCTGCCCCTGTATCAAGTAATACTTCTACATTATTCTCAAAAATTCCTATATTAACAATTGGCAAACATAATTTTTCTACAGTTTCTGGCTCTACTTCCTCCTCAATTTTGAAAAATTCACGTGGATGTTCATATACATTTACACTGAAATCTAGTGGTCTGTCACGTTCTAAAAATCCTGTCCAGGTCTGTTTTCCCTACTCGGTCCTGGTCTAGCCGTCACCTCAGCGTATGTCCTAGGCGTTTCCACTCGTTCCGTGTCTGTGTTAGCAGTCCCCCTCATGTCCGATGAACTATTCCTTCTGGTAGGTTCCGGTCTCGGTGCAGGTCCCCTTCCTAAACTATTACTTCTAACGTATGGTCGTCGCTGTTCCCAATTCTGTCGCTGGTATCCGTAACTATTCCCCCGTCTAGCGTAGTTGTCCCGTCTATTGTCAAACCTAACTGTGTTGATCTGTCTTTCCCTGTTTTCCCGAGGACGTCCACTACTTACGTCGTCGTACCTCTGCAGGTATTCCAAAAACATTTCTCTGTCCACTATGTTCTGTAGTGCTACGTGTTGTCTTATGTCTACCTCGAAATGTCGTGATAAATACTTAATAATTTGTCGGTCCGTCAGTGGTGGGTTCAGTTGCTTTGCTATGCTATACTTGCGTATAGCATATTGCTCCCTACTTCCTGAAAATTCTCCCTTAAACTTCCCTGTGATTAAGTCGTCTCGTACCTGGTCTTGTCTGTGGTCACTCCAGTAGTGCATTAAAAATTTGTTTTCAAAGTCCGTGTAGGTGTCTATGTCCTGTCCAACTAAATTGTACCATGCTTCCGCGTTGTCCTTTAATAAAGCCTTTATCGTATTCAGTTTAATCTGTTCGTCAAATAAATTTCCCACTAGATTTCTTACACTATTAATAAAAATTTGTGGATTTACCCTGTTATCGCCATAAAACTTCATGTGTTGGTCCAATGATACTCCACCTGTATAAAATCTGGGACCATCCCCCGTTAAACTTGACACGTTGTATTTAATACTACTAACTTCGCGTTCTACCCTGCCTAACTGATCCCTACATGAGTCCGTTACTTCAGTCATTTTTATATTAATCTCTTCTTCACAAAAAATGCGTACTTCGGACCTTAAATGTCCCATTTCCTGTCGAAGACCTGTAATATCACGCTCATTTTTATCAACCCTATTTCCAACTTCCCCCATTTTCACGGTAAGACTATTTTTAAACTCTGTAAATTCTCTCGTCGATTTTTCTATTTTATCCCCTAATTCCTGATTTAATTGGTCAAATTTCTTATTCGATTCTTTACTCATCTGCTCAAATTTTCGATTTGAGTCCTCTCTAACCCCACTTAACGTCTCATTCATTCTTTCAAGCATCCTCATTATCATCTCGTTTCCTTGATCCCCTGATTCCGTCCTCGACTGATCTCTACTGCCTCCAGCTTTTTCCATTTTAGAATTTTTCTCACCCAATGCACTATCGTTACTTCCAATTTCCACTCCTTGACTCCTTAACCACTCTTTTCTCTGCATACGTTCTAATCACTCACACACACTCTAAAATACTCTTAAATTTATACACACACAGAAACTCTCTCTCTCAGATCGCCAGTTTCCTGGAATAAAATCACAAAAATTTTATTTGGAACTCGAGCCTCACTTTTGGGTCGCCAAATTTGCTGTGAAATGCTCCTTTGAAATGCGGGAACTGGCCCTTTAAAAAAAAACATCGCCTCGGCTGCTCCTCTAGATAGCTTTCATCCTCATACATAAAAAACAAACACATTCCTACCACAAACATCAACGTTAACTCTATTTACATCAATATTCAGAATACATTAAATTTTCAAATTAAATTTCAGCATAAAATTCAGTTTTAAAAAGAATTTCAAGATTAATTTTATTATCATTTTAATGTGCATCTAGAATTAAAGTCCTTGTTGGATGCCTACTAATTAATATAACAATATATGCAGAGTAAAAAGGGAGCATCTACCACCCCTTTACGTTAATTAACCAGGTTCGTCTAATTGAGCTCAAAGACATACCTAAAATTTCATCATAATCCAGAACATCAATACTAAATACCCCTTTCTACTTAAACAAGCAAATTTCATCTTAACATTAAAATTTTATGGTTAGTACAATTTCACTAATGTCCATTTAAAGTAAATCAATTATCAAGTAATTCAACACACACAAAAATGTCAAACAAAATAGTATAATAAAGTTATTCAACACACACCAAAATGTCAAACAAAATAGTATAATTTACCTGAAGGTTACTGTCCTCGTAGCTTTAATGTACATCGTCCCTTTAGTTAATCACACCATTCCAACAGGATTATATTTACGGCTTCTAATTCTCAACGCTTTTAAAATTTTCTCCATCACCATTTATTTAAAGTTGTTTCAGGGCTTTTCCGGAACTCATCTGTGTATATCTGACCCTTGTTTCGTGGATCCAGACACGTATTTGAACCATTTAATTATTAACACCCCGAAAAATAGCAAAGAAATTCATGCGTCTTTCACCAATATACGCCAAAACTGCCTACTTTTGTGTATACATTTGTCGTTGTAAATTTTGCTAATTGGTACAGTGATACTAAATTTTATTACCTTGTATCTAAGTGCACTGAAGTACATTCATGTTAGCACATAAATAACAAACTATTTTGAATCACTAAAATATACGAGCAAAATTTTAAATTATTTTATCAAACTAAAATGCACTGTTTAACATCTTGAATCAAGTCGCGGATGTAAGAGCTTTTAACGCATCGAATAGTCAAAAGTCTAAGAGGCCGAAATTCATATTACCACCGGTATATATAGCAAAAAGCCTGTCTGTCGGTCTGTTCCCCAAAACGGGTAATTCTAAAGAATTTCTCATACTATGTTCCCAGTCCGTCGCTCGCGCGTCGGTTTTTACGAATTTTTCACTCGCCCCATTTAAATCTCAGAAAATTTCCACACGGCACGCAACGTCTGAGAATACTAATTAATTTTGTACAGAAATTGTTGTTTCTACCTCTGATATTTGCATCCTATTTTCAACCAATTGTGACCCTCGTGACGTTGCTTAAATCACGCCTTTACTATATGTGTCTTTGCTTGACGCATTTTCTCTTTCCTTTTCTAACCTGTTCGTATTGGTGCAAATTGATATTCTTTATTATCGATTATATTTTAGTCCATGTGGACTATCTGGGTTTAATAACCCCGTATCGCACCTTCTCGTGAATATTAAGCCACGGTTTCTTCAAGATTCTTTGAAACCATTTGTTATCTACATAATTTTCGCCGTACGTGATATTTAAACTACGCAGGTGTTCAAAATAATATTAATTCTCAGAGCTTTATTTTCTGGTATTATAATCTTGGATTTTCACACTTTTATGCTTATTATTAATAATGGTTTAATTAACTCCAATTAAAATTGATTTCTATCCTTTCATTTTTAGCGAATACAAGTTAAATATTAATTATTATGTGTACACTTTGTTTTACTACCGGTTACTTAAAATAGGGTTAATTAATATAAATTTTGCACGTAATTTCCATTTGTTTAGGAATACTTACATTACCCGTAGAGCTTGTTAATACTGTTTCTTTTGATATAAAGCGTCTTGTACATGATTTAAATCTCTTATGTTTAATGAAACTAATAACCTTTTATGCTTCACGGTTTTAATAAAGCGTACCTCTTCCCAAAGCTTCTACACGGTGATTAAAATTATTTGATGTGATTATTTAATATTCTACCCTGGTCTTAATATGAGTAATATATATATATATATATATATATATATAATATATATATATATATATATATATATATATATATATATATATATATATATATATATATAAATATATATGCATATTACAAAAGATGAAAGGAACCAGGCATATACAGTCAACCAAACGAAATATGTTAACGAAATTCTGGAACGTTTTAGTATAAGCGACTGCAAAGGGCGTCACAACTTGACATCAGTAAAACGCTTAGAAAGTTTGATGAGAATTCTGTTAAGCCGATTGACGTACCACACCAGGAAGCTGTGGGTAGTTTGATGTATGTAGCACAAGTTTCAAGACAGATACTTAATACACTGTAAGCTTTTTAAGCCGACTTAATAACAAACCGACTAGAGAACATTGGATAACTGTCAAGCGAATTTTGCCTTATTTAAAAGGTTAGGTTAATGCAAAGTTAGTGTATAGTCAGAATGCTGATTCTAAGCTTATTGGTTACTGTGATGCTGACTGGGGAGATGATAGAGAAACGAGAAGATCCACTACTGGGTACTTGTTTAATATACAACGTGGAGCTATTTTTTGAGCTTCTAAACGTCAACAAACAGTAGCTCTGTCCACTACTAAAGCAGAATACATGACGATGTCATCTGCGTGCCAGTAAGCAATTTGGTTGAAGAACTTGTCTAAAGAACTGTTTCTATAAAGTTCAAACCCAACTGTTATACATTTAGACAATAAAGGGGCGATTTGTTTGAGTAATAGAGCCGTGTATTAACCTTGTACTAAACATATTGATACTAGACATCACTTCTTACGAGAGAAAATTGATAGTGGGTCAGTTAAATTTAATTATGTGACCTCACTTGTAATGTTATATTATGGCTTAGACTTTTCGTTTGTAAAGGAGGTAAATTATGTCACTTAAAGTCACTTTCACCTAATAAAGTTCTGCTATTCTCTTCAACCAGTATATTGCTTTCGTCATTTATTTCACTATCAGATGAAGATTGTTCATTTTCTACTATCGACAGCTCTTATACGACAAACAGTTCATCTTTATCTGAATCATAATTTGAACTTGGAACTGCATCAGAGTCTGCTTCTTCTGCCCACGTTGAGCAACTGCTTCTAAATCTGGATCTGTTTCATAGACACGTTTTCTAGAAAAAAGTTTGAATGTGTACTGTGATTATGTTATATACAATTATAAAATATTGAGTACTTACAAAAATTTCAAAAAAAAAATCAACGCAAAGGTATCACAATTCACAAGCATGAGCTAAGACTACTGTATAGTTACAAGGTCAGAGTCTCATTTCTAAGTATTTAAGTCATAAAGGAGCATTCCAATGGAGAAAGCAGTATTGAGTCCAACAGACTCATTAAGTGTACTGAGGTAGTGCAGATATGTTAATCACTCTTTAATTAATACTTGTTATCTAATTAAATTTTCTAAATAATAGTTGTAATTGCAAAAACCTATCAGGAAGCATTCCTAAAAGGATAAGTTATAAAACCACTATGCAACAGAGTAATCAATATTTTTATTTTGCTCGGGGTCCCAAAGACTCATGATATGCACCATAGGGTTAATAGCTATGTTAGCTTCTGGTTAAACAGAAATAACGAGAGAGGCATAAAGTCGGCAAATTAGTAAATTTAGTTCTTTGCAAATCTGTTAGATATTGTTATTAGAATAAGTATATAAGTTTGTTGGCATACCATGGATAACGTCTATACGTTTTATACAATATACTATTGAGTAGTCTGGAAAGTGCCGATTGGACATGGCCTAGCGAGGAGTGTTGCATCATGTCATTGTTGTAACAGACTAGACACTAAGTATATACCAGCGACTTATGTATAGTAACACGTTTTTTCAAATAAAAGGAAAACGGTGTCTGTATGCTATTATCATACATATCAGAACATGCGAAACAACAGTTAATATATTCATCTTCAATTATCTTTGAAAACTCAAACACTATCATTACACACGAATTTGACTAATTAGTCGACTTGAATATTGTAAAAATATAGTATGGATCACACGCTCTATCGATATTAACCGTTCTTAATTAATTTTCAAATAGCCTATACAAGTTTATTTTCGTTTTGTATCACTATAAATCATTTGAATGCTTGAAATTTGAACCCAAAATGGCAAGTTCACTGCAAATTAGAAGTGATTGAAAGTCTAGTAATTGCGATTCCCATTGTACTCTCGGAAACTAAGAAGATAAAGCTAAAATCAATCGGTGAAAAGGATTAAACCTAATGATAACTACGGATTCTTATTGCTCGATGTCTGTATGTAAAAATGTATTATTAATTGAAAATAAACCAAATAAACTATATTAATATTTGCTGTGTCAGGATTTTTTAAATCTTTGTATCTGGGAATATCTAACACGTTCATTGTTTAAAAAATGTAGGCGGCAGTGGTCTAGAGGTAGTGCCTTCACCTCTTATGCTGAAAGTGCCGTGTACGATGTATCTCCGCACCAGGTTAGTCTTGTATTGCTTTTTAATCCTTTATCTGATACTATTCATTTCTCTTCTCGATTTCAGCATAATAATTTAATAATATTGCGAATTACATATCACCCAAATCAATATATATGTGTGTATATATATATATATATATATATATATATATATATATATATATTTGACAAACTTAGACGCATTCACGACAGTAGGCCAAGCGATACCCATCACTTCCAAAAATAGTACCGATGTAACTCAAAGGATTAACCATAACTTTAGACAATGGCAGCGAATTTAGAAATGAAACAATACAAAATAAACTAGAACTTTATGAAATAAAAATTTATTGTATAACAGAGAATCACACGGAATCAAATGGATTAACTGAATGATTACACATAACCTTATTAGAAAAAATTAGACTGTTAAGATTAACCTATAAGAAAATACTCCCTGTATGTTTGTTGTGGTTTGTTTAGTATTCTTCTTAATCTTCTTTGGGGATTAAACCACTCATAGTTTTTAAAATTATCCTTATTAACGTTTCGATCTATGACCTAGGATCGTTTTCAAAATAATAAAAACTTCAAGTTTGACATTTATGACATAAATTGAAGGTGACTTTGATTTATTAATGTTTGAAATATTTGGTTTGAGTACACTAAGCAAAAATTTTTAAAGTTTAAATGAATGATTGCCTTCAATTTGTGTTACGGCCTGGGACCGACTTTTTTAGGTAGCCAATACGCTTAACGTGAAAACAGCTGATTAATTTTTATTGTAAAAATTCAATAACTTGGAAATAAAGATAATTTTAAAAACTATAAGTGGTTTAATCCCCAAAGAAGATTAAGAAGAATAACCTATAAGAAAAGCATATCACTAATTTAATGTCATACGCACTAACTGCTTACAACACAATTCACTTATTAACTAACTTTACACCTCTCGAATTAACATTAGGACACTCAAATTCCCGCAACCCCTACGATATACACTACAATAAAGAAGCATACCAACACTATGCTAAGAGCCACAAAGGAAAATTAAAAATAACTTATGATAATGTAAAAAATAAATTAGATAAAGAACGTATTACAACAACTCGCAATAAGAACGCCGATATAAATAAATTTTCAGTAGGACAAACCGTGTACGAAAGGAATTCTAAAAGCAAAAGGCACTAAACGGCCCCCAGAAATTTAGGTCCGTTTAAAATCAAAAAGATATCAGATAAAAATGTAGCAGTAGTAGATAACGGAAAAATCGTAAAATATATTCATTTAAAGAATTTAAGACACCCTGTAATTTCAGATGGAAAGCCATCACCCTTGCCGTCAACCTTCACCCAGATGGAACGGACGACAGTGACATAGTAGTCGAAGACATTAAAAACAACTCTGGTATACTACCAGTAAAATTGGAAAGTATGCAAAACACAATAGATTACTGGACATTCGCACAGAAATTTGATTTAACTGAATTAAAAGAAGAATTTTATATAATTAGAAACAATTACCAGAGACTAAAACAATCAATGGACACAGCCAAATTCGGAAAAGAATACGCGATAGAAATGCTTAACTACAACAGTTTAATGGAAAACATGTTAAAGAACGCAGAAGACAAATTTAATAGATTAATAGCAACAAATCAAATCACAAGGCAAAAAAGACGACTTATTAACGGATTAGGTAATATTATAAAGGCTATCGCAGGCAATTTAGACAACCAAGATGTAAAACGATACGACAACGCAATACATCACTTAATGGATAACCAAAATGACATAAAAACCATTGTTAGAAATCAAATATGTTTAACTCAATCAACCATAATAGAATTTAATGATACACTAAGAAAGGTAGTAAAGAACCAAGGCAGTATAACAAACAGAACATTAACTCTTGAAAGTAACATGCAAACCACGATGCTAGGATTGCGAGATTTGATAAGATTTAACACAATATTTAATCAAATGATTTCAACCCTTACTGTCATCCAACAAATTTTAGCCACATTAGAAAACGCTGTAACATTTGCTGAATTAAACACACTACACGCTAGTATTATAGAACCAATTGATTTATTAAATAAATCATTAGGAATCAGATCACTTATAACTAACAGTAAACTACCCTTTGAAGTAACAGAATCTAACATACTTATATTTGAAAAATAGCAATAGTAAAAGGTTATGCAAAGAATAATAAAATTATGTTTTTAATAGAAATCCCCATTGTAGAGATTAACACTTATAATTAGTATCATTTATTTGTTTTCCCCATAAAAGTTACTAGCAAGTATCAAGTTATTATTCCTAAAACCAAGTTCCTTTTCCTGAATGAACTTAGGTATGGTTTCACAAACGAAAAATGAAAAGAAGTAACACCGAGACAATATTTATGTCAATCATTTACGACAACAGCTATTCAAACAAATAGCCCTTGTAAAGCACAATTGTTAGGATTCTCTAACCACTATGAAAATTGTGATCCAAAACCAGTACAAATTACGAATATGAAAATTCAAAAAGTTACGGACAACAAATGGATTGCTGTATTTGCGCAAGAAGTAATAGTAACCGCTCATTACAACCAAGACAAAACAATTTAGCATTAATTGGAAGTAAAGTAATCACTATAGAAGAAGATTGCTATTTAAAATTACAAAATGAAATTTTTCGAGTATACCAAGACCCAACAGTAACGAAGAAATTCGCAAATTTACCTGAACTACAGTTCAAGATTACGCAACTCGAAGACGACAAAATCAGCAAGAAACCAATGCAACTAGAGCAACTAGACCTAGACGACCTCAACCAAGCCGTAAAGTTAATGGACAGTTACAAAGAACATAAGTGATTTGAAAAATTACATTATGACAACATAAGTGTTTGGACCATTTTATTAATTATTGTAGTTGTTTTATGAACTGTATATGTATTGTACAAAATGTATCTTAGATATAGAAACAAGGAAACAAATTTTAGTCATAAGAAACAAGAAACAAAGGTAAATAAAGAAATAACAAATAAACCCTTAGGGACAATGAATCTTAAAAATTAAGTAAAACGCTTAATTTTCATCTACGTTGGGAGGAGTTACATATCCCCCAAATAAATACATATGTATATTTTATCCACCAAATAAATATATATGTATATTTAAATGGAATTATTAATATTTAAGAATTATTGTTACATTGTATAATTCAAGAATATAAAAAAAGGTTAATAAAAGTTCACAAACTAGACATGAGAACTGAAACAGTTACATTGTATTCCAGACGTATCATGATACTGCTGGTGCAGGTCACAGTAGATAATAAGACAGCAATTGTTAAAGTTAAGATTATTAAACTGTAATACTTTGTATTGTATCAAGAAATAGCAGACATGAGATCTGCATTTCATACAAAGTGATGTAAGAGCAGGGATAGCATAAATACCCTCAGGAGCCCAAGATGGCCAGTCAGTCTCGAGTTTCACAACTTTAACATTGTTGGATGTTCAAGCTACTCACCAAAATTTTTAATTATTAATTATTAATTTTTAACTCCTAGTATTTTGTCAATTACTTAAAGTTTAGTGAATATAAACGTCTAAGTTGATGTATCAAAAATAAGTTATTTTTTTGTAATTAAACAATTAAAATTAAAATACACTTGATAGGAGTATAAATTTGGAAATAAAGTTTTTTTAAAAAAAAACTCCCAAAGGCTTAAAACCTATCCTGCGTCTTAAAATGGAGATTTGGTAAATTACTAGGTGTCCTTAATGTTAGCTGCTTATGATTAGTGATGTTATAACACATCTAAGTCGATTGTATAAAACATGCTGTATTTAATTAAAGTGGGTTCTGATTTATGTGTTTTATTTTGAGGTTACTACGTTGTTTAAAGAAAGTCTTGTTTCAAAAGAGAAACTTTTATAAAATACTTTTATTTAGAAATTGTTGAATATTTTGATCTAACTATTTACAGTTAAAATCTAACTATTTATAAATGAAAAAGTATTTATTAACTCCCGTTCTTGAAGTATCTGCTGCTCCCTAGCAGCCAGTTCCTCTCTTTTTTGCTTTATTATTTCTAGTTCCAAATCTAGACGACGCAGTAGCTTCTCTCCACGCTTTTTAAATGCATTAAGCAACTCTACTGTGTCATCTTTGTAGGATTTGTCATCTTTACAGCAAACAGTCATATTAGGTCCTGCACATAACTTTTTCATAGCCAACATGTTTTTGCCGGATCTGTGAGCATAACATAACAGATTATTGTAAGTTCCCCTTTTCTTTTGTATACTGCCTGATGTTTCTAAGAGGATCAGAATGTGCCAACGATCCAACGATAGCCTCAGAATTTCCAGGAAGGTTTTTTGATCCTAATCTAATGTAACTTATAAATTAGTAGTGTTTGCATAAATATAAATATATTCTAACGTATATGTATGGTTCTGCTTTACTATGACGTTGATCATTGGTACATCTAATTTCGAGTAGAGGAACTGGCTGCGGTGAAACAACAACAACAGGAGCGGCAGACTCGGACATTTCATTGCTCCTAAAACGCGCAAATCTATCAATATTAAAACACATGTATAAATGTGAAAAAGCACTTACCGTGATATATCTATTACGTCACTATCAAAAATAGCAGCAGTGTCAAGTTGAGGTGAAGAATCAAAAACTTCTTTAATCAAGTCTTCGTTAGAATGAAATATAAATTGTTCTATAACTTTTACACTATCGTTGGTACTGCTACCATTTTTGATTGACGATAAGTTACTCATTTTATAAAGTTGCTAGTAGAAACTAATAATAATATTTATACAAGAAATCTGATTGAATACTGTTGGTAAAATGTACGCGAAGTATTTATATTAAATAAGAAACTGGTCTGTTAGAAAAAAAATTAAAAATGTGCATCTTTTTCTGAAAAAATTGCAAATGAAAATGTTATATATATTCAGCTATGTAATCTATTCTAATGAATAAAAAACGGTATGTAAGCAAATATAATTATGCCTCAGCAGAAATAACGAATTGGTTTCATTCTCTGAAAAATTGCAACGAAGGCACAGAGTAAGATAAAAAACCTAAATTAGTTTAATGTCGTTTAAAATAATGCGATTCAATGGCCCTTAACTTATACAGTAATATTGAATAAGTTTTAGATTATTGGCGACATAATTTACTTTTCAGTAAAACTGAAAAAATTGACTTATATATATATATATATATATATATATATATAATTGTTTAGTTCATAAAATTATATATTATGTATTCACTAATAAAAGTAAAAGGAACTTGTAATATTTGATTAGATTAAAATTAATTTTAAATTTTGAATGAAATGTCAGTTCACTATTTGAAAAAATGTAGGATCAAATAAGTGAACTGACATTTCATTCAAATATTTAAAATTAATTTTAATTCATTAATCAGTAATATTACAAGCTTCCTATCTGTTACTTTTTATTATGTGAATTACTATAAATATATTATTATCAATAATAAAAGTTAAACATATATTAACCTGTTATATTGAATTACCTATTTATATATTTTTCAATGTAGTCGATATTAAGGTAAATTATTATCACGAATACAGTAACTGAATTTAATTAAAATATGTAATAATTTCATACATATTAAATGTTTTTGTTTAATTTTATGATGCTGATACAAAAATAATTTTATCCAAGAACTAAAGGTAACAAATACTTGTTCTATATAACTATACTATATATATATATATATATATATATATATATATATTATATGATAAGTAATGATGTTAATTAATAATACATAATGATCTTTTAATTTATCGAGCATATAATGAACTTCATTACAAGGATTGAAAAATCTTTTATTAATATTAAAGCTAGTTATATATAAATGATATAGTATTATATATATAAACTACTGATATATTTTTATAAAGAATAATATCATATAGTTGAGTTTAAATTACACGAGTCAAATGATCATTTTATTTCACTTATTAAGGTGTCTCAATTAACTTACATAAATTAAATTACACTTTTGTTGTAAAACTGAGTATATTTTTTATATGTTTTAAAAAGTTTTACTAATGTAACCTAGTAAACGATTATAATTTATGATAGGTCAAGATCTATTTGTTAACGTTTCATTCGCATATAGTAAGGTGTGTAAATATTATTACACAAATATATTGCAGTTTAAATTTAAGCTTAATTGAATGATCAAATCTCAAGTTTTCAGAACTGGTTAAAAAATTTGACTTCTAATCAGAGACCATTTCAAATTTGCTTTATTTTTTCTGAAACTTTTTTGATATGTAACCATAAAATAAAAATAGTGCTGTACTGCAAGCATATTTTTCGTACACACGAGCATAAATCAAAGGTCGTGTAAGAATATTACTACGGTACTGCAAGCATATTTTCCGTAAGCATATGCATAAATGAAATGATACAAGGTCGTCGTGTCGATGCAACTGTTAATAAAACGAAATCAAATACTTTGCTTATTAAAACTGGATTTGTTGGAAATTAAAAATTCGGTGTTAATTTTTCTGCTGAATATTCTCTATGAATTAAACCATTCATGCTTGAAAATCGTCTTGAATCAAAACGTAAATAAAGACGATTTTAACAATTGCATCCAAAGCAATTCGCTATGCAATTATTTTGATTGCATAGAAGTAAATATTATTGCATTATAACATTTTGTATGCTAATTCTTTTACAGTTGTTTTGCTTACGTCAGAAGATATTTATGTATAAATAGTCAATAAATCTCTACATATATTAATTATTAAGTAGTGTAGTGATTGTAAAGAACGACCATCATGAATTCTGAAACGGTAGACAAAGTTAGTAGTGATATTTTAAAGTTAACAGTAAAATGTATGAATCTAATCAAATCAGTTGACGAAATTATGAAACACATGATCATTCTAAAGACAAACATAAGTTTATTAAAACTTGCGATTAAAAACAAGGTATACGAAGGCAATCGCCAGGAAAATCCTAGTAGGCTGGAGTCTAATTTGGCACATCTTAAAAGTTATCTTGTACGATTGAAACACTTGAAACGCTCTTTGGAATACCAAGGTAAAGGTATTAATGCAACGCTTTCTAAAAGTCATATTCGACATTTGATTTGGCATGATGTACAATCATGTTTTGGAAGTCGAATAATTACGGGACTTATTACCAATTTAAGTTATAAAGATCCTCTAGTGTTCTTAGACAAGGCGTTCGCTAGTTTTAAACGCAAGATTGTTGCTACAACTGGTGAAATAGATTTGAAGACGTTTCCTACTTCAAATCGTCACATCGATATAAATATCAATCTCAAGCAGTGATATAAGGAGAACGTATTGGAAAAGATATCGAAGCGATTGGAAGAATTTAGTAAAAAGGATTCAGGTTGGGCAATCCAAAAAGTTTTACACTTGAAGGTAAATATAAACAATCATGATCCGCTTAAAGGAAAGTGTTCAACGTTTGTTCCGGTTCCGGACTTTATAGCAAAAAAACGAGCTGTGGTAAATGTAATAAATAACGACCAACATTGCTTTCTTTGGGCCTTGGTTTTCGCTTTACATCCTGATAAACAAAATAGTCAGAGAATTTCTAGCTATCCACATTTTAATTCAGTATTACGCTACAATTCAATTCAGTTTTCAATCGCATTAAAAGATATAAAAGAAATTGAGAAGCTCAACAATCTTGCAATTAACTTATATTGCATAGAAAATACTAAAATACTGCCATTTTGTTTAAGTGAAAAATTTGGAAAAATAAAACCTATTAATCTGTTACTTTTTAAATAATGATTCCTTACAATATACTCGTCCAACAAATGCTAATGAGAATCACTTTCATTTTACTTAAATTAAGGATATGTCAAAATTATTTGCAAAACAGTTGTCTTCACATCACCATAGAAAATTTTTTTGTTATAGATGTTTAAATAATTTTAGTACAGCAGAATTACTTAAGCATCATTCGAATCACTGCAAAAAACAGAATACTTGCTCAATAAGATTACCCGAAGAATTTGAAAAGTATCTAAAATTTAAACATTTCCACTACCAAGAAAAGGTATCATTTGTAGTTTATGCAGATCTCGAAAGTATATTAAAACCATGCAATGAGCCGGAGGTAAAATTAAACACAGTCCGTTACTAAAGACATATACCCTTTAGTGTAGCGTACTATTTGAAATGCTCGTATGATAATAAATATTCCAAATTTCAATTGTATCGTGGAAAGGATTGTATAGAATGGTTTGTTGCTCAATTGAAACTGATTTCAGAAACGGCGAATAAAATTTTCTGTAACCCAAAACCTATGAATCCTTTAACAGAAGAACAAAAGTCAGCATTTAAATTTGCCCTTCACTGTCACATTTGCAATAAACCTTTTAGTATAGATGATATTCGAGTTCGCGATCAATGCCACTTTACAGCTGAATTTCAAGGAACGGCTCATCAAGATTGCAACATCAATTATCATAATTCTTATATGATATCAGTAGTTTTTCATAACTTACTGCTCTTGACTGATATATTTGAAAACTTTAGAAAAACTTGCATGTTTACGTATAAGTTAGATCCATTTCACTACTTGATCGCTCCTGGTTTAGCTCTAGATGCAATGTTAAAAACGACGAACGTTAAACTCGAGTTGCTTACTGATATTGAAAAAATAATGTTTTTAGAAAGGGGAATTCGTGGTGGCGTTTCTCAATGTTTGAGTAGATATGCCAAAGCAAATAACAAATATATGAATGCAGATTATGATTCGAATTTCGATTCTAAATATTTAATGTATTTTGATGTTAATAATTTATATGGGGCTGCAATGTCTGAATATCTTCCATATAGAGAATTTGAATTTTTAGATGGTACCAGTCCAGATATAGTACGTTTAGACATACTTAATATTCCCGATGATTCTGATGTAGGATATATTTTTGAATGCGATTTACACTACCCAGTATCTTTACATGAAATTCACAGTGACTTACCTTTGGCGTCTGAACATATGATACCACCAGTACCTTCTAATAAATCAAACTTAAAGAAATTACTTACAACTTTATATCCAAAACTCAACTATATTATTCACTACAAGAATTTAAAAATGTATTTAAGCTACGGTTTAGAACTGAAAAAGATTCATGAGGTTCTTCGGTCTAAACAAGCCCCTTGGTTAAAAGAAAACATTGATTTGAATACGAAATTAAGACAACAGTCAAAAAACAGCTTTGATATATGTTTTTATAAAAATATGATAAATTCGGTTTATGGAAAAATGATGGAAAACGTAAGGAAATGGAAAGATGTGAAATAAGTGACCCAATGGGAAGGACGGTTTGGAACTCGTAGTTACATAGCAAAACCTAATTTTTACAGTTGCACTGTGTTAGACAAAGAAATGAATAAATTAGAGGTTTATTTAAACAAACCCATTTATGCAGGTTTCTCTATTCTAGATATTTCAAAAACCTATTTATATTAATTTCACTATAGTTATATAAAATCGCAATTTGCTAACAATGCAAAGCTTCTGTACACAGATACGGATAGTTTGATATACGAGTTTAGCGTTGAAGATATTTACTCTTATATCAAACAAGATATTTATAGATTTGATACTTCCGATTACGACCCCCATAACAAATATCATATCCCATTATCAAATAAAAAGGTTCCTGGTATTATGAAAGATAAAAACTATGGTGTTATCATGCTAGAGTTTGTAGGGCTTAGATCTAAAATGTACACTTACAGAGTTCAGGAAAGGGTAATAAAAAAGTCAAAGGGATATTTCTTAGCAAGTATTAAGCAAATTTCTTTTGATGATTATAAAAATGCTTTGGTTTATAAACAGACTGTACAGAAACAACAATGTTTAATTAGATCATTCAAACACGATGTGTTTACCATAAAACAAAACAAAATTGTTCTCAATCCAAGTTATGATAAAAGAATTCTTAGTACTTCAACCACTGATACTAAACCTTGGGGTATAACTATACACTCAGAAATGACTTGTAAAGCTTCAACCATTGACTCAAATAAAAAATGCAATTTATTTTATTCCGATTACATATAATATTTTTTTTAGTTATAAAAACTTCAGTGTTATGTTTATACCTGCACAAGTACGCTGTTTTCTTTTTTGGATGTGTCTAAAAATAGAATACCTTTCAATCTGTCCGAGTTGAACTATATTAGGATAAATGTACTGTAGGGAAAAATAGTAGTAACCGTTCTGTTTAAAAAAAATCCAGTTTGTTAATAACATACCAGTTAGTTTATTTGAGAAATGTATAACAAAACTTTTATTTAAATTGATTGTAAATATTAGCGGTTCTACTAACACAATTTAACAATATTTATGACTGTTTACTAAATCACTTAATAATTCAAACATGTAAAAAATATTTAAGCAAAAATTATTATAACCCATTAACAATCAAACATTTGATATTGTAAAAAAACATGTAAAATAATAAATAGACTAAATGATTTATTATTTTTTTTCTTTTTTTCATAATTTGTAAAGGTATAGTAATAATAAAGTAATTATACTATTCTTATGCTGTTTGAGAGTGGATTGTATTTGACTATCTTATCATGAAGTATAAGGCAATGATAAGATGTATTTGGCAAAACGTTTCTGCTAGTTTCAAATTCTAATTAACGCTTCGTTTTGTCTAGAACAATCTATGACTACTAATGGCGCAATTCTTCGTAAATCTTCAAGATTAAAAAGTGGCTCATTTTCTTTTTCGTAGTATGATTGCTGAAACTGGGCATACATCTCATATAACAACGCAGTCTGTTTATTCTCGAACTTCACATTTAAGTTATCGTACGGGAAAATTTCTGAATTTAAATAGAGTTATATGTTGGTTAAATAGCAATGATCAAAACGACTGTAGTTGCTCATGTATCTATTTTTTCGGTTGGTTTGGAAACCAACAATAACAAATCTTGGTTTTTCTAATTGTGTTGTTGTTTTAATGTTCCGTGTATGACGTTGCGTTTCTTGCAGAAGTTAATGCAAATCCTGATTTTGCGCAACGCATTCTATTAAATTAATTCCTTGAGTATCATCAACGGCTACATGCGGCATTTTCCATAAAACTTTGTTTAAAACAACTTTTATTTCTTCATCAGGTGTAGGATTAATTATAGCATTAGTATCAAAACTAGAACGTAGTAAAACTAACTCATGGCGGAGGTTTAAAATAATTTTTTTAAAATTTTTGCATAATCCGAGAACCATTGAAAGGTTTATTGCAACATTAAAATTCCAATTGGCGTCAACTATTTGTGAATCATCCATAGGAAACCACCCAGCGTTTTGTAAATGTTTACTTTGATTGCTATTATATGAAACATATCCCTTCATTATAGACGTTAATCCAGGATTCCGAACACGATCTACAATGACACCACTAATCTCATATCTAATTTCATCAAAAAGCAGCAAAACCCCATTATTTACAAACGTTGCTGTCTAAGAACGGTGTTCCATCTGTTTTAATTAATTTGCCTTCTATGTACGGCATGCTCTTCGATGGTAAGGTGTATACATCTTGTTGTTGTATAGGGATTCGAATTTTATCATTATTGTTTAAAGACGTGTTAGCAAAAAGCTAATGAGTATGTTTTTCAATATTAACAATTGCATTGTCGAAGTAAACTTTTTCACGCACGTTCAGTATTTCACTATTCATTCTACTTTTTAATTAAATAAATGCAGTCCTAATGATTGTAGAAACTGCCGGTTTTGTGCTGCTAACGGTCTTAAAACAATCAATCGAGTGTCGATTGCTTTGAAATTTCCAGCAGTTATAGCAATTCTTGACATGTTGCGTGCATTATATTTAATACCCATTGCTATTGCAGATTTTTTTTAAATACAACTTTACAGTTAGCAGTTCTCCCCTGAAACTAACTAAATTTCCATCTTGATCTAACACTTTAACTATTATTTCATCTATTATACGTGACCTGATTGGTAGATATATAATCGAAGGTGGGCACTCGACAATTTTAAAACCTGCATGTACTTGAGGAAAAAATTCATGTATTACATGTGCTGGTTTACTATTTAAATAGAATCCACTTGCAATATTACAATCGATTAAAATTGAATTCACTTTACAAATGTTGATCGCGTAGTCTGCTTGATGCGTGGCATATGCTAGCAATTTTCGTGGATTGAAACCGAGTAGAGAACCAATCGAATCCTTTTTGGTAAAATCCACATCTTCACTACATTTAATTCTACATTTAAGTGTAGTATTGTCAGCTGTAATTTCTATATACACTGACGTCTGTCTAGCGCTTTGTGATTGATCCATACGACCACGCCATCTTTTATCGCCTAAAGCTTTTTGAAGATATTTATTAATTTCTCTAATCTTATAAGCACCTTCAGGTATTTCTATAAATTCTCAGTTAGGTCCATAATAAAATTTATTATTTATTCCTTTTTCAACGTTTGGAATTGTGTTATAAGACTCCAAATTTGTTAATCCTAATACGTACCCCGAACCATTATCCAAGATTATAGGCGGATTAAGGTTGCTTGTTAAAACTGAAGTGTTGCCTGTTAGAGTAAAAGTGTACGACATGACAACTTTATACGCATTTCTATGTACTGCTTAGAAATTGTAAGCATAAATGTCCGAAAAACACAGTACCGTACGATTGTTCTTGGTTAAAGTTATAAAGAATTTTACATTTACCCCCACTATTCAAATAACTTATTAACTCTGTCGGCAGTCGCAGGTTTCCGTAGCTGTCATAGTAAATAGCGCTACTACTGTACTTTTTATAAGAGGTCCAATGCGTGCCTAAACCTTTTATTCCATCTAAATGAATTATACCATATTCTTTTAAATTAACTTTCTTGGGAAGATTGTTTCTCATGAATACTCCACGGAAATATGGTATTTCTAATTGCTTAACAAACTCTATTAATTCTACATTGCTTATTGGTCGATTAGGTAAAATCAAGTTGCGTTCCTTTGAGGTTTTGAAGGGGCTAAAAATAGACCAAAATCTTTTTTATAAGGTTTGATGTACATGCCGTTTCCGACTGCAATGTCCTCCATTGCCTTGTTATGACGTTGTTTTTTCGCTAGTTGTCCTTTAGCTATTTTAGTATCTGAAACTGCTTTTGCAACAGCAGCTGCACCTCCAGTAAGAGTACCAAGGGCGCTTAGGCCTGCAAAAATTGATATTAGTGGTAGAAAACCCCCTGTTTTAGGAATTGATATAATACGAGCTAATTTAATATGCTTATTTTGTTTTGCTGTATTGGCGGCCCTAATTGCTATGTTGATTGCATCCATAATATTAGATCCTTTAGCCTTTTTTAAAGCTGTACGTGCTTGTTTGATAATACTTTTAATATCTAGCGTACCTCTTATTTTACGTTTCTTTATCAGTTTTCTTATTTTATTGATATCTTTTATTTTCAGTGATGCGCAGGCACCCATACCAAGTTTTACTTTAGTTTTCGTTGCGGTAGCTACTCCAAATGCTGCTGCTTTTTCACCTAAAGACGCCTCAACAGAATTGAGTCTTTCTGTAGCTAACTAAGATAACTTCGAATCTGCTTGATGGCGTTTAGATAGATACTTTTCTTTAGAGTATGCAATATCGTGCTCCTTACAAGCCTCGTCTAACTTGTATATTCATTTGTCTCCCCTAGCTAACCGTTTGATTAGTTTTGTACCCGGACCGCAAAATTTGTAACCCGGCATATGCGCTTCAAATGGTAAATTGTTAATTACAGTATTTAACAGTCCGTTCCCAGTAGTTTTAGAACTATTATAGGTAATCATTAGCGGACAATTGTCCTCTCAAGCTATGCAGTAAATAAATTATTGTGAATTAATGATTCTTTATATATACTTGCCGTTTCTTATATTTAATTCCACTTCTTCACAATCGAAGTTAGTACTTGCAAACATGCGTGTTGTGAAACAATCAATATCTTTAACCATAAACAATAATGACATTGACTTAGCTAAAGAACATAGCGTTCTTCTGCCTTTATCTATTCGATGTCTAGTTGTTGGTCCATCAAATTGCGGTAAAACCAACGTTATGATTGGGTTGATAGAACATCCTAATGGTTTAAAATTTGAAAACGTATACGTTTATTCTAAATCACTTTATCAACCAAAGTATCAATACCTTGAAAGTCTACTGCGACCAATAAAAGAGATCAAATATTAGACATTTTCCAGTTCTAATAAAATTATAATACCATCTGATGCTCGAAATAATTCTATATTTGTTTTTGATGATGTAGCTTGCAATAAACAAGGAATAATTAGGGAATACTTTAGTATGGGGCGCCATAAACAAGTAGACAGTTTTACCCTTGTCAAAGTTATACTCGTATACCTAAGTACTTACTACGTGATATTGCTAATCTTTTAGTTTTATTTAAACAAGATGATTTAAACTTAAAACACATATATGACAATCACGTCAATACTGACATGAAGTATGATAAATTCAGTGAAATATGTGCTGCTTGTTGGCAAGACAAATACGGTTTCTTAGTTGTAGACAAGGATAGTGGTCCAGGTCAAGGAAGGTACCAAATAGGTTTTGATCACTTCATACATATTTAAACCTTGAGAGACGCAAGTATCATTAGTATCCAAGATTTTTTTTTATTACAATAAACTTTTTACGCAATAAACAAGGAGGCGATAAAACTTAAAAGAATTTTAATTAAGAAAAGAAACATTGTAAAAAACAAATTACGCCAGTTAAATGATAGTGAAGTCGTCCAAGCGGAATCAATCTTACCCATAATATCGCGATTTGTAGCTACTGCTAATAAACTGGAAGGGGAAAGTGTGGTAAAAAAAGAAAAATTTAAAGAAGAAGAAGAACTGCCTCATACCAGTGAAAAAAAATTAAACCTAAATTTGCTAGAAAGGAACGCTGACTATATTGATTCGCCGGTTATTGCTCAGCATATACCGAATATAAATGATGCCATAGATAAAGATGATGATGATGATGTTGATAATGAATACGAAACAGAAGTTAATCGAAATGCTCAAGAAGCCCAGGAATATATACAAAGCTTTGTCGATTCACTTGGTATGACACATTATCTCGAACAGCTACATCCGCTATCTCGAGAATATATTTACAATATGTTTAAAGATGTTAAGAACGAATTTGATCGTAAATTTGGTATTAGGTTTAACCCTGATTCAAATGGTCTTATGATGGGCAATTCAAATTTCGCGTTGGATGATGAAATTTACTAATAAATGATTTTAAATATAAAGGTACATTTGGATTATACGAATACTGCATAAAAAATATCCTGTCGGGTACAGACCGCAAGATCAAAAGTCATACCTTGATATTGTGAAAAGAACAAATGCTAATAGAAGATATTATTCTGAAACAGAACAAATTCAGGGTAATAATTCATATAAATACAAAAATATAATATCTACATTAAACATACTTCCACAAACACTTTGTAGACCTAGAACATTACCCTATAGAAAGCGTCTTGGAGACGGTATGACAATGGAAGTATCAAATAATGCCATAGATTATTTATATTGGAATGATCCCAATGAACTTGTTGATAGATTACGGCTTCTAGTTTCATCTCAGACTGCTGGACACACAGGTCACGGCAACGAAATAGATTCAATCATTGAAGAATTGCGCGAGGCGAAAGTGATTAGATGATATGATAATTGACAAATTTGAAAGGCACTTAAATAACCGTAAACTAGATATAAGTGAACAGGAATATGAAAACAAAGATGAAGGTTTTGAAACCTTGATTGAGTACAAGTTACATATGCTACATTACACGGTAGTAGCAACGTTTTACTCTATTACATTCCTCGACAGTTGCAAGACATTCCTTATGTTTAATATTAAACATAATTATGAATTTCCTTATAAAGAAGCAGTAATTGAAAATATTAAATAATACCCGCAAGAAATTGAAATTCTTATAAACGAAAAAAGTTATGTAATTGCACAGTTACAAGATTTTTGGCTTAAACGTATGGATGTAATCAGCTTTCGTGACAGCGGTGCTATCATAAACAATACCACAATGTTTTTTGATTTTATATTAAAAGTTCCTTTCAAAGCAAGTGGAGCCCTCGACATCCAAACATAGAAGTATTTATTAATTGTATTTAATAAATCCTGATTAGAAAAAAAAGTATTATGATAGTTGCTCAATCAAAAGTGAAAGAGGATATAGTAAATGAAGTTTATAAACCAACAAGAATAAATTTCAAGAGACGCAAAGTAATAGTAAAAGGTTTAAATGACCTTCTTCAGACCGATTGAAATGTTACCATATTCGCAAACAAACAAAGGATTTAAATACATTTTAGTAGTTATTGATTGTTTCTCCAATTACGTTTGGGCTGTAGCACTTAAAAGTAAAACGGGTATTGATGTTACTGCTGCAGTGAAAACAATTTTAAATAAATTTAAAAATCCAGCAAGAAATTTGCAGTCTGATTTTTTCAATCCTTAATGCAGACATATGGCTGAAACCATTATAATGTTTTTTTTACAAAGAAAGCATGCATTGTGGAACGTGTAATTAGAACTTTAAAGAGAAAAATGTGGCGCTTGTTTAACCTGAACGGTTCTTACAATTGGACAAAAAATTTAAGCGATATTGTAAAACAATACAACAATACAGTTCACAATACTATCGGAGTCAAACCTGTAAAAGTTGATAAATCAAATGAAAAAACTATTCTTAAATAAATACTTACCCACATCAAACTTGCAACCAAAATACCAAAATATACAATTAAAGACAGTGTGAGGATTAGTAAACATAGGGAAGCATTTACGAAAGGTTACACGCCAAACTGGTCAAATGAAATTTTTTAGATTAAAAAGGTAAACGTAACCAATCCGACAACATATACATTAGAAGATCAAGACGAGAAAGAAATCAAAGGTGCATTTTATGAAATGGAGTTGCAAAAGGTTAAACATCCAGGAATTAACCTGGTAGAAAAAGTCCTAAGAAAGAGTGGAAGTAAAGTCTTTGTAAGATGGTTAGTCTTCTCTAACGTACACAATAGCTGGATCGATAAAAATAATGTTTGCTAGAAATTGTTATAATAATAATAATAGTTAATAAGGCTAACATTGTAAAATTATATTAAAATAAATAATACAGACACAATCTTTCTATTGTTTTTTATTATTATTAAACCATTTTTTTAATAACAAGGTATTTTGTTTTGCACATTGCAGATTATTGTTGCTGTGTCTATAACAATGGATGTTACATAGTAAACGATTGTTGATTTTTAACTCCGATAGCTCAGGACAACCTAGTGCAAGCATATCAGTTACAGCGTTTTGCATTAGATAGGTTTCCTTCCATTTCTTCTTTTCTAGACCCTCCACACATACTTCTTCACCGGGTCGGATGATTTGTTTCAAATAAAGCGCTATATATGATGACACCATTCCAGCCGTTGAAAATTCATCCCAAGAAAGACCATGAATTTCCTTGTCACTCAGTCGTTATGTTTTATATGATCTTGGCTCAAACAACTAGACTGCATTGTCAGTTTAAAAATTTGATGCCAAACAACACCTTCCAACAAGTTCAAAACCGCAATTTCTTTGCACACAAACTCGTTTTTTTTCTATTTAAATCCATGCATATCAATTATATACATGTTTGTATATGTAGGTATGTAAATATGCAGTAAACGTCGACTATTTAAATTAAGATTAGATGCAATTTCTTTATATAGCAGATTACCACCATCTGCGTACTTTGCTAACCTACTTTTCAACCTATCACAAGAGTGAACACACATTTTGAATTGAAACCGGTTCATGTGTATTTGCAGTGTGGTCGCACTTTCAATTCAAACCGGCCTTAGCATATTTTGCATCTGACCTATTTTATAACTTCTCGCTAGAATTCAATACAGCTCCACATTTTTTCTGCACGCATCTACATTTTTCAATGTAGCATACGTGTGTGTGTGTGTGTGGACACGTTTTTGAAGTCAAACCGGCCTATGTGTATTTGCAACCTCTAAACAAAAAGTAAAAACATAACTCAGAATCCAGTTTAATTAAATACAGCATTCTTTATACAATTGACTTAGATGTGATATTATAAATCTGACCTACATTATAAATTTTTACTAGACAACCGAATTCAAAACAGCTTCGCATTTTTTCTGCACGCACCTACATTTTTTCAATGTAGTATACGTGTGGACACGTTTGTGTATTTGCAGCCTCTCAACAAAAGTAAAAAACATAAATCAGAATCCACTTTAATTAAACACAATTGACTTGAATGCGATATTTTGCATCTGACCTACTTTATAACTTCTCGCTAGAAAACCGAATTCAAAAGAGCTCCACATTTTCTCTGCATTTACATTTTTCAACGTAGCATACGTGTGTTTTAAAGTCACACACGTATGTTCCATTGAAAGTAATATAAAGCCGGTCTGGCTTCAAAACGGTGCACGCGAATGTTACATGGAAAAACATACGCGTACACCGTTTTGAAGTCAGACCGGCCTTACTCCCCTACTACCGTCAGATGCCACCCTTGAGAGCGCTTTCACACTCTCCGGTCGCGGTGCGGTTTATCTCAGAATAATGAAGCACAGACAAATTAAATGTGCGACATAAGGCATCAGCAGACAAAGTGCGGCTGGCGGCCAGAAACCGAACGGTATTAATACCGCACGGAATTTGAACTCCAACACAAGTAAATGGGCGCTTTCACATTGGTCGCTAGGCGGCAACAATTTAATCAGACGAGGTTGCCAGGTAGGTGTACTTAATGTTTAGCAGCTTAAAATATGTCAAAGAGGCAATACAATTATGAAATAATTGATCTGATAGAATTGTATCAATGGATGCACTCAGTATTTCCAATTCTTAATTTTACGTCTTTTCTTTTATAGTGCATTAATGTTAACATAATTACACTTCTTCTCTTCATTATGAATAAACTCGGTACTACCTACATAATCTGTCGACGTCGAACTACAACGGTGGACGATATTTTCAAATGTGAAAGCAATATCCGTTTTGCTGGGCAGTTTATCGCATGCGGTAAACCGTGCCGCAACCGCATAATATAAAAACGCTCTAACTTTATGTTTATTTTTGATTACATAACTGTGATATACATAATATTATCCGAAAATGCTTCAGCATGGCTTGCCATAACATTATCGATAGGTGTTGCTTTTGTCAGAATTATACCCGCATACCTAAATATTTAATACGCAATACTGCAAACTTTATAATTTTGTTTAAACAAGACGATCTAAATTTAAAACATATATATGAAGATCATATTAATACTAAGATGTAATTTGATAAGTTTCGAGAAATATATGCGATTTGTTTGGAAGACGGTATGAACTTCAAGTTTTTGATGAAGATAGTGACTTAAGTAACCGGAGGTATCGTAGAGGTTTTCACCATTTCATATATGTATTTTGATGTAATCCAAAGGTTACAGGAGGTCATTGACACCCAAATTCCATAGATAAAACTCTGCCAAATAAAAAAAATCCGGAAAGATTTGAAATTTCCGAAGATTTATTGTTCCACCTTGTAAAAAAATAAGCGTATTGCAAATGCAAAGCTAAGTGTATTCAGTATGTGTAAATAATCATTTTAAAAAATAGCATTTTAATTAATTATATAAATTGACTATCCTGCACTTATCGTAAAAGCCGTATCAACCTTGATAAAGAAAACCATTAAAACTTCAACTAATTACATAAAAATACATCTACCGTGCATAAAATACGCGCGTTATTCGTTTTAAATGGCTTAGAATAGTGCCTTTCACTTAAAATAAAATTACATTCAATCTTGTTAAGAATAAATCTTTATGAGAATGCGCTAGAACACGTATAAGTTTCACTAGAAACCGATTTTTTGTTACTATTATTAAGATGCAAATCTTTTTGCATTTTGCAGAACAATACAGTAAGCTGAAACTTAAATTAGCTAAACTGACTCCCGTGTGTGTGTATAATATAAATTTATTTTTAAATAAAGAGTTTTTCTGGAAGCTTTGCAATTTATAAAGAGAATACGTCATTTTAGTAGAAATACTTAGAACTCAATTATTGTCATTAATAAATAAACCTTTAGTCAAAGAACTAGCACTGCTATTAGAAATGTCGTAAAATGGAACAGAGGTTAGATAGCGCGAGGTTTATAGTATTAATTGCTATACGTATGACAATGCAATTGAAGGATATAGTAGCGAAAAACTTTGTTTATTAGATAAAGATAAACAGCGCATTTTATAATAAAACAAATCATAGTTGACGCGAATTAGACCAGTAGAACCGTGAAATTCGCTGAAATATTGCATCCCGTATGCGACTAATATTTAAACTAAATCGCGAAGACTCTGGAAAATGTGATGTAGTTAGACAACTTTTATATAAAAACCGGAATTTAATTAGAACAATTTATTCATAAATTCGCGATTTATTTTATGACCTCAAACATGTTACTTTAAGAATAGTCATTTATTAGGTATGCGGCGTTTATACAGTATTTAATATTTGAATAAAGAAGTAATTCGTATAACGTAACTCTGCATAAATATGGAACGTAATTATTTTTAAAACAATACGAGAATTGAACAACCTTCGAAATAGATAATCCTGATTCAAAAAATACTTTGAGTTAATTAATTGAAAAATAGAAGATGCACTCTGAAAATGAAGCTTCTAAATGGAGATATAAAATTATATAAACAAACTAAGAAACCGATTTTAACGTCAATTTTAAAATTGAAATAAAAGGTATTTAATATCGTTGGTCACGAGTTACATAAGCGCTATTTGATTTTGCAAGTATAAATTTTAAATTCTTTTGTTTGTAAATGATAAAAATATTTGTACATTAGTAAGCCAGAATAAATCTTAATCATATAATTTTTTGTGTAAGCGGATGGTTTGCACAAAATTTTAAGCCAAAATTCGCAGCCTTGTGACCTTTAATGAAATATTTGTGAGGCATTTCTGGTCAAACACACTTACAAGGGTGATAATAAGGAATAGACAAATTAACCACCTATTAATTAAGGAAGATTTGTACCTTATAACATAGATTAAGTAAGGAATATAGAATTAAGAGTACTAAGAAGTAATACATTGTATTAAATATAGAAATAAGCAGACATGAGCTCTGCAGTTCCTATAAGCAATGTGAGGGGCAGAGATAGCATAAATATCCTCGAGAGCCCAAGATGGCCAGTCAGTCTAGAGCTTCACAACTTTAACGTTGTTAGTAGTTCAGATACTCACCGTAACTTTTAGTTCATTTACTCAGTGAAAGTCAACTCAGAATTATTTCGATCTCCATACGTTACTGCATATAACGTACTTGTAAATTAAAATTAATTGTAAATTCTGTATAAAATAAATTTGATAGAAGAGTTATTTGAAGAAGCTTTTTTAAAAAGCAGCGCCATGAGGCCCAAACCTATCTGGCGCAGCGTTAGTTTTTCAAAAGGGCACTAACAGAATCCAAAATCGGGGAAACTGGTGGTCTTGAATTTCTATTCTTGATTTGGGACAACGAACCAACTGAACAAGGTACAAGAATAGACGAAGTCCAGAAACAAAGAGGAAAAAAATAATGGAACTGGCAAACAAACTCTTTTAAGTCCAAAGCTCATTTTCCTAAACATCATCAACTGAATATTGATATTAGCTTGTAAGAAATTTTTATGTACAATTTACTATTGCAATTTTATTATTTCTAATCATTTCTGAAAAGAATTTACTCAGGAAACTTATTTAACAAAAGAATTATAAAGACTTATTTATATGCACACTTATTACAATTTACTACAACAGACGAAATTATTTATTCAACAAGTCTGAAGCTTTAATATATAAATAGAACGCAATTATTTGTACCATTTTTTTACAGCACCTATTACTGAAAGAGTTTATTCAAAAAACTTGAAACTTGATGGTATTATAAAGCTTTATAATTAAACACTTTCAATACAACAAATTAACGGAGGTGTATAATTATTAAGAAACATTTTATGTACTTATTATTGCTACACTTAACTACTCAGCACAAGTCTGAAATAGAAGCGTATAATTATAACGCAATTCTTGCGAGAAACTATTTAGAAAACTTGAAACTCAATCGCATGAATAGTAATCTCTGCAAAGCTATAAATATACACTGCAACGCGTCAGTAATTGACGGCATAATTACCAAGCATAACTCTTCGATGTAATTATAGCACTTTATAATTACACAAAAAATACACGCGAAAGATTAGTGACTCTTAAATAACTATATACAAACTAAACTAAAAAGAAACTCTCAATTTATATAAAAACTTAATACAAACTGAACCGAAAGCAACCATTAATTATTATTAACAACCACGAACTCTGATATAAAACTTTACCTCGAGAGCATTCCCCTATATGACGGAAATCCAGCATTATTAGGTATCTTTATTACCGCTTGCAAGATATTTTTAAAATCTTTTTATAAACCAGGAAACAGCAAACGCAACGTTTTACTTTTACGCCTGATAATCTGTAAGCTGAACGGCAGAGCATTAACCTTGTTTGCCAGCCGCGATGATTTGATCAAGTAAGATGATTTCAAGCACATATTAATTGCATATTTCGGCGACCAAAGGAACATCAAATGTCTGGTCCGCGATTTAATAAACCTACGGATGGAAAATAACCAGTCACCCTATCAATTTGGTATGAAATGTCAAGACGCACGAAATTAAAATTTAACAATGCTAAAAATTAAAAAGCCCGATCAAAACAAAATTAATAAAGACGAAAACGTACGACAAAATGATCTTAGACACATACATCAAGGCCTTACCTGAACGCCTATCGGACAAAATAAGATTTTAACATCCCCAAAATTTAGAAGAAGTAATGAACATGATCGTAGAGGAAGAAAACGTCACGTACTACAGAAATAGACTATATAACCCTAACGCAAATAAAAATTACACACCGATGAAAACCATACAAGCCGTGAGACAAATAACCACATAAGCGAAATTTACACCATTTAACGCACAAATGAATTAACCACAAATTAACAACTCAAACTTTAACACAAATTTCCACAACTAATTTAGACAATTTCCAAGACCAAATTCAAACTTTACAAAACTAACATTTATACCAAGATTTAATCAAAACGTAAATCAACCGAAACAAAGATTCGGCGCAAACCCCAACAGAAACGCACCGATAATAAATAACAACCCTAACAGTTATTACAAACCAACTCTTATGGACACTTCATCTGGTTACACTAAGCAAAATACTAAAATATCGCAAATCAGACCAAACTATAACCAAAAACGAACATTCGGTTCCGAAGAACTATTACACCAAGAAATAGATGATTTTGACAACCCGGACGCGAAGAATGACGCCACTTCAATTAGAGACGATGAAACTAATTGCGAATGCCACGACCCTTATAAAAATTACAAAAATCACACGTGCTCAAATTTTCAGTAAGACCGATTCAAATACGACTAAACATAATTAATTTAAATAATATCAATCAACAAATTTTACCTTATATAAAAATACCTCACGCAGAACTCAAATTACTAATCGATACCAGATCTTCAAAAACATTTCGCACCAGAACCGTACGGAAACGTTATTTAGATTTTGTAGAAAAAGAACCTTTAAAATGAAAACAGCCCACAAAACGATATTACACCAAATTATAGCAAACATACCCCTATCAAAAACTTTTAACGTAAAAATGAATCATAAATTTTGCATCTTTGAATTTAACGAAAAATACGACGGATTAATAGGCATGGACCTTCTAAGAAAATTAGGAGCAAACATTGATATAAAAAACCGATTATTAAGAACAAAAGCACGGACAAATTCCCATTAAATTCCAAAACAGTAACATTCAAACTAAGCAAAAATACACCATCGAACCCAGGACAGAAAAACAAATCATAATTTCAGTAAATTCAAACAACGACGTAGGAATTATAAATCACGTGTGATTTCAACCTGGAGTAGAAACATCCACAGCATTAGTACAAATAAAAGACAATTACGCCACTACAACAATTTTAAACTCAAGCGATTCGAATACCCACATATATTCCATTGCGAATTTTTACAAAAGGAAGTATCATTTTTAGGGCACATAATAACCCCACAAGGCGTTATGCCAAATCCAGACAAAACGAACGCAGTACTAAATTACCCCGTACCCAAAACTAATAAAGAAATTAAAGGATTTTTAGGACTCGGTGGTTATTACCGAAAATTCATCAAAAATTACGCACAAATAACCAAACCATTAACTAACTGTTTAAAGAAAGTTAATAAGATCGAACACACCCTAGAATTTATTAAGGCAGTAAAAAAAATTAAATGTATCAATACAAATCACCCCATATTAGAATACCCCAATTTTTCAAAACCATTTATATTAACAACCGACGCATCGAACGTTGTTTTATGAGCATTGTTGAACCAAGGAAAAGTAGGTAGCAATAAACCAATCAACTACGCATCTAGAACACTAAACGAAACGGAACAAAAGTTTAGAACAATTGAGAAAGAACTATTAGCAATAATTTGGGCAACAAAATATTTTAGACCATATCTTTATTGAAGAAAATTCTACATATACACCGACCATAGACCATTAGTACGGTTATGCAAACTCAAAAAACCGAATTCAAAATTACAAAGATGGAGGATTAGACTAGAAGAATACGATTATATAATCATATAAAAAATGAATTTATGGCAATAACGCAGATGCACTTAGCAGAATACAATTTAATGCAATAGAAACGGAGTCAATCATAGGTAACGTAGACGAAACAGAGATAAGAGAATACCCAGAAGACGGTAACGAGGAACAGATAATTAAAATTTTAGGAGAATATACCCCAGAGAAAAAAACGTTTTTACTTTTATTTCACCACCGAACATTTATACAAACGATATTCAGAATTATATATTAGTGTTCACGCCTGCCATTCAATTCCATCTTTTTCCCCACTTATGGCTCTGTAGACACAATCTAGATTCACTGCTTAACCTTTAAGTAGTATCTCTCGAGAGCTCATTCAAGTACGTTACCATACGCGTCAGTCTGGTAAAGTGTTTAAAGTTTCCCGACAATTCCTGATTTCTTTCCTTCCCTAAACTCTCTACCTTAATTGCAGTGTACCAGTACTGGAACGTAGGTAAGTACGGCCTTCATTTGTCATTTCTATGAATTGTAACTTATGTATATCTACAATAGCCAGCACCTTGCTCTAGCTATCTAAGTTCTATTCAACAAAGTGTCCTAACGAGCCTACATACCCTCAAAATTTACGTAATTTTGGTGATTTCGTTCATTGTATAGTTACAAATTTCCATTCATATTTTATAAAAGTCTACCTTACAAATTTGATATCGTTATCAAATTTAAAGTTCAACGGAACAATTTGGGTTTATCGCGCCAGCTGTCCATAGAATAGTTAGCGTCGGTTGTTGTCATAACAACGAGTTCGTTGGAATTTCTAATATCAACGGTGTTTATAAACGTTGCAAACGTATATTTTATGTTCGAATTAATTATTGTACATTATCATTTCACTGGAATTTAAACAATTAGTGCAGTTCACGGCTAATTTAATTGTGATTAATTGGCGAATATTTTCATTCATTCAGATTCATTTACATAATGGCTTCAAAAGCGCAATTAGAAGCTAAATTAGAAAACATTTTTTATCAAATCACAGAGATTTCCGATTTCGCAAAAACTGCCACTACTACAAAATTGTACGGGTTTCAGACGAAAATAATACGTCTGGATAAACCTGAAATTGGTTATGAAGCCTTACATGAAGAAATTATGAATTAAAATTTATCGGTGGACACCAAATTGCAAGTGAAAGCCCAAAGGTCTGCTATTAATGATATAATTGATGTTGTTAGGGCTAAATATTTAGACCTAAAGGAACGGTCTGCGGCTAATCCCGAGTCTAAACACGCAGTTGCTTCGGATGCTGCTTCGGTTTACTTAAAATCAACTGAGATTTCGACCTTTTCTGGTCAAGTGGCCATTTGGTCCATATTCAAAGCATTCTTTATCAATTTGGTAGATAGCAATTCAGCATTACCAAAGACTACTAAATTTACTTATCGCCGCTCCCTACTTAAAGGAGAAACTTTATCTCTTATATCAGATCTCGAACTACTTCCTGAACTGTACGATATGGCGTAAACAACGCTCAAGGATCGTTACGATAGTCCCCGCAGAATAATCAATTTCTTTTTAAATAAAATTCTACAATACAAATCTGGAGGTAGTCTTTCTGATTTTATTAACGTTCATTTGAATGCTGTGAGTTCCGTAAAGGCTACAAACGTGGCGGATCTTGCAGATGTGTTGCTTTCCTCATTATGTTATCGGAATTTGGATTTCCGCACCCAAAATGCGTTTGATGTGCAAGTGGGTTCTGATGTTCCAAGTTGTGAACAGCTTTTTCAATTTTTGAGCCTACAAAGTAAAACGGCTGATCTTTAACAAGATTTGAAACCCGAAAGGTTTGAAAATTTTAATATTTTTCCATCTAAGCCAAGATTTAGTCCAAATAAATCTTTGTTAATCAAAAACCTTTCTACTTCTGCTAAAATCAGGGAAAAAGGGCATTTCTTTGCATTTATTGTGAAGGCGAGCATAGAATTTACGAATGCTTAAACTTTCGATCTTTAAATATTCAGGATCGGCACGCTGCTGTTAAAGAACGCTTTCTTTGTTTCAAATGCCTAGGTAATCAAAAGGGTGCGCGCGCTTCTAACGGCGCTGCAATACTTGTTCTTCCCGCAAACATCACAGTTTATTACATTCTGCGGATCCACATGTTACTACTCACTCGAATACTTTTAAAAATTCGGAGGGTAGTTCGGCAAGCACTCTACAAACTACCTCTGCTTGTAATGTTACCAATAACCTTGTAAATGTTACAGTGCTATTCGGCACCATTCAAGCCAAGGTTCTTGACATCAGTGGCGAACTTCAGCCAGTGCGGTGCGTTCTAGATACTGGCTCACAAATAAATGCAATTTCTGAAAATTGTGTTCAACGTTTGCGCTTTAGACGTTCATACGACTATCGCCAAATTCCAGGAATTTCAAATAATGTTGTACATTCTAAAGGAATAGTGAATTGTTTTTTATTTTCGAATTGTTCGCAAGAGCAGTTGAATTTTTCTGCGTCCATTCTTCTTCAAATTACCGGAAACATTCCTGGTCGTTCATTATCATCACAGGTTTTAAGGAAATTCCAAACTTTGGAACTTGCTGATCGTAATTATTTTAAATCAGCTCCTGTGGAAATACTTCTAGGACCCGAAATATCTTCTAAAATATTACTTTCAGAGCATTCTGAAATTATTTCAGTGCAACCCATTGCGATAAGAACCATGTTCGGTTAGGTATTGCTTGGACAAGTTTCTGACTTACCTAGTCTTGCTAATTCACTTTCGTTTTTTGTGGCTTCAGAAACTTTAGATAAGGAAACACAACAATTTTGGGAAATTGAGGACTTTAAGATGCCTTCCCCCGTTCATCCTGAAGATACCTATTGTGAAAGGCATTTTTTGGAAACTTATTCTCGTGACGAAACAGGTTGTTACATTGTATCTCTGCCGTTTGATCGTAGCATCTCTTCTCTTCGACAGAATAGTCTTATGGCTTATAAGAGTTACCTCAGTCTGGAAAGGCAGTTGTCACGAGATATTGAAAACAAAACAATTTTACAACCAATTTCTTCAAGAATATCTTTCCCTGGGACACATGGAAGCTGCAAATAATCCTTCCGATTACGTGTTGCCACTATATGCTATATACAAAATGACCAGTAGCACTACTAAACTACGTGTAGTGTTTAACGGCTCTGCCCTTGACTCCTCACATCTATCTATAAATGATCGGCTATATTCTGGTCCCAACCTTCAAGGAGGTTTACTAAAAATTATTTCTTCCGTTCGATTCCACGCAATTGCTGTATGTGCGAACATCCGTATGATGTATCGACAAATTTTGGTTCACCCTATAGATCGTCAATATCAACATATTTTTTTGCGACCTTCTTCCGAGGAAAACATTCTTGAATTTGAGCTTAAAACTCTTACTTATGGACTAACTCCTTCGTCATGACTCGCCCAGCACGTTCTTCGACAATTAGTGGTTGATGAGGGCAATGCTTACTCAATGGCTTCTCATGCCCTGATTAATCACACATATATGGATGATATAATTTCAGGCGCCAAAAATTCCGCGGCGGCAAAACAACTTTAAGTTGAATTAATTAAACTTCTTTCTCTTGTCAAATTTCAGCTAAAAAGATGGTCTAGCAATAGTGACGATGGGTTACAAGATTTCGGAGAAACTGATCTAGAAGCTCCGTTAGCATTTTCTGACGATGTTAGCGGAATAAAGATTTTGGGTTTGGTGTGGAATCCAAAGTCTGACACCTTTGCTTACTACGTGTCTCCCTTTCAAGAGTCTTTCACCAAAAGAACCATACTATCTTACATGGTTCGTATATTCGACCCTTTGGGATGGTTGACACCTGTAACTTTTTTGATCAAGTACTTTCTGCAACGATTGTCGTTACAAAAAATTAATTGGGATGACATTGCAGATTCCCCTTGGTGCACAGAATGGGATCAATTCTGCAATTAACGTTCGAGCTTATTTCAATTAAAAATTCCACGTAAAATATCTCTTCAAGGCTGTACCTATAATCTGTTAAGAGTTTGCGACGCAAGTGCAAGGGGTTATTCAGCTGGTGTTTACCTATATGCAACCGCAGATGAGGCGGTTTCTTGCAATCTCTTGCAAGCGAAAAGTAAAGTTGCTCCATTAAAGGCTTGCACAATTCCTCGTATGGAACTCCAGGGTGCACTTTTATTGGCGCGCTTGGTACATTCTATCACAAATATGCAGTTTGATTATGTTATACAAGAAATTAAATTGTTTACCGATTCGCATGTGGTTCTAACCTGGTTAAGAACTCCTTCTTATTTGCTTAAAACCTTTGTAGGTAATCGGGTAGTTAAGATTCTTGATCTGACTACGATTTCGCAATAGAACAACATTTCGGGTAAAAATAATCCTGCGGACCTGGGTTCTCGAGGTCTCGTCCCCTCGCAGCTAATTGGGAATCGGTTGTTGTGGTATGGCTGTACTGATTTTTCCGAACTTTCCATAGATAGTGACACTGAATTTTTTGTGCCTTTGAAATCAGTTCCTGAGCTCAAGTCTATGCAAAAAATTCTAATCCCGGGCTTGCCTAAAATTTTCGGTGAATTCATGCAAAGATTTTCTTCTTTGACATTTTTACAATACACGGTGGCCTATATGGAAAGGTTCATATACAATTGTCGGTACCCAAAAAGGAAGTTGCTCGGTCATATTACGTCCAAAAATTTGGAAAATTGTATGTTGACTCTTGTTAAGATAACACAGCGTCATTACTATGAATTCGAGATTGCTTGAAATAAAGGGGGGTAAACTCACTTCCAACTCCATAAGAAAACTTTCGCTTTTTCTGGATTCTGGGAGTTTTCTTAGGGTGGGCGGAAGACTTCGTAATTCTTTAATGCCCAACGATTACAAATATCCTTTTTTATTACTTAAGTGTGCAATCCTTTCTCGTCTTCTATGTGATTATTATCACAAATTGTCTTTACGTTCTGGTCCTTCGAATACTCAAGCTTTAATTCAGCGCAAATTCTGGATCGTTGGTTTGCGATCCCTAACGCGACAATGCATACGCAAATGTTTGCCGTGTTTTCGGTTTGCTGGTAAACCTCTGCAACCAACAATGTCAGATTTACTTTCGCCACAAGTTCAAATAAGTCGCGCATTTACTAATGTGGGCGTTGACTTTGCTGGCCCTTTTCTTATCAAGAGTTCAAAACGTCAAAATGCTTCCGTTCTAAAAAGCTATTTATGCTTATTTGTCTGTATGTGCACCAAAGCGGTGCACTTATAGCTCGTTTCTAAGTTGGCCAGGGAGGCTTTTCTAGCCTCATCTACAAGATTCATTTACCGCGTGACCTCCGCAAAAACGTCTGGTGGTCTTCTTACGCGCCCCCCTACAAAACTTATTTTTCTTCCCAATTAGAAGTAATTAATTTTTATTTATTTTACTCTTTCCTTCTTTATTTACCAAAATTGTCTTTTTTGGCAATCACTCCGAATGTTTGATGTATTAGTTTGTTTGTTCTGTAGCTATTTTTCATTGTGGGTAGATTTAATTCACTAAATGTTAAGTTTATTTAAGCATTATATTTTATTTTTTCCTTCCATTCTGGAGCTTACCGCGTTTCTTGCTCCTTATCTGAGCCCGAATATCGGCGGGTAAGCCGTAACCCTGGCTGGAAGGAAATGTCCAGTCTCTCTCTTATAACCTTAAAATTTGTTTAATTTTAGGTGGGCGGTATGTTCACGCCTGCCATTCAATTCCATCTATTTCCCCACTTATGGCTCTGTAGACACAATCTAAATTCACTGCTTAACCTTCAAGTAGTATTTCTTGAGCGCTTATTTAAGTACGTTACCATACGCGCCAGTCTGGTGAAGTGTTTAAAGTTTCGCGACAATTCTTGAATTCTTTCCTTTTTTAAACTCTCTACCTTAATTACAGTGGACCAGTACTGGAACGTAGGTAAGTACGGCCTTCATTTATCATTTCTATGAATTGTAACTTATGCATATCTACCGTTTTCGCGTAAATTTAATTACAAGCTCCTTGCTCTAGCTATCGAAGTTCTACACAATTAGACTATTTAATAACTCAGGCCCTGAAGTTATTAAATGTACAAGAAAATTAATAACTTTAGATGACCCAGACGAAATAAATGACGCAATTAAAAATTAAGACGAAGACAAAACCTACCATCGTGGAATCAACGAAACCCTAATACAACTCATAAGGGGGTATTTTTTTTGGGAATTAAACCACTCATAGTTTTTAAACTCATCTTTATAAATAAGAGGATATTACTTTAAAGACATGAAAGAATTAACCACGGATTTTATTAACCAATGCGAACTATGCGACAAAGCAAAATACGACAAGTCACCCTCAAAAGTTCCCTTAATGTTAACTAAAACACCCGATAAACCTTTTCAAAAATTAAATGCAGATACTTTGGTAGTAGAAGCCCAAAACTTTTTAACAATCGTAGACGCATTCACCAAAATAGGCCAACCGATACCCATCACTTCAAAAAATAGTATTGATGTAACTCAAGGATTCTTACGATATTTTACAATTTTACGGTACATCAGAAACAATAACTTTAGACAATGGCAGCGAATTTAGAACTGAAACAATACAAAATACTCTAGAACTCCATAAAATAAAAATTCATTTTATAACAGAGAATTACCCGAAGTCAAACGGATTAATTGCAAGATTACATCTAGCCTCATTAGAACAAATTAGACTGTTAAGGTTAACTTATAAGAAAGAATATATCACTAATTTAATATCATACACACTAATTGCTTACAACAACACGATCCACTCATCAACAAATTTTACACCCCTCGAATTAACATTAGGACACTCAGATTACCGCAACCCTTACGATATACATTACAATAATGAAGTATACCAACACCATGCTAAAGACCATGAAAAAAATTAAAAACAACTTATGATAATGTAAAGAATAAATTAGATAACGATAAAAAACGTATTACAACAACCCGCAATGAGAACGCCAATATAAATAAATTTTCAATAGGACAAACCACGTATGAGAAAAACTTTAAAGGTAAAAGACACAAAACTGCCTCCAGAAATTTGGGTTCGTTTGAAATCAAAAATATATCAGATAAAAATGTAGCCGTAGTAGATAAGGGAAAATACTAAAATATATTTATTTAAAAAACGTAAGACATCTTGTAATTTTAGATGGACAGCCATCACCCTTGCCGGCAACCTCTACCCTGGTAGAATCGACGACGACATATTAGTCAAAGACATTAAGAACAACCTCGGTATACTACCAGTAAAATTGGGAAGTATGCAAAACACAATATATTATTGGACATTCGCACAGAAATTTGATTTAACAGAATCTAATATACTCATATTTGAAAAAATAGCCATAGTAAAAGGTTATGTAAAGAATCATGAAATTACGTTTCTAATAGAAATTCCCATAGTAGAAATCAACCTTTATAATTATCATTATTATTCTTATTATCATTCCCCATGAACGTTACTAGCATGTAACAAGTTATTATTCCTAGTTGCCTTTCCTAAATGAACTTAGGTATGGCTTCACGAGTGAAAAATGCAAATAAGTGGCACCAAGTCAATATTCATGCCAATCATTAACGACAACAGCTATTCAAGCAGGTAACCTCTGTGAAGGACAATTGTTAAGATTCTTTAATCACTATGAGAATTGTGATCCAAAACCAGTACAAAGTACGAGTATGAAAAATCAAAAAATTACGGACAACAAATGGATTGCTGTATTTCCACAAGAAGTAATAGCAACCACCCATTGCAACCAAGACGAAAACAACTTAGCATTAACTGGAAGTAACGTAATCACCATAAAAGAAGATTGCTATTTAAAATTGAAAACCGAAATTATTCGAGTATACCAAGACCCGACAGTAACGAAGAAATTCGCAAATTTATCGAAACTAAAGTTTAAGATTACACAACCGGAAGACGACGAAATCAGCAAGAAACCAATGCAACTAGAGCACCTAGAGCTAGACGACCTCAACCAAGCCGTGAAGTTAATATACAGTTACAAAGAACACTTAAGTGAATTAAAAATGCCAAAATTACATTATGACAAATTAAGTGTTTGGACAAATTAATTAATTATTGTCATCATTTTATTAACTATGTATTTATTGTACAAAATATATCTTAGATATAGAAACAAAGAAATAAATTTTAGTCATAAGAAACAATAAACGAAGGTAAATATAAAAATAATAAATGAACCCTTAGGGAAAATGAGTTTCAAAAATTAAGTAAAACCCGTAATTTTCATCTACGTCGAGAGGAGTTACATATCCCCCAAATTAGGATATATGTGTAATTAAATAGAATTATTAAAACTTAAGTTAGATTGTTACAATGTATAAATTGAAGGACATAGTTGAAAGAGGTTAATGAATGTTCACAAGCCAGACATGAAAACGGAAACAGACGTATTCCAGACGCAACACGAATCTGTAGGTGCAGGTCATAATAGGTTATAAGGCAGCAATTATTAGAATTAAAATTACTAAAAAGTAATACATTGTATTAAATACATAAATAAGCAAACATGAGCTTTGCGGTTCCCATAAGCAATGTGAGGGGCAAGAATAGCATAAATATTCTCGAGAGCTCAAGATAGGCAGTCAGTCTAGAGCTTCACAACTTTAACATTGTTGGTAGTTCAGCTACTCACCGTAATTTTTAGTTTATTTAATTAATGAAAGTCAACTTAAAAATATTTCCACACGTTACTGCATATAACATACTTGTAAATTAAAATTAATTGTAAATTCTGTATAAAATAAATTTGATAGAAAAGTTTTTTGATAAAGCTTTTTTAAAAAGCCGCTCCTAGAGACGCAAAACCTATCTCGCGGCAATATAATGTAACTAACCGCATACCAAAATTATCCAACTGTACTTGTTCCACCGGCAGCTTTGCTGGCATACTTTGAGTTTACCGTAGTGCTAACTAAGCGGTTAGCAAAATTATGCACATCCAACGGCTTTGCTGGCCTGCTTGGAGTTCAAAGTAACGATGTTTTTAGTCGGCTGATATACTTTGAGTTCAAAGTAATACACTTTTTGTGTCGATTGACCTACATTGAAACCACAATCACGTTGATTTTAGTAGATTTACCTACAAACCATCGCAGTCACTTCATTTTTAGTCGATTGTCCCACATTGAATCTAAAGTCGCAGAGCTTCTAGTCAATTGACCTACATTGACTTCAAAGTCACGCAGTTTTACTACTGTAAATGCATTTTACCCAAGCGCGACAACTATAACGAGGGACTTTCTTTTACCGTGGATGTGAAATATACGTACATTATATGGCCTTTTAATACTAACAGCACCAGTAGTTTAATAAAAGGGGAGGTTATAAAAAATGCTTATATATATATATATATATATATATATATATATATATATAAATTATTGTTAGGTTAAAGTAGTTCATAAGTCTTTGAAGAATTGCGTAGCTTTAGGTTTTTGTTTAACTTTTGTCTTACAAAAAGGACAAATTGTTTTAAAACTGAAATTAATGGTTCTATAATTGTCTTTAATTTGCTAGAATTAGTTAAAAATATATTTGATTGTCTGAAATGTGTATAGTACAATTCGCAATCATAGTTATTTCAGTAAAGTAAATTAAAGCGTAGTAGGTAGTGGGTTTTTATTTATTTTTTTGTGATTTGTGATCCTAGGCAACCCACGATTAATTGCAGTGAGTTTCATTGGCGTCCCAACAAATGGGACTAGAGGACCAAAAGATTTGAAGAGGATAGGAAATAAACTTTGCTACTATTTGTTATAAGAGGAGTTACTGTGACAAAGACGGAAAGCGGAATGGGGAATAAATCAAAAAAACTTTGGTACAAAAAGAAGAAGAAACGAGGAACTATGTAAAGTTTGGCTTGATTAATGAAAAATTCAAATTCAAGTTTAAGGGTAAATAGTGAAGTGTTGAGTGATAGTTATGAGGAAATAGCAAAAATTTAATGCAGGGTTGGAGGATATTTGAAGAGGTATTACTTTAAAAACTGATTTTGATGATTCATAGATGGGGAAAAAAGGAATGGAAGGGTAGCGGAAAGGATCTGAAAATAGTAATATTTTTGAGAAGAGGGAGAATGTGGCTTTTACCACACAGAGGATCAGCGATCTCCAATACTGGTAGGAATTGGGGAATAGATTGATAGCATTTATGCCTGACAGGAGAACAAATTCGGTTATGGTTATCAACAAACCGGAATCATTTTTTCGGGACGCAGAAGATCCTGAACAAAAGCGATTAGCTTTAGCTTTAGAGAATTTAAAGGATTTGGCTGCAAGTAGCTTTAAGATTAAATATCTGTAATGTAAGAATTTTTGTGATTTTAAGTAGAAGTTTTTAGATAGATATTGGGATGTTTAAACTCAACGGAAAGTTTTCCATGATTTTAAGTGTGGTAAGCATGAAGGAGGTTTACGCGCCAAATATTTTCTTAAACATTATAAGGACGCGGTTTATTTAGAGGGATTTCTAGAAGAGAAAAAAGTTTTTGACATTTTGGCTAATCATTTTAAAGCATCTGTAGGGATATTATAAATGCAGGTGTAGAAACGATCGAGAAATCGGAACAAATCTTAAGTAGGATCGCTGAGATAGATGTTAGTACAGGAGTTGCTTATTTTGGTAATGGTTTGAGAGGTCCCATGAGGCAGGGCCGAGGTTATGAAAGGATATTGGAGGGTTTGTATTCTGGGAATTCTAATCGAGCTTATACTAGGCCACAGGAATCGAGCATTGAGAGATAATGATAGTCGAAATTTACCTAAGGAATGCCATAAAAGAAACACAGTAGTAACTACACCTTTAAGCCGTTGCAGTAAAGGTTTAATAGAAGACGAAGAGATAACAGCGAGGGGTATTTTACAAAAACGGCTAAAGTGCAATTGCTGAAATAAGTGAATAGATTTAAAATGGGCTGTGTGAGTTAGGAATTCTTTAAAAGATTTTAGAAAGGCATCTCCAAATTTTGCGGTTGCCTGCTTTAGGTGTAGCTGTATATAGGGCTTTGCAGGGTATGTGACAGTATTAAACAGTTAGTTTATTTAAAATTTGAATTTAGTGGGATTAGATTTGGGTTTGCGTGTGTGGTCACTCCAAAATTAATCAGAGAAGTAATATTGGGTTGCGATGGGGTGACTCAGATTGTGGTGTGCATGGATTTTGATAATTATGCATTAACAAGCGAGTTTGATGGAAATAAGTGGAAAATAAAATTGAGTAAAACCGGTATGAAAGAAAATTTAATAGCGCAAGTATATGAAGTGAGGCTAAAGAGCTGGGGCGCGGTAAGAATTGGGAAAACGCAAAAATATTCCTACAAAGAGATGTAGACCCCTGTGAAGTTGGCACGACATTCTTTAAATTTTAAAAAAACAATGATAGTTCTAGTAGCACTTTTCATAGTTCTAGAGTTCCTGATAGAAAATAAAAAGAGTTCCGCATTTTTAATACAAAAAAATAGCAAATGAAAAAATGTCGTGCTAACTTCGCGAATCTAGCACGACACTTACTCCTGTAATCTATAAGAAACCAATAAATGTCACAACTTTTAGCAAGAGTTCCCGTTAGTCCTAATCGAGTTCAATCTTTATATGTAATTAAAGTACAAAAATTGCAACAATTAGGTTTTTTGCATAAACGACGTATATTGCATCCAGCACGACACTTGACGAAAAAGTGTCGTGCTGATCATTTCTACCGAATTTTTCGATATATATCGACAGTTCTACATGAGTTCTAACAACTACGACCACTTTTAGCCTGAGTTCCAGTGTCTAACCATTTTTAAATAATCCTTTAATTTTCGGTCTAGCACGACACTCGGAATAAGTGTCGAGCTGATAATTTCTAACAAATTTTTCGATTTATATCGAAAGTTCTACATGAGTTCTAACAACTACGACCACTTTAAGCCTGAGTTCCAATAGCTACCCATTTTTAAATAATTTCTAAGTTTTCAGTCTAGCACGACACTCGGAAAAAAGTGTCGTGCTGTTCATTTCTAGCCAATTTTTCGATATATATTACTCATATTTAGACCAGGGTAGAAAATTAAATAATCACATCAAATAATTTTAATCACCGTGTAGAAGCTTTGGGAAAAGGTACGCGTTATTAAAAAACCGTGAAGAATAAAAATTCATTCGTTTCATTAAAAATAAGAGATTTAAATCATTTACAAGACGTTTGCTATAAAAAAGGAAGCAGTATTAAAATGCTCTACGTGTAATTTAATTATTCCGAGTAAAGAAACAAATGGAAATTACGTGCAAAATTTATATTAATTAACTCAATTTTAAGTAACCGGTATTAAACAAAATGTACAGAAAATAATTAATATTTGATTAGGAGTCACTAAAAAATTAAAGGGTATTATTTTAATTATAGTTAATTGGACCATTAGTAACATATAATATCTATAAAAGCTAGTAAAAAAACCCAATAATATTCAGATCGTAGAAGTATTATGTTTGAACACCTGCGTAAAATTTGCAGATAATTAATGGTTACAGAGAATGCTGGAGAAACCGTAGCTTAATAGTTACGGGAAATGCTAATAAGGTGGGGTTATTTCACAGTCCACATGGACTGAAATAATCGATAATAAAGAATATCAATTTGCACCAATAAGAACAGGGTAGATAGAGACAGATAATATGCGCAAGACCGAGACACATATAGTAAAAGGCGTGAGTGGAGCAACGTCACTGGGTTGCGATTGGTTGAAAGTAAAAGGTAAACTTGAGAGGTAAAAATAACATTTCTGTATAAAAATTAATTAGTTATTTCCAGACGTTGCGGAGCCGTGTCGAAATTTCTGAGATTTAACTGGTGCGAGTGCAAATTTAATAAGAACCGACGCACTGGCTGTCGAGATGGGAACATAGTATACAAAATTCTAGAAACTGGCCGTTTTGAGGACAAAACCGACAGACGGGCTAACCACTATATATACCCAGGTTGATATGAGTTTCTCTCTCTTAGATTTTCGAATTGATTCAATGCGTTAAACAGTGCTTTTTAGTTTTCCGATTTTGGATAGAATAATTTAAACAGTTTGCTCGTATATTTTGGTGATTTAAAACAGTTTGTTCTTTACGTGCTACAATGAATGTAATTTAGTGCACTTAGAAAAGAAGATACAAGGTAATAAAGTTTAGTATCACTGTACCAATTAGTCAAATTTGCAACGACAAATGAATACACAAAAGTAGGCAGTTTTGGCGTATATTTGTGAAAGAAGTATGAATTTCTTTGCTATTTTTCGGGGGCGTTAATAATTAAATGATTCTTAAACGTGTCTGGATCCACAAAACAAGCTTCTGATATACACAGATGAGTTCCGGAAAAGCACTGAAACAACTTTAGATGAATGGTGGTGTAGAGAAAATGTTTAAAAGCGACCAGTAATCCGAGGACGTAAACATAACCCAGTTGGAATGGTGAAATTAGCAAGGACGATGTACATTGAAGCCACTAGTGCAGTAACCTTCAAGTAACTTATGCTTTGTTGTTCGATTTTTGATGTGTTGGTGTGTGTTGAATAACTTTATAATTGATTTACTTAAAATGGACAGTAGTGAAATTGTACTAACAGCAAATTTTTAATTTTAAGGTGAGATTTTCTTGTTTAAGTAGAAAAGGGTATTTAGTATTTATGTTCTGGATTATGATGAAAATTTGGGTATGTCTTTGAGCTCAATTAGACGAACCTGGTTAATTAACGTAAAGGGTGGTACATGCTCCCTTTGTACTCAGACTCAGGTCTGCATATATTGTTATATTAATTAGTAGGCATCCTACAAGGACTTTAATTCTGGATGCACATTAAAATGATAACAAATTTAATCTTGAAATTTTCTGATATTAAAATTTATGCTGAATTTTAATTTTGAAATTTTAATGTATTGTGAATATTGATGTAAATAGAGTTAACGTTAATGTTGGTGGTAGGAATGTGTTTGTTTTTTTTTATGAATGAGGATGAAGGTTTAACTAGGTGAGCAGCCGAGGCGGAAAAGAGTAAAGACGCGATTAACAGAAGAAAGTCAACGGACCAGTTAAGTTAATAGCTTTTTGTAGGTTTCACAGCATTCTTGACGCCCAATCTGTGGGGCTTGATTCGAAAACCGTAGTTCCCAGATATTGGAGGAATCACAGCATTCTTGGCGTCCAATTCGTGAGGCTCGATTCTAATACATGGATCACAGCATTCTTTGGCACCCAAATGTGAGGCTCGATTCTAATACCGGGACACACAGCAATATATATATATATATATATATATATATATATCGACAGTTCTACGCTAACTTTTAGCCTGAGTTCTAGTGTCTAATCATTTTTAAATAATTTTTTAATTTTTAGTCTAGCACGACACTCGGAAAAAAATGTCGTGCTGATCATTTTTAGCGAATTTTTCGATATATATCGACAGTTCTACATGAGTTCCAACAACTACGATAACTTTTAACCTGAGTTCCAGTGCCTAACCACTTTTAAATAATTTTTTAATTTTTGGTCTAGCACGACATTCGGAAAAGAGCGCCGTGCTGATCATTTTTAGCGAATTTTTCGAAATATATCGACAGTTCTACATGAGTTCCAACAACTACGATAACTTGTAGGCTGTGTTCCAGTGTCTAACCAGTTTTAAATAATTTTTAGTTTTTGGTCTAGCACGACACTCGGAAAAAAGTATCGTGCTGATCATTTCTAGCAAATTTTTCGATATATATCGACAGTTCTACATGAGTTCTAACAACTACGATTCCTTTTAGCCTGAGTTTCAGTGTTTAACCATTTTTAAATTATTTTTTAATTTTTGGTCTAGCACGACACTCCCAAAAAAGTGTTGTGCTGATCGTTTCTACCGAATATTTTGATATATATCGACAGTTTTACATGAGTTCTAACAACTACGGCCACTTTTAGCCTGAGTTCCAGTGTCTAACCATTTTAAAATAATTTTTAATTTTTGGTCTAGCGACACTCGGAAAAAGTGTCGTGCTGATCATTTCTAGCAAATTTTTCGATATATATCGACAGTTCTACATGAGTTCTAACAACTACGATAACTTTTAACCTGAGTTCCAGTGTCTAACCAGTTTTAAATAATTTTTAAATTTTTGGTCTAGCACGACACTCTGAAAAAAATGTCGTGCTGATCATTTCTAGCAAATATTTCGGTATATGTCGACAGTTCTACATGAGTTCCAACAACTACGATAACTTTTAGCCTGAGTTCCAGTGTCTAACCATTTTTAAATAATTTTTTAATTTTTGGTCTAGCACGACACTCGGAAAAAAGTGTCGTGCTGATCATTTCTAGCAAATTTTTCGATATATGTCGACAGTTCTACATGAGTTCCAACAACTACGATAACTTTTAGCCTGAGTTCCAGTGTCTAACCATTTTTAAATAATTTTTTAATTTTTGGTCTAGCACGACACTCAGAAAAAAGTGTCGTGCTGATCATTTCTAGCAAATTTTTCGATATATGTCAACAGTTCTACATGAGTACCAACAACTACGATAACTTTTAGCCTGAGTTCCAGTGTCTAACCATTTTTAAATAATTCTTTAATTTTTGGTCTAGCACGACACTCGGAAAAAGTGTCGTGCTGATCATTCTAGCAAATTTTCGATATATGTCGACAGTTCTACATGAGTTCCAACAACTACGATAACTTTTAGCCTGAGTTCCAGTGTCCAACCATTTTTAAAAAATTTTTTAATTTTTGGTCTAGCATGATACTCGGAAGAAAGTGTCGTGCTGATCATTTCTAGCAAATTTTTCGATATATATCGACAGTTCTACATGAGTTCTAACAACTACGATAACTTTTAGCCTGAGTTCCAGTGTCTAATCATTTTTAAATAATTTTTTAATTTTTGGTCTAGCACGACACTCGGAAAAAAGTGTCGTGCTGATCATTCCTAGAAAAAATTTTCGATATATATTTAAAAATGGTTAGACACTGGAACTCAGGCTAAAAGTTATCGTAGTTGTTGAAACTCATGTAGAACTGTCGAAATATATAGAAAAATTTGCTAGAAATGATCAGCACGACACTTTTTTCCGAGTGTCGTGCTAGACGAAAAATTAAAAAATTATTTAAAAATGGTTAAACATTGAAACTCAGGCTAAAAAAAATCGTAGTTGTTAGAACTCGTGTAGAAGTGTCGATATATATTGAAAAATTCGCTAGAAATGATCAGCACGACACTTTTTTCGAGTGTCGTGCAAGACCAAAAATTAAAAAATTATTTAAAAATGGTTAGACAATGGAACTCAGGCTAAAAGTGGCCGTAGTTGTTAGAACTCATGTAGAACTGTCGATATATATCGAAAAATTCGCTAGAAGTGATCAGCACGACACTTTTTTCCGATTGTCGTGCTAGACGAAAAATTAAAAAATTATTTAAAAATGGTTAAACACTGAAACTCAGGCTAAAAAGAATTGTAGTTGTTAGAACTCGTGTAGAAGTGTCGATATATATCGAAAAATTTGCTAGAAATGATCAGCATGACACTTTTTTTCGAGTGTCGTGCTAGACCAAAAATTAAAAAATTATTTAAAAATGATTAGACACTGGAACTCAGGCTAAAAGGAATCGTAGTTGTTAGAACTCATGTAGAACTGTCGATACATATCGAAAAATTCGCTAGAAATGATCAGCACGACACTTTTTTCCGAGTGTCGTGCTAGACCAAAAATTAAAAAATTATTTAAAAATGGTTAGACACTGGAACTCAGGCTAAAAGTTATTGTAGTTGTTGGAACTCATGTATAACTGTCGATATATATCGAAAAATTGGCTAGAAATGATCAACACGACACTTTTTTCCGAGTGTCGTGCTAGACCAAAAACTTAAAAATTATTTAAAAATGGTTAGCTACTGGAACTCAAGCTAAAAGTGGTCGTAGTTTTTAGAACTCATGTAGAACTGTCGATATAAATTGAAAAATTCGTTAAAAATTATCAGCACGACACTTTTTTCCGAGTGTCGTGCTAGACCGAAAATTAAAGGATTATTTAAAAATGGTTAGACACTGGAACTCAGGCTAAAAGTAAAAAAATGTAGAACTGTCGTTATATATCGAAAAATTCGGGAGAAATGATCAGCATGGCACTTTTTTCCGAGTGTCGTGCTAGACCAAATATTAAAAAATTATTTTAAAATGGTGAGTCACTGAAACTCTGGCTAAAAGTGATCGTAGTTGTTGGAACTCATGTAGAACTGTCGATATATATCGAAAAATTTGGTAGAAATGATCAGCACGACACTTTTTCGTCAAGTGTCTTGCTGGATGCAATATACGTCGTTTATGCAAAAAACCTAATTGTTGCAATTTTTGTACTTTAGTTACATATAAAGATTGAACTCGATTAGGACTAACGGGAACTCTTGCTAAAAGTTGTGACATTTATTGGTTTCTTATAGATTACAGGAGTAAGTGTCGTGCTAGATTCGCGAAGTTAGCACGACATTTTTTCATTTGCTATTTTTTTGTATTAAAAATGCGGAACTCTTTTTATTTTCTATCAGGAACTCTAGAACTATGAAAAGTGCTACTAGAACTATCATTGTTTTTTTAAAATTTAAAGAATGTCGTGCCAACTTCACAGGGGTGAGATGTAGGAAGTGGTTCCAAAGAACCAAATGTTTGGTCAATAGGTTGGTTTACTCGAAGACAATAGTACTATATTTTCTGAGTAATCTGGTCTTATGCGGGAATATGAGCATCCAATTAACATGAAAGACAATACTCCCATTTATTTAAAAATTTATCCCGTGGCTTACGCCTACAGAGGGGAAGCTAGAAAGCAGATTAAGGAAATGGTGTTGTGGGAGATTATTCAGAAAATTCTGATGGAATATGTAAGCCCATTAGTGGTCGTTAAGAATGCGGATTCGTCGGTACGTGTGTGTGTATTGACGCGTCGTTTAACTTTAAAATAAAAAATTACAATGACATTCCGCCAATTCCAAACAAATTTATGATTCAGTTTGTGGCCCATCCGTTCTTATCTAATCTTGACCTTATAGTTTCTTATTGGCAAGTTCCCATTAAGAAAGAGAATAAAAAGTACGTGGAATTTTCATTTAAAGGAAAAACATCTGCAATGTGTTTCCGTTCGGCTTATCGATGTCAGTGAGAATATTTATTAGAGGGTTAAAAATGATGTGGCTTATTTCACTTTTGCGTATGTGGTTGATTTACTCATTTCCTTGTGGAACACTTCGAGATTTTATTTAAAAGATTGAGTGATGCAGGTTTTACTTTGAAATTGAGAAATGCAATTTTAAGTAGAGAGAAATCAAATATTTAGGTATTATACTTGAGTCCAATAGCATTCACGCAGACCTTGAGAGGGTGGAGGCCATCCAAAATTTTAGGCGAACCCATAACGTAAAAGGATTAAGATCGCTTTTGGAGTTGGTGAACTTTGAAGAAAAATTTGTCTAGAATTTTTCAAAGCTGACTTATGCTCTTCTGCATCTGTTAAAAAAGAGATCTCGATTTGTTTTAGTATCTGTTAAACAAAGCGCCTTTGAGGGGATTAAGTCTACATTTTTGAAATTTACTGTACAGTTGCATCCAGATTCACGGAAAAAGTTATATATTAGTACGGATAGTTCTGCCTATGGATTAAGGGTATGTCTGTACCAATTGTCAGAGGACGATATTAGGCAAGTTATTGTGATCTATGACCGTACGTTAAAACGAGCGAGTTAAACTATTCGGTGACTGGAAAGAAACTTGAGACATTTTATCGGCGTTGAAGCAGTGGTGTGTTTGCGCTTGGCCGAGATCTTACTATTGTAACGAATCACAAAAGTTTTATCTTTTATTTGTACTTACAAATTACTCAATTCTCGTTTATCCAGATGGGTTTTTCTTTCACAAGGGTACTTCTTTAATAGCCAATATTGTAAGGGATCAGAAAATGTTATTGCCGTCGCTTCATCTCGGTTTTCGAAGATTTTGGAAGACAAGTGCATTGCGGAATCACCAAATAATAAAAATATTCACAATAGGCATTGTTAAAAAAGAAATTCAGTCCATTAAAAACGGACAATTTATGAACCCTTTTAGGGTAGCAATTAAGGCAGAACTAGATATAGAAGATGAGGTTAAGAAATGCTTAGACGATTGGTACGTGGTGCATGAGGAGGTACTGTTTAGGCGAGGAATTGACAGAGATAACAAGTGTCTTAGGATTTGTGATCTAAAATATTCAATCATTCTGATTATTCTAGAAGAGCATTATAAATATGAGGTAAGAAATTTTTTTGAATATTTGTGTAAGCATTATTTTTGGTCAAAGATGAGAAAGACAGTAATCAAGTAGTGGCTAATTGTGATACGTGTTAGAAAACGAAGTCAGCTGAGGGGTGTCATGATCCATTATACAGTACGCTCCCTCCTGCATCTCATGAATTAGTTTGTGTAGACCTTATTGGTCCATTGTCAAAAGATAGAGGTAGGGTTGTACAATTGCTTGTAGTCGTCGAAGTTATGTTAAAGTTAGTCAAGCCGTATCCACTTAAATGTGGAACGGATCGCAGTATTGCGGGTTATCTATTAAATAGATATTTTTCTGAAGTTGGAAAAGCAAACCCTATTCTTAGCGATAATGCTGCTTGTTTTACTGGAAAGCTATGAAGAAACACATTAGTTGAGGAAAAACTTCTGATGGTCTATTCGTTGGTTTATTTTCCACAAGGGAATAGTATGGAGGGCATCAGGCTTTTACGGGCAGGTTTAAAAAAGGGAATTAAGTGCTTGTGGGACCTCAACTTAGTCTTCCTTGGATAACAAAACCATTAAAAAAATTTTATGCTCTTTAAGCGTTTGGCTACCGTTGCTAGGGTAGCTAATATAAATTCATATCAGATTAAGGAAGACCCTACGGATTTATCTTTGAGCGTCCAAGATATTGTCAATTTAATACCTTACATTTTACCGGTTGACTCTGTCGAATTAATTTATTCTGCTCACAACCATTTTAGTTTGGGGATGGTGCGCCAAGCCAGTGCTGTATTGCTATTTAATTCTATATCTGATATAATTTTTCTCTCTCTTCTCAATTTCAGAATTCGAATTAAATTATATTACGTCCTAAAATAGAGATCTAGTAGTTCACTAGGTATTCTTAATGCTGTTTACTATAAGTGAGTGATATGTGTGTTGTTAAACTGTGTGGAAGTGCGTGCGACTACGGAAGACAGCAATAAGCAGGTTTAAAGGAGTAAGATCGTGCGGGTTGTTGTTACAACCACCCATGAGGTTTGTTCTACCGGGAAAGTTAGAGAAAGTGGCTCGGATGTGGATTATTTAATTCGAAACGGAGAAATTAGTATTGTTAGAACATTAGTTATATTCTATTGTGTAAATACTGTTCAGCTACATAGTGCTCGTATCCGGGAGATAAAATAGCTTCTGGCAACAAAATAACCAGGATAACTAGGGAGGAAGCATACTCAGGTACCGTACTCTCCATGTTTATTGCATAAGATTATTTGGGCTCGTTCGATGAATTTGTGAGCTGTTGTAAATGTATCTTCGGAGATTTCCTGGTAGTTTTATTTTGGTATAGCCAAAGTATTTTTTTGTAAATTAAGTTCAATCAAATAAGACAATGCAAGTACTTCTTTTCCTCTGTATATAAAGTATACGTTTATTATCCGAAATTTTTAATACCTACCGGGCTCCTTGTTTAATAAAACGGTGGTTATAATTAATGCTTATGAATAAGCTATTTATAGAGAGGTTAAAATAGTTTGTAAGTCTTTGATGATTGCCGCAGTTTTAGTTTTTTAACCCCTGTCTTATAACAGGGATACATCTTTTAACACTAAAATTATTGTTGTTCGATAGTTGTCTTTAAATTACTAGATTTAAAAGGAAACACATTTGATTGCCTCAAATGTGTAGAGTAGAATCCTTAATTACAGTTAGTTTATTAAAAAAATTAAAGCGAATTACGTTTCGGGCCTTGGAAGCGGTGTTTTTAAAAACTATTTTTAAACTTGTAAAAATTTTATTAGTTTAATCAGACATTAGTTATGGAATTTTGACAAACAGTAGCAAATACTCTAAGTCAAAATAAAATAATTAATTAAACTAATATTAGTGCGAGTAACCTAGCTAAACAACAATGTTAAAGCTGAAATACTCAGACTGACTGACGGTCTTGGAGCTCCCGGGGTATTTATGTTTTCCTTGTCCGTCACATGTCTGTGGGAACTTGCAGAGCTCATGCCTGCTTATTTTTTAATTCTATTCATCATACAATGTAACAATCTTACTTTCTAGGTAATTACGGTTCTTAACCGTCTGTGACCTGCCACCTGCCGTATCACTATCGTCTGGAATACAATGTATTGCATCCGTTCTCACAACTTGCTTGTGAACTTTCATTAACCTTTATTAAATTATCATTGAAATACAATGTTGCATCTAACTTAGTAATTCCTTATAATTCTTAATAATTACTAATAACTTCTATTTTATAATACATATAAAGATTGGCGGATACATAACTATCGTAGTAGGTAATCCTTTTACTTTTTTTTTGTGACTTATGATCCTAATCAAACCACAATTGACCCCTGTGAGTTAGAGTTCTAATCAACTGCAGCGTTTCATCTCTAAGTTCACTTTTTTCTCAAAAGATGTCCGTGCTTTAAAAAGGTCTAGAGACAAGCTTTAAGGGGTAAGACTTGTGGTGTCCAAATAGTGTGACGTAGCCCGTAAATTTTAAAACATACGGCATCAATGATACTAGATGTTAAATTTGGCTAGCAGGTTTAACGAAAGAGTTAAAGGCTTGTTGTTTACAGAATGTTGTTATCCGTAAATTGAAAATATACTAAATTGCAAAATAACGGATAGTGTTATATGTTTTTTAAAAGGTTTAGAAAATTACTTAGTGCTAATATTGTGTAACGTGACACCCTATGGCAAATTAAAAAATATATGCGTGCAAGTATTGTGGATAAATTTGCCTGTGTAAAAAAGGGGTTGCACATGCATTTCTAATGGGTGTTAATTTTTACTTAAGTGGAATAGTTTTGTACTACGACGGAGATAGTATGTATATAACTCAATTATAACGCAACTTTGTAAGCACTAGCATATTGCAGCGCCATAAAATAAAGTTTCTCCATTACTACTATATAGACCATCATATAATAGTGCAATATAGTAAGACATAATTTTGTTTTAGGCACTGTTGTTGACGAGATACTAGTCGCATAGGCAGTTGTCTTCAGTTTGAAAGGAGGCAGTTGAATAGGGCGGTGTTACAAACATGAAGCTGTGGAGCATAATAATATTGCTGAAAATAAACTGCATATTGTTTCTTACATCAGAAAATGGTAAGCAATTGTATTCTGCATAAGTACTTTAATTTCAATTTGATATTGTGAACCAGAATAATACTTAAATTATTAATTAGCATATATCTATGTGTATTTAATAAAGTGCAAGCTGTCTGCATAAGCTGTTTAATCCATTGCTCAGGCCAAAAATAATGCTAGTGTTAACTTATTAACTATGTAACAACCCGATTTTCAATCGCTTTGTTGAGCATAAATTTTATAATTATTTTTTATATAATGTTACGCTACTGCGTACCAATTCTTATAGTATTAATAGTTGACACAATTTAATTATCACTTGTATATTTCACGAATCGTGGTGGAATTATATGTACGTTTTACAAAGCCTGCATACACCGTGGTGGAATAACCTCATACAAGCGAATTCTTCTATATTTTAAAAAGCTTTCGTTATACATCTACGGTACCTGAGATCGCATAATATTTACAATACAATGTAGTGAGAGGGTTTAGTTTCTGGTATTTAAACATATGGTGCGGCCTATGGCCGCAGGACCGGACGAATTCATTGGGGTTTTTGCAGGAATGTGGCTGCAGGAATGTGGTTGCAGATGTAAAGAAACAGCAATGATTCTTGGCTTTTTTTGGTGTGTGGTCTTTGGGGACAGACGTGTTTATGTGTGTGCTTAGAACACGTGAGTATTTATTTTGTTGGATGACATTTTTTTAATAATGCAAAGCAACCCTTTGCTATGAGTTTTATTTCGATTCTGCGTCTCTTTTTGTAGCGTCTTATTAATTTGTAGGAAGGATTACTTTAATTCTACATAGACGCTACGACGGTGTGCTATTGCTTAGGGTTATTTAAAAGAAAATTCCTTTGCTTCAACTACCGGTCATTGGAACGTAATAAAGACGTGAACTAACCTTTGTTAATAGCTCAGTAAAGAAAGCTTTTTCGGATTTACGTGTCAAACTTTTGTAGTGTTGTAAAGGTTAATTATTATAGACCAGTTGATACTGTTTACTTTTGATCGCGGAAATGTATGTTCGTTCTACCTATAGTCGCTAAAGACGGGGTGCGGGAGCCGTGTTGCGAGCTATAGTCCGGTCTGTTTTTTGTGAATTATATTGACATTAAATTACGTTCGCGTGTTCCAAAAATAATCATTGAAGAGAGCATACGGTATTAACCCATGGAATCCTTGATTTAATCTGTACATACGGATACCGTGTTGTAAAGACAGTAATGCATAGTTGTGTTTCACAGTGCTTTTGTTAATATAATTAAAGATCTTAAGTTAATCCTAGTTAGGCTAAAGATTAGGTATATGTGACGACGTGCACGTCCCTAGATATCAATTAGGTTAGATAGAATTACGTTTATATTATGTCGGAATAGTGGGCCCTGTAGGCCCTATTTCATTTCGAGTTCAAGACTGTTAATTTATTTGTGTATATATCTGCTTTTCCGGACAGTCGATGGTATAATAAAATGTTATTTCTTTTTTCTAAACTATGAAGTTTATTTCATGATTACTTTTATTAGGTATCAGTGCCTTTCCGCTGATTGGCGCCCATGTTTATTATAAATTGTTAATATATGTATCGATGATTTTTATCCATATCGCATATTTGGTAAGTACAAGCAAGAGTTTAGTTAAGAGTTTGAACCACGACCTACGCCGCTGAGTTTAGTCTGCCTGGCCTTAATTAACCGTCTTGACTGGTCTTTACAGGCCCTCGACGGACGGTTGATTAGGTATTTATTACACTAGCGCCTAACGCTTGGGGCTCGAATTTTGTATCGTTTTTACGTTGCTCAATTTTTCAAACATAATTGTACTGACGCAGACACTTTTGAATTGTTGTGCTGAAGCATTTGCTTTTACTTGCCAAGTTGAATGTACATTATAATTTTTTGTGGAGTTAACATATGCGTGTATTTTGAATTTATTGAACTGATATTATTATTGAAAATGTTTATAGTAGAGTCTTTAAAAGCTGACGAGCTGAGTCACGAATTATTAATTCGAAATTCAGATCCTTCTGATAAAACTGTTGATGTTAAAAGAAAATTATTACGTTCCAAACTTGCATTAGAAAAATGGATGTTTCAATTTTTTCTAACTACGAAAAATTCAAATTAATCAAAAGACGAATTAAATTGTTTAGAACAAAAATTAATGAATTGGAATCCTTGCTTCATTCTTATAAAATTACTCCTAAGAAAAATGAATATTTACGGTTGCATACCAGACTTTCACACGTCTATCGAAGGTTAACATACACAACCTTCAATGAAGAATATTCTTCATTTCATTCACAAATATTTTCTCGTTGTATTAAGTCTATTGAAATGTTAGAGCAAGTCCATGAAGAACAAGAATTTAATTCTAACTTTACGTATTTTTCTTTAGGTGTTAATCGCGACTCTACTCATGTTCCTACCGGAAAAGACCTACCTTCTACGTCCAACGTTGTCACCCACACTGAGCCTTCAGTTGGTATTTCAACTAAGGACCTTAGTACCTTAATTGACTCGCTTAATAGAACTCGTTCAGCGGTTCCGATTTATAAATGGGGTCTCCAGTTTACGGGTGATCCGAAAATATTTCTGTTTTATCTTTCATTCAACGTTGCAATGAGCTTCAGGTTGCTCGGAAGGTTTCTTCTGAAGATTTATTCGAAGGAGCCATTGACCTATTTTCTGATTCGGCTTTGGCTTGGTTTAGAGCCACCCGTTCCTCTGTTCATTCCTGGGATGAATTAATTTACAAACTTAAACAAGACTTTCTCCCCGAGGACTACAATGAAAATTTATTGGCCGACATAAAGGCGCGAAAACAAAAATTGAAGAGTCCCCTATTGTTTATATTTCTACCATGGTAAATTTATTTGCTCAATTGGATGAAGCTATTGCAAACTCCGAACAACTGAAAATTATTAAAAGAAATTTGCAATCTTTTTATGCCACTCAATTGGCTTTGATTGAGGTTACGGACATTTCGCACCTAATCTCTTTATGTAAAACCTTGAAGCTATTAAATTACGACATGCACCTGTCGAGGAGCTTCCCACTTCCAACAGATTGCCATTCAGTCCAAATCCTAGGGTCCTTGTTTCACCTACTACAAAAATATAGTAGCAAGAACTGATATTTCTAATTTCTCAAAACGAATACTGCCAAGTCTACTACAATTTGTTTCAACTGCAAAAATTAGGTCATTCATTTCATACCTGTGCCGAAAAGCGCGCATTATTTTGTTATTTGTGCGGACAACACGATGTTACTTCATTGGATTGTCCAAAATGCTCCCAGAAGTCAAAAACTAGTTTCGAAGAGTCATTTCGTTAGCCGATGTACCTCTTCACCAAAATTTGCGCTGGCTGACAAAAGATTTGGCCCGATTGGCTTCAAAAGTCAAAATTTTTACAAACTACTAAAATTTCTTCTAATTTCTATAATTCTGAAAGAGATTCCAGACCTCATATCGCTGTTAAAATTTTTAACGATAATTTAGTTGCTCTATTGGATTCTGGCGCAACGACCACGATATTAGGAAATCGGGAATATTTTTAATTGACAAATACGATTTAAAATTAAATCGTAACGATGAGTTTTCGTCACTCTCTACGGCTGATGGTACTTCACAGTCTATTCTTGGTAAGATTACTTTGCCACTTTGTGTTAATGGTCTCACTCATGAATTATCAATTTTGGTTTCTGATACAATTGAGAATGCCCTTACCCTTGGTGTAGATTTTTGCCAATTATTTGAAATTAAAGTAGATTTTCTACAAAAGAATTTTTGCTTGTTCTTCTGAAATTGATACTTTTCATATGATTAAATGTGCTGATGAATTGGATGAAGGTCAAAATCCGAATTGAATCGTATTATTTCTTTATTTAACTTACTTGATCGTCCAGAATTGGGTCGAACTGATAAAGTCACTCATACTATTATTACTGGCGATGTTATTCCAATTAAACAACGTTATTATCCTTTATCACCTGCCATGCTAGCACATGCAAATAAAGAGATTGATGAGATGCTGGCTCAAGGCATTATTAGCCCGAGTTCTAGTCCTTGAATTCGCCGATGCTGTTGGTTAAGAAGAAGTCGGGAGAATTTCGTGTTTGCTTTGATGCAAAAAATTGAATTCTGTAACAAAAAAGATGCGTATCCTCTTCCATTTTTAAATGACATACTTGATAGGTTTCGCAATGCCAGGTACTTAACCTCTATTGATTTAAAGAAAGCTTTTGGCAAATACCTTTAGACGCGGCGAGTAGAGAAAAGACTGCCTTTACAGTTCCTCGCCGAGGTTTATTCGAGTATAATGTAATGGCTATGGGTTTAACCAACGCGCCTAGTACACTTCAGCGGCTCATGGAGTCTATTTTTGGCCATTCCTTGTCGCAAAATGTTTTGTTTATTTAGATGATATTATTGTCGTATCGAGTACTTTTAAAGAACATATTGAAATTTTAGAGGAAGTTTACAAAAGACTTAGAGATGCGAATTTTACCATTAATCTTTCAAAATGTGAATTTTGTAAACCCAAGTTATTATATTTGGGTTATGTTGTTGATAAAGAGGGTCTTCATACCGATCCTTCTAAGATAGATGCTATAGTCAATTTTCCGCTACCTAAGACAGCCACAGAAATTAAACGTTTTACTGGAATGTGTTCGTGGTATCGTCGATTCATCAATGATTTTTCCACAATTTTGGCTCCGATTAATGACCTATTAAAAAGCAAAAGGAAGTCTCAATCTATTACCTGGAATGAAGAAGCTCTTAAATCCTTTGCAAAAATTAAAGCTTGTCTTGGCCAGGCTCCCATTTTGGCTAGCCCTGACTTTACTAAGCATTTCTACTTACAATGTGATGCGTCGAATTATGGTGTTGGAGTTGTGCTGACTCAAGGTGAGGGCGACAACGAAAGGTAATTGCTTACGCATCTCGTGCTCTTAATAAGGCTGAGAAAAATTACTCGGTGACAGAAAGGGAATTGTTAGCTGTCATTTTGGCATTCAGAAATTTAGGCCTTACATAGAAGGCACACACTTCAAGGTTATTACCGATCATCATTCTTTGATCTGGCTTAATAGCCTAAAAGATCCTTCAGGTCGATTAGCGCGTTGGAGCGTTAAGCTTCAGCAGTTTGATTATGAGGTGATTCATAGGAAAGGTAAACTACATGTTGTACCTGATGCTCTTTCCAGAGCTCCTGTTGAAATTAATTCTTTAAAATTTTCTTCTGATGATATCGATGACTGGTACAAAAAGATGCTATCAGAAATTTCTAATAAACCTGATTCTTATCCGGATTGGAGAGTTGAAGATGGAAAAATTTATAAATATATTTCTAATAATTTATCAATTGAATCAAATTTGGTGGAATGGAAACTAGTTGTTCCAAAGTCGAGTCGTAATGAGATTTTGCAAAAGTGTCACGATGACCCTACCTCGGCTCATTTAGGAGTTTTCAAAACTTTTTCAAAGATTAAAGAGTTATATTATTGGCCCAAAATGAAGTCGGACATTTCTAAATATATTCGCAATTGTAAAATTTGTTGTGAAAGCAAATCTGCTCAATTTAATCATTATGGATTTATGGGCCAGGAAAAGCAGATCTCTTTCCCATTTCAATGCCTTTCTATCGATTTAGTTGGTCCTTTTCCTCGTTCAAAACAAGGAATACAGTTCTTTTAGTCATCAGTGATTGGTTTACCAAATTTACTCTAATCCACCCAATGCGCAATGCCTCTGCACAACGCATCTGTGAATATATTGAAAATTATGTGTTTTTGGTTTACGGGGTTCCACAAATTTGTATGGTGGATAATGGTCCCCAATTTAAAAGCGTTTTGTTTTCAAAATTAATGAATACTTATAACGTTCAATCCGTTTGGTTTAACGCAAATTACCATCCGCAGGTAAATTTTGTCGAAAGAGTAAATAAAGTTATTGGAACAGCCATCCGTAGTTATATTAAAGACAGTCATAAGGAATGGGATGTTGAAATCCATAAAATAGGACACGCCCTCCGAAACGCTGTTCACGAATCAACAAAATTTTCACCATCATTTTTGGCTTTTGGCCGTACCGTTCCTATTTCTGGAGATTTTTTTGGTCGGTTAAAGAATTTCAAAGAGGATGAGTTGTTTTAGAAAATCGAGAACAGTTAGTTCGAGACATGAATGAACTATCTCCAATTTTTCGGGAGGTAAAAGAAATCTTCATTTGGCGTATGAGCGCAATACCCGTTCATATAATCTAAGACGAAGACCTTTGAAGTTTAATGTTGGTGATATTGTTTGGAGAAAGAATTTTGTTCTGTCGGATGCTACTAAATCATTTAATAAAAATTAGCTCCTAAATATTTGGAAGCTAAGATAATTGAGGTTGTTGGTACTACGACTTACCGCTTAGCGACGGTGGATGATAAACCGTTGGGTATTTTTCATGTTAAAGATTTAAAGCCACATTAAATATTTTCCTATTACCTTTATTCCCAGTTCTCAGTTGTTAAGTTGAATTCAAGCTATTGGATTTAAGCCTTGTGCATTCACTAGTATTCACATTTTATTTCTGCCTTTGCTGGTGCAGAGGTTGTTGTGGACGTTGGTCCATACACTTATTTTTGGATTTCGCCTAGAAGTCTATTTTTTTGTATATTTTGTGGGTTATTGGATTTGAGTTTCGTTGGTGTTGGAACTGATCACTCCATTCACTTTCGCTTATTCAAACTCTGTAGTTGCAGTTTGGACTGCGCATTTTATTTAATGGAAGCTTGGCTTCTAAAGTAGATATTTGCCGATTATTAAGTTTTAATACTTAGGAACTTAGCTTCAAGAGTTGGATTTGTAACTATTGTTTCGATAGTTGCTGGAGCTAATAGTTTTCAAGTTACCTTTAATCACTTAAATGTGTGAAACATTTTAACTTGTTGGAGGTTGTAGCAAGTCATTTTGTTTTAGAGTTTCGATAATCGGTGTTAGGTGTAGAATCTAATATTGACTTGGTGAATTTAACGTATTTCAAGTTCAAAATGTGTTTAGTATGGTTTCCTTACGTTGAGAGGTTGAAGGGTTGAAATTTCTTCCCGCAATTTCAACTTTTGTGGGTGTGTAACAACCCGATTTTCAATCGCTTTGTTGAGCATAAATTTTATAATTATTTTTATATAATGTTACGCTACTGCGTACCAATTCTTATAGTATTAATAGTTGACACAATTTAATTATCACTTGTATATTTCACGAATCGTGGTGGAATTATATGTACGTTTTACAAAGCCTGCATACACCGTGGTGGAATAACCTCATACAAGCGAATTCTTCTATATTTTAAAAGCTTTCGTTATACATCTACGGTACCTGAGATCGCATAATATTTACAATACAATGTAGTGAGAGGGTTTAGTTTCTGGTATTTAAACATATGGTGCGGCCTATGGCCGCAGGACCGGACGAATTCATTGGGGTTTTGCAGGAATGTGGCTGCAGGAATGTGGTTGCAGATGTAAAGAAACAGCAATGATTCTTGGCTTTTTGGTGTGTGGTCTTTGGGGACAGACGTGTTTATGTGTGTGCTTAGAACACGTGAGTATTTATTTTGTTGGATGACATTTTTTAATAATGCAAAGCAACCCTTTGCTATGAGTTTTATTTCGATTCTGCGTCTCTTTTGTAGCGTCTTATTAATTTGTAGGAAGGATTACTTTAATTCTACATAGACGCTACGACGGTGTGCTATTGCTTAGGTTATTTAAAAGAAAATTCCTTTGCTTCAACTACCGGTCATTGGAACGTAATAAAGACGTGAACTAACCTTTGTTAATAGCTCAGTAAAGAAAGCTTTTTCGGATTTACGTGTCAAACTTTTGTAGTGTTGTAAAGGTTAATTATTATAGACCAGTTGATACTGTTTACTTTTGATCGCGGAAATGTATGTTCGTTCTACCTATAGTCGCTAAAGACGGGGTGCGGGAGCCGTGTTGCGAGCTATAGTCCGGTCTGTTTTTTGTGAATTATATTGACATTAAATTACGTTCGCGTGTTCCAAAAATAATCATTGAAGAGAGCATACGGTATTAACCCATGGAATCCTTGATTTAATCTGTACATACGGATACCGTGTTGTAAAGACAGTAATGCATAGTTGTGTTTCACAGTGCTTTTGTTAATATAATTAAAGATCTTAAGTTAATCCTAGTTAGGCTAAAGATTAGGTATATGTGACGACGTGCACGTCCCTAGATATCAATTAGGTTAGATAGAATTACGTTTATATTATGTCGGAATAGTGGGCCCTGTAGGCCCTATTTCATTTCGAGTTCAAGACTGTTAATTTATTTGTGTATATATCTGCTTTTCCGGACAGTCGATGGTATAATAAAATGTTATTTCTTTTTTCTAAACTATGAAGTTTATTTCATGATTACTTTTATTAGGTATCAGTGCCTTTCCGCTGATTGGCGCCCATGTTTATTATAAATTGTTAATATATGTATCGATGATTTTTATCCATATCGCATATTTGGTAAGTACAAGCAAGAGTTTAGTTAAGAGTTTGAACCACGACCTACGCCGCTGAGTTTAGTCTGCCTGGCCTTAATTAACCGTCTTGACTGGTCTTTACAGGCCCTCGACGGACGGTTGATTAGGTATTTATTACAACTACTGTACCCGGAAGCATAAAACGCTTAATAAACAAAAATAACAATGGCTAGAAGTAGCTATTTTGTGCTCATTCAAATCTATTTGTAATGTATAGTACTTTAAAAAAGACGCTATACCTATACCAATTCTATTCTATTGTGTCAACCATGTTATTTTACACGCGTACAAACCTGTATCCAGGCCTCATGAGTTAGTTTGAATGTTTACTTTAAAGTATATTGTACTGTAATTTGAATATCTTTGCATACTTACTTTAGTTACGTTAACATCTTTGATGCATTCCCATCATTATGAAACTGGTTGCGTACTTTTCGAAACTCATTTGCAAGAAGATTATCCAACGATATAGCCATAACTTAAAGCTACTTAATAAGAATAAATTTAGTTTCGTTGTCCAAGTTATGGTAAATTAATAATATGTATCTCTTTTTGTTTCATCATCATCATCATTAGGCCTTCAGTCCTAGAACTAGTTAGACGCGTACCATCATTGTTCCCTATTCTGAACTAACCTACAGATTTCCCTGAAATATGCACAGTTTGCATCTATAACTGTCTGATCTAGGACTACATCTACCTCTTTTTTCCTATCTCTGCTTGTAATATATCACATACTATTCCCCAAAAATGCCTTAGAACGTATTCCGCCCTACTATTTCTCTTTTTCCCCAGATATCCTTGTTCCCCTACTATTTCTGTAACTTATTTGTTATTATCTTTGTCTGTCCATGCTATCGTCCTCATACATCTGAAGCACATCATTTCAAAAGGCTGCTACCGTTTTTCTGTCTGCGTTTCAGACTTACCGTATTTCATAGGCATACTGTGCTGTGCTCCACACATATGCTTTCAACAATTTTCTTCTTATTCTATGTTTGTTGTCTTTCCTCATAGGCGATGTTCTTTCTTGATAGATGCAGTTCGATCACTTTCTATTGTTTTACAGTTATATGCCCTATTTCTCTGACCTTCAATGGTTGTGAAAGGAGATAAGCAGTCTGTGGCTGCCAAGTTCCCCCAACACTTAACCATTTGGCGGTTTAATATATTTTCCAATTTATCTTTTCCCACAGTCAACATTAGTTGCAGGTGTTTCGCAGCCATTAGGTTATTCGTCTCAAAACTGGTTGGACACGTACCCGCACTTATTTATATTCTGAGCTAGCCTACATAGTTCCCTGAAATTCTCACACAGCATGTGTATTCAGGTTAATCTTCTTTGGGAATTAAACCACTCATAGTTTTTAAAATCAACTTTATTTACGTTTCGATCCATGACCTAGGATCGTTGTCAAAATAATAATAAAACTTCAAGTTTGACATTTATGACATAAATTGAAGGTGACTTTGATTTATTGATGTTTGAAATATTTGGTTTGAGTATACTAAGCAAAAATTTTTAAAGTTTAACAGAATGATTGCCTTCAATTTGTGTTGCGACCTGGGATCGGCTTTCTTTAGGTAGCCAATACGCTTAACGTGAAATCAGCTGATTAATTTTTATTGGTAAATTTTATATAAATTCAATAACTTGGAATTGGAAAACATTTTTTAACATGTTTCTATTTATACAATTGAGAGGATGGTTATTAAAGAAGTGTGCGATTGCATTATTGAAAGGCTTAAGTAGTCGTTTTTTTTATATTTATTTTGAGGGAGAAAATTCATTATGATTTAAGTTACCTCTTTGGTAGATTTTAGCATGGTTCTGAGGCGACTCTATGACGGGTTTACACTTGTCAGATACCAATGTTGTTCTATGAAGATTGTATATGGATCTGAGGCGACTCTATGGCGGGTTTACACTTGTCAGATACCAATACTGTTCAACGGAGGTTGTATATGGTTTGGGGTAACCTTATTGTGGATTTATACTTGTCAGATACCAATGCTGTTTTACAAGGATTGTTAATATGCTTATTTTTATGTAATTAGTTATTTTATGTATAAATAGAAATCATGTATTTAGGCTGTATTTCATGTTAATATCGCAAGGAACACCCAGGAAAAACTTGCAATGCTACCTAGATATTGTGGGCATTTGATTTTCATTTGTTATTTCTTTTGTTATTTCTTTTAGTAATGGAATCCATTGTTTACTGAAAGTCACGGATTCGTTTGCAACTCAGTTATTTTCATGTAGGGTTATATAAGCAGTTACTTTGACTTTGCGTTTTTGGTGGTTTTCTTCTTTTTCTTCTTTTCTTCTTTTCAGGGAATATGTGTATTCAGCTCGTTCCCTTTCTATTGTTTTCTAATTTTATACCCTATTTTACCGAGATTCAGTGAAGGAGGTTAAGCAACCTGTGGCTACCAAGATCCCCCAACACTTAGATATTTGCCGAAGTAATGGTTTTCCAGTAAATCCTTTTACACACTTAACATTATTCGAGAATATTGCCCAACCAATTCTTGCAGTTACTTATAATAATCATCATGTTTAAGCACAGTTATCTTTTCGTCATTAGTTTATCCATCTTGGGATTGGTTGGATGCGTACCTCCATTGATTTCTATTCTGGGCTAGCCTACACATCTCCCTGAAACCTCTACAGCCTACATCTTTTACTATCTGGGTGCAGTAGTCTAATCTAGGTCTGCCTCTTCTTGTCTTTTTTCCTATCTCTGCTTCTAATATATTCCGCACTATTCCCTCATGCCGTGGTATGTGGCCTATCATCCTATCTCTCCTATTTTTTACCGTTTTCCACATATTTCCTTCTTCCCCTACCATTTTTAGTACCTCTTCGTTCTTAACTTTGTCTGTCCACGATATCTTCATCATACGCCTGTAACACCACATTTCTTGTCCGCTTCTCCTACTGTCCAGGCTTCACAGCCGTACAGTGCTGTGCTCCACACATATGTTTTAAGCAATCTTTTCCTTGTTTCTATGTTTGTGGTCTTTGAGCACAGTAGTTGCTTTTTCTTGTTAAATGTAGCACCACCTTGTGCTAATCTTTGTTTTATATCTTTTGTGCTTTTCCCATCTTGCGTTATTTGGCTTCCTAGGTAGCAGAAATCCTTAACCTCTTGTAAGTTCGTGTTAAATACTTGTATTCTTGTTTTTGATTTATTTTCCCCACCTTTGCAAACTAGAACTTTAGTTTTGTTAATTTTCATACCGTATCTCTCTGTTAGAACCGTTTCCATTTCATTAAGAGCAGCTTCTAACTCTTCCTTGCTAGACGCTAATACCGCTATATCAAATGCAAATCTAAGCATATCAATTTTTTGTCCCTGCATAGTAATTCCAAATGTCTTCCTGCATTTGACAGTATTCATTGCCTCTTCTATGTACAAGTTAAAAATCAATGGGGATAGTTCACATTCCTGTCTCACCCCTTTCCTAAAGTTTACTTCTCTACGTTCCTGCTCTAATTCTATTACTGCTGTTTGCTCTTTGTATAAGCTATGTACTATTCGTCTATCCCTATAACTCATTCCAATCTTTTTGAGTATTTCAAACATTTTTTTCCAATTTACATTGTCGAATGCTTTTTCCAGATCTACAAACCCTATATACATGCTTTCCCTTTTCTATTGTTTTCTATTATCACTCTCAGAGCTAAAATAGCCTCCCGTGTTCCCCTGTTTCGCCTAAACCCAAATTGGTCTTCTCCTAGTATTTCTTCCGCCCGTTTTCCATTCGTCTTTGCACAATTCTAGTTAATATTTTTGACACGTGTGCTGTCAAACTTATTGTTCGAAAATTTTCACATCTATCCGCGCCTTTCTTTTTTGGTATAGTTACTATGATGCTACGTTTGAAATCTTTGGGTATCTCGCCTGTCTCATACATATAGCTTACAAGTTGGAAGAGACGTTCTGTTACTGCTTGTCCAGCGGCTTTTAGAGTTTCTGCTTGCACCTTATTTGTACCCGGCGCCTTACCATTTTTCAGACTCTTTAATGGTAATTCAAACTCGTCTCGCAGTATAGGATATCCCAAGTCATCATTTTCAATGTCTGATTCCTGTTCTAATGCAGTTAGTTCCTTTCCTGCATATAAATTCTCTATATATTCTTGCCATCTACTCACTTTCTCTACGTTTTCTATAATGACGTTTTCTTGTGCGCCCCTTATACTTTTGCTATACGGTTTTATATCCCTAAAATTCATTCTAATTAATTTGTATGCTTTGTCTGTCTTTCCTATTTCCATCTTAGTTTGTACTTCTTTGCACTTTTCATCAATCCATTGTTCTTTAGCTTTCCTGCATTTTCGAATAATTTCCCTTTTTATGGCTTTGTATCTCTGTTTTCCTGTTTCGTCTGATTTATTTTTGTATTTTCGTCTTTCTTCTATTAAATTCACGATATCCTTTGTTATCCATGGTTTCTTATTTTCTTTTTGTGTATACCCCAAAATATCTCTGGCCGCCATGGCGAGGCTGAATTTAATGTTATTCTATTCTGTTTCTACTTCCTCAGTTTCAGATATTTTCCCGATATCATTCAGCAATTCATTTGACTTTTTTTCGAATCTTACTTGAATATCTTATCTTTTAGTTTCTCTAAGTCCAAGTGCCTTTTTCCGTTCCTTTTTTCAGATTTTTAAATTTAAGTACGGCCTTCATATTTACGATGTTGTGGTCAGTATCTATATCTGCTTCTGGGTAGCTTCTACAGTCTTTTACTTGATTCCTAAACCGTTGTCTAACAAGAATGTAATCTATTTGATATCGTCCTATATCTCCTGGCATCTTCCACGTATATCGTCTTCTAGCATGATGTTGAAATAATGTGTTGGTGATGATTAAATTGTTCTTGTCGCAAAATTCTACTAGCCTATTTCCCCTGTCGTTTCTCGTGCCTAAACCAAATAAACCTACTACCGCTCCTTCCCTACCCTCACCTACCACAGCATTAAAATCCCCCGTAATTATTAAATTTTTATGTCCTTTTACATATCGTAATATGTCTTTGATATCTTTGTAGATGGCTTCTACCTCTTCGTCACTGTAGCTAGAGGTGGGAATGTATACTTGTATTATTACTGTGTTTACCGGTTTAGATTCTAATCTAACCATGAGTACTCTTTCGTTCTTTTGTAAGTAATTTTCTATACAGTATCCTATCTTTTTCCGCATAACTATCCCCACACCCAAATTTCCGTCCTCTGCTCCTGTATGAATTGCCCTGAAGTCTCCACTCCAAAAATCCCCTCGCTTCTGGCTACCGAACTTCGCTGATCCCTACTATGTCTAGTGAAAACCTATTCATTTCGATTTTTAAGTTCTCTAGCTTACCTACTTGCTTCATACTTCTAACATTCCACGCTCCGACTCGCAGAATGTTCCCGGCTCTTATTTTTTACTTTCCGATAGCATCCTCCGAAGTAGTCCCCTCCCGGAGATCCGAATGGGGGACTATTTTAACTCCGGTATCTTTTACCCCAGAGAATGCCACCATGTTTGTTACAATTTAAGTACGCTGTGTACTTGGGAGATAATGTGGTGGTTTCCCGTTGCCTTCCACATCGCGGTAGTGTGTCTTAGAATGCCATACCGACCCCTATGGTCGCTGCCAATCTAAGTACCGAAAGAGCCGCTGCCCTCTTTCGGGGACCTGTCTTAGTCTGGTTCCTCACTAACGACCCTACTACTTTGGTTGGACCTGTAGTTTGGCTCTTTAGCTCATTAGAACACGCAAGCCATTTCATCTGTTCTAGTAATTTAGAACTTCGGCAAGGTGCAGGTCCATTCGAAATGGCTCTTTTTGTTTATAAAAAATAAAAGTATGTAACTAGCATTAGCTAAATTTCTAATTTAAAATAATCATCACAGATACTCATGTTGTAAAAAACTGTTGAAACCATGAGGGTGTTGTTACGGTATTCTGTGCAGACAAGAAAAAAGGTAGTAAAGTAAGTAAACAAAACTGCCCACACCGAATATCGCAAGGGTAGAATACGAAGCCAAAAGAATTGGATCTCCTGCTAGCTCAAAGCGTCGTAGAGTGGGGTGGGTCACAAGGAAAGGAAAATTGGAAACCTTAACAAGTAGATTTATTTATACACCGTTAGTTAAACATAGTACAAAAAAGAATTAAAAAAATTTCTACAAACTCCAGATCAAACATTTACGTAATCGTCTTACTATAACATAATAGAGGTAAGAGTTTCTAATAGTACCGAGAAATCTTATGAACACTGTATTTCCTTACCATGCCGTTCAACTCGTATATAATACAACATGGTAATATACATTTAAACCAATATAGGAGTAAAATCTTAAAATCTAAATCACATATATTGCTGTGATAAGGGGTTGTTTAGGGGTGTATTGAATTGTAAGGGTCGTGAAGTAACTGTAAATAGCAATAGGAATAAGAAAACTGCATTTATTTAGCAGAAAAATAAGTAATTCGTACATTATGTAAATAGCAAGCATTTAACACCCTGTATATAATCAGTAATTAACATTAATCAATGCAATAAGCATATCTTTCAACCATAGAACGCGTATTCAGCGGAGAAATAATCGTACATGTAATTAAAACTACGTTGAGAATGTTATACAAGTTTATAAAATAAAATACACAGAAGGTAAGACAAAAACCTGATAATTTCTCATACAATTACGCTTGTGATAAACAAGGAACAATATGCGCTTTGATAAGAAACGCATTTTCAAATAAATAAATACATAAACGAAAATAGTACTAAAGTTACATCATTTATTTTTGTATTATTATCCAAAAGCATTATCTATACAAAACACGTACGTAAGTTGAAAGTCTGGCCGCGATAACAAATGTTAAGGCAAGCAAAGGTGGCAAATAAACACCATGACACGGAAATACAAAAGAGTTGCATTACAAAACAGCTTCAAAAATACAGGAAATATTAAAGACCAAACCTGGTTGGTCGCGGCAGTCTGCAAAACTGCTTGGAAACCCAACCTAGATGTAGTGGGAAAAGGCTATTTAACACCCATCGGTGATAAGACCAGTCAGTCCACACTTGCAGCACGTCGAAGCCACGACACTTTTAACCAGAAATCTACGCGTCAAACAAATAAAGTTTAGAATATATCAAATTTATGTTATTATGAAAGTAGTGCTGTGCAACAATTACGTTAAGCATACATAAAGAGTTTTTGCCGTTTTTTATAGAAAACGTGAAAAATTGGGTAATTAATTTAAATTAAATATTTATAATCATATAGGGCTTCTAATTGGATTCTAATCCGCGTCGGAAATAATTACAATCTAATTGGCTTATAGTACAATTCTGGTACAATTCTAATCTGCGTCGAAAGGAATTCTAATCTTCGTCGAAAGTATTTACGGGAAGAGATTCAAAGCATATGCATTGAAATATAAAATAAAGAAGCAGGAGGTGATTTTTGAAAAACAAGGGGTAACTGTACTCAAATATTGGTTCAACTAAACAGAGCATTGGTATTCGATTGAAGACAGCAAGGGAGTGTTGATCCACAACACGAAACAACATATCACAGGTCAGATCTACTTAATTTTAAGATATTTTTCAATTTAAATTTTAATACTGAATTTATTCAATTTAGCCAAAACTTGTAAAGAAGTCAACAAGAAACATTGCATACGTTAAACTTACGTAATAAATCATAAAGAGGTCTAGAACGTACCAGATTTTTTTGTAAAGAGGTAGTTTTTGGTGACTTTATTTTAAATCAAAGGTATATAAATTTTGGGATATATAATCCATATGATATTAATGGATTGAAAGGTGTATTTAAAGAATTTCAAAAATTATAAATATTATTTCCTTTCATTATATGAATGTTGATCGACTTCGTTTATCAATTCAAACAGGTAATCATAAAGGGGTAAAAAAGAAAATTGATCATCGTAACGTTGTGCACTCTGTGTAAATTAAAAAGAGCTAGCCGTGGCATAATAAAAATAAAAGTAAAAGATTAAATTGAGAGAACACAGAGCGGTGGCGTTAAGTAGAACGTTTATTACACCGAGTACGGCGTTATCATATTAATATATTTATATATATATATATATATATATATATAATATCAATTTATATATATATATATATATATATATATATACTTGCATATTCTTTTCAATTATAAATATATACAACAACAAAATTAGACTTAATTTATACAGTATTTTTACCTGCTTCGTGAAAAGCACTTCCTAAAGGAAATAAGGTAACCCTAACTGAAATAAACCACGTGTTAACTGACACTAGCTTATAATTGAGTAAACAAGTTGTTGAAGTTAGCATTAATTTTAAAACAGTAAAAATTGTTATAACGCGATCTTTGGTTTATAGTAACTGTACCTTAGAACCAATCACGTAGTCACTTGTGCATTATTATGTGAAAGTGAATTTTCAGCATGAAGCATGTAATTTAGTGTAACTAAGAGTAAGAAAAGGTAATGCACTACGTGGTTATCAACAAACAAAAGAGGTGTCTATATTTCACAGAAGTATTAGTTAAAACACAAAAGAATATGTGTACCTTAAAAAGGGCAGCTGCCTCTCTCTAATACCATCGCAATGGATCTGGAAATAGGTGCTGCACTTTTCGAAGGACTGGAGACTCTAGAAAACTAAATTCGACTGTAACACTAAGCAAAACAATGTATTTTAATTGGAACCGCTACGTTACAGCGTTGTATGTAGGCTCGTTTTCAAAACTCGGTCTGTATTTATAGGAATGAAAACAGTGTGTTTTCGTTTCAAAACAATTCCCAATAATAGAATGTTAAATATTTTTCAAACCGCACATGCCAGATATTTTTCAAGCATCAGCTGCAAAATACTTACAGAATACGAATTGCAAGCCATATCCAGTTAAAGAAAAGAAAAAGCCTGAATATGCTATTATAACTTCCATGAATTTGTCCGCATGAGAAATCGACGTCTGTGTAAATGGTCAGGTAAGTTTGTAATCCTCCTTACAGCATTAAGAAGTAAAATGTGTAAGAGGTTGCATATCTGTTATAGAAACAATACCAATTTATTGTATCCAACAACAATACCAAGAATGAATTAACAAGGGGACGGTTTTACTGCTCGAAAACTTGAACTAATAGATAACAAACCCATTAAAAGTTTTATTACCATGCAGGTGATTGAAACGTATTTCAAAGAAATTATAACGCAACTAACAAAGCAAAACTATTATAGTATATATTTCAGTATTTATCGTTGTACTAAGCACTTGAAGGAATTTTATAGAACATTTTAAATAGTACACCTTTTAATTGGAAGGTAACCGTACTTGTTAAATAAAAGTTCGTACAATTTGAAATAAAATAGAGAGTGTAAAGTCGTTTAAGTTAGATATTTTTAGGAAGCGCTTCTTAATAAGAAGTAAAACGAAGTAGTTAGAAATAAAAACTTATATACAGCATGCAGAAATCAATCGATTTTGGAAATTTAATATAACAGACTTGAAAACAGAGTTGCAATCTGTATAGCAATTCTTTCATAGCGCCTCGTAAAATGTTGGTTCCATTAAGCTACAATGTAAAAGGTTTTGAACTGGAATTGCATACGTGGCAACTTGTGACGTTTGCCTTCCTGTTTAATATAACTATACGGATGCTTTCTTTGCTTAAATCGTATCAGCTGTTAATTAAATCGTTCAACAAACCGCTACATAAGCCTAACTTATAGCACCTTTGATAATGCTTTAGAGTGCATTTTCGTCAACTAAGGTACATTTTAGATAAAATGGAACGCTGCATGCGCTTCCAACAACGCATTCTCACAATTTTAATTAAAAAGGACTATATATATATATATATATATATATATATATATATATATATATATTGATGTGATAATAAGGTCACGAGAGGTCACTGGGCACAAAACTCTCAGAAAACCTACCCAAAACAGAAAAAGTAAAGTGTCCCAATATTTAATTATTCCCTGTATAAACATAGAAGCGTATTCCCTTACAGAAAATAAGATTGCCATGTAAAACATCACACTTGAAGTACATATAGCGCTTCCATTCCATTTAAAACGAAAGACATTCTTAAAGACTACTTTAGTATTTCTTTATTAATCCGTGTGTAAATATTATTCTTCTAGAAAATGAAAGTATTATTGTATTTATGGCAGACTCAAAAACCGCGAAACGAGCTTAAAGTGCACATGCAACAGCATTCGTTTTTGTTAAAAATACCAATTCCACGAGTTTCTAAAGCAAAACATTTCTTTCAAAGGAGCCAAACTTTAAAATCCGTATGAAAAGAATCATTGTAGGAAAATATCTTGTAGAACAAGTTATAGTGCATTTATGAAGATCGTCAAACAAGTCTAAAATGTAAATTCAATCTTTAGAGGTACCACAATAAACGTTATTTATTCATAACGTAATACACTGCATTTAATAAAGGACAAATAGTCCAGAATTTTTTAATTCATTTACATTACACGAAAACAAATAGGGCATTCCTTCGAGAAGCGTTTTCAAAGCTATGAACTATATTTACGTTAACGAGCCAATTATTTTCTATCAATAAATACAAGTTAAACTCGTATAGAGCAACAATACCAAAAGACTATAGAAACAGATAAGATAAGAAGTAATGACTTTTTATTACTTTTTTTACTAGCAAAGAATGGAAGACTTCACGAACGCCATAAATTTTATACTGACACCTCATCAAAATTATAAAACGCGAAGTCATAGTAAATTTTTGCATCGCGCAAATGTGTCTTACTACTACAAGGTAATCAAACGACGACTTATTAAAATTATTTGTTATATAAAGACGAAAATGAATTAGAACGAAATCATTTATTTCGTAACCATCCAACGTATAATAAAAGATTAATAATTTACTCAGTTGGTGTTCCACATGTAGCATAGAAGTCTGAACATAAGTTATGAGGCATAATTATTGTATAGGTAACAATGACGATTTATTGCTTCAATGCAATTAATATTAGTGCAAGGGCACAATAGATGTACTTTCAAAGACATATACTGCGACGAATGGAAAATTAATTGAAATTGAGCTCTAAAAATTTTTGGAGCCAAGAACTTTTCAATGTCGTTAATTCCAATGGATATATTTTTTATGAGCAACAACAGGTGGTCATAAAGAAGAATATCAAGAAAAATTTAACAATCCAAGCTTCAAGCATAACTTTGTTTAATAACTTAACAGGATATTTAAGTATTATTGAGTAGATTAAGCTGGAATAAAATTTTATTTTGCCTATAAAAATTATTTGTCAATGGATAGCTTATTTAAGCAATTTTGAGGGCAGAGTTCGAAGCGTTTGGTCCTTTCAAAATTTTTTTAGCTATGGGCGTTGATTAACTACACTAAGAAAGGGGGTAATGCAAGCATATTTAAATTATTCAATAAAATTTAAAGTAAATTTTGTGACTCGCATAGGAGATATCTTGATGTTCTCAACGTTATGATGATATGGGTCAACCAAGGAGGATAGAGACCATGCCAAGAAGCCAGCTTTTAAATACATTTAGCTTCCAGAAAAATAATGTACAGAAGAGATATCAAGGCAGACTATTTGAAAGGGGAATAACCAAAGAAATAATTGGAATAGAAGAAATATTACTAGGAGAGACGGGAGAAGGGAGAATAATGAATTCCGGACCCTTGAGAATAGAACCGTTACCCAAGAAAGAGAAAAAATGGCAAACGCACAGCGAAATAACTTGAATAGTAGCAACGAAAATAGGACATATGCAGAAATAGCTAATCAACCTGGAACGTCGAGTAGGCAAGATTTTTAGATGCAGACAAATCAGACGATAATAATACAAAAATTAATAAATATGAACATGCGCGTGAATTTATAAAATTTGAGTTGGAAAATGAAGAAAAAATTAATGAAAGAATTGATTTACCACTTATAATAAAATTGCAAGTAAAAGGTAAAGAGATATAATTACTGGTAGATACAGGAGCTGAAGCAACATTAGTAAGTGAAGGTTTTACTAAAGATGATTCAGAGAGATTAATGCAGAAAGTTATCCCTATTAAAAGAAATAATTTAATATTGCCGAATAATAAGAAGTTTGCAGTTATCAAGAGTATCATAATTCTGAAAGTTAAGTTGGGAAACATGAAGGTGGGGCAAGAGTTTTTAATAGTGCCAGGATAAAGAGTTGATGCCGTTCTGGGAATGGATTTTATAAGTAAAATGAAAGGTATAATAGATACCGAAAATAAGGTGGTGATTATGGGAGATGAGAGGATTAAATGAGATGAAGAAGTCCATATAGAAGTGCAAGGCGATTGTAGAATTTGAATCAATTTGAGAAGGAGATGAAACGTGAAGGAGATAGAAGTTTAAGTATTAAGTGCCCTGCTGAAGTTAGAAGAAAAGTTGTATCGTTTTTAGAGAAAAAGGCAGAATTATTGAAAATTGTAAGAGATGATGTTGAAGAGACAGAAATAATAGACGAGGCTGATGAAAATAGTATGATTGCAGGTGTTGAAAAGAAGATAAAGGAACTTTCTGTAAATGCAGCTCTTAAAAATAAAATAAATAAAGGTAGTAAAATATTACATAATGAAGAAATAATTTGGAAAATAGAACTTTATAATTCGTTTGGGATAATTGCGATTAGAGAATCATAGTGTTATGTGAAATGGCCTATGTGCAAATATGGAGGAGTACCGTTTGGTTTGAAGAAATATTCATTTAAATATGCGGATGTAAGAAAGAATAGGAAGCGCAGGAAAAAAAAAGAATTTATTGAAATGAGAGAGGATGAAAAAGTTAAGAGTATAAATGTGAATTATTTTGTGAAAGAAGAAGATAATGTAAATATGAGATCAAATGGTGATTAAATGCCGGGTGAAGTTATAAATAAAATCGAATCGTTGTTAAAAGGAGAAATCTTATAGATTGAAAGATAGAGACTTAAAAATAGTTACTGATTGTGAAAATAAGTTAGAAGTCATTGATAGTGAACTATAATATATGCATTTAATACAGAGTAGTTCAAAGATGTATGGTTTAAAAGTAACGTAAGAAGGCTAGATGTGAAAAATTATAGACCATCGTTTTTTCGTGTAAGTAGTATAGCTGAGTAGTTGCTGGGACAACTTTATGAAGTTTAAATCCCAGTTCACAAAATCATGATATTCGCTTAAATCTTTCTTCCAATTATTTAATTAAATTTTTAAAATAGCTTTTTGTGTCTCGAAGAATTTTCCCTTTTTACTGTATATAATTACATTTAATAATTTCCATATTTATGCAGGTTGTAACGGTTTTATTTTCTGTCATTATGTCTACAGATATTTAACCTATTTAATTAATAATAACCAACTTAATGCATAATGATGCTACACAATCTAAGAAATACATATTACATATTGTCAAATACAATATTAAATTTCAATTCGGAAGTGTAAAGTTTTAAATTATGCGGTGAAAAAAAATACTTTTTCTTAGTGTCATCTTAAGAGTTCCCTCTGTTAGACAATTGTAAGATTAAGCTTGTTGTCAGGCGGTAACTCGCGTGATATTATTACTTTCAACTCAGCTGTCGTCAGAAGAGGTCAATTGTTCCTTGAACGCAAGGACAATGACGTTTATTGAATCCACGTGTTGGAAGCACACGAAATTTAAATTGTCTTCTTGATATGATATCGTCTCGGCCATGCGCACTTTTGTTGTCCACACTTGCTGGAAAATAGCTCGCAGAGGACGAGACGTTATTTTGTTTGAAGGGCCTTTGGTTAACAGTAAGTAGTACTGCTTTTGTAATCTTACTAAATAAATATTTTCAGTGCAACTTTTAGAAATGAACTTTTGGTTAACATGAAATTCTTAGTTAGCATGCAATTATAGTTAACATGCAACGTAGGAAAATTTAGGAAAATTTAATTTACGTATAACTAATTTATTTGGACAAGAAATGAAATTTATCAGTATTTAGTAAAGTTTAACCTTTGTACGAATGTCGATTTGGCGTGCATCAATTATTTAATATGGACGCTGTGATATGGTTTGGAATTTCAGTAAGCAGCTAATTTGGTTGTATGGAATTGGACATTTTCTGTATTTTAGTTGTTGAAAGAAGCGAATTATAAATCATCAATTATAATTCCGGGTATAGCCCATATGCCTAGCAGGTATTTTTCCATCGGATGAACATCTGGTATGTAAATTTACTTTCATATATGTCAGCTGTCGCATGGATATAGCAGACAAACAATTTTTTTGTTTGATCACGTGATCTGAACTTCAAGTTAGGTGAATGACAAACTATTTATTTTTCATATTAAGCAACAGGAACCTGTAAATTTTCATTTTAAATCTTTTTATTAATACATTTAATTTGCGAAAGATGTCATTATGAGATAAGAAAAGTTAAATTCTTTATTTTATGAAAATTGATTTAATTATTTGAAACACGATTTACTCAAATCTAAGAAATTATATTTTTACATTTCATATTTCACTAATTGCTGAGTGGAATATTTTTGTGAGGTTAAGTAGTACTACCCAAACCAACCGAAATTGTTACATATAGTTAATTATTCAGAAAGTAAGCTCATGCTCAATCATTTTTAAATAAATTTTGCTAGACATTTCTAATAGAAATTACCATGTTTTAACGGTGAGAAGTACTTATAATATCAAGTACTTATGTACATATTTTTCAAGAATTTAAATTAATCAAACTTATATTAAAGAAAAAAGATGTTTTGTAAATAACATGCTAAATACTGAAGCAATAGATTTTTATTTTGGTCAAGACTATTCTTTTTAATTGGAATGAATGAAGGTTGATTCAAATTAATTTTTAAATTTTGGGTATAAATGCACAAACAGTGCTATCTTTGTTTAATCTGTTCACAGGTGTAGCAGTGCATCTATAAAGGTCAATATCGAGCCATAAGGTAAGAAACTTTAGGGATTGTGTTGCAATAATATATTGTATAGCGGTAATTGAATAAAGGTTTCCGCATTCGCCTTGTACAAGGGACTTATAAGGTCTTCTTCGTATAGAAAAATTCGGTGGCGCCATATTCCTTGCATTTTTGGTCGCAGTCCAACCCCGACCCACAGCTCATGTTCTACCCAGAGCAAATAGTTCGACTAGCCGCTTAGCTTTTGAGGTTTCCTCATCTACGAGCCATTTTCCACCGAAACTTGCCGTGGGCTCTATACACTTACTGGAAATCCTCGTAAAACTTTCTTGTGCCTTTCAGCTGGTCACATAGAAAAAAACCAAATAGGAAAAATCCCTTAATATAACTGAAAAGGCTATAAGGTTACGTTTAAAATATATTCCTTTATTCACTATTACATCTGAATAATCAATTATGGTATGCGTACTGCAGAGTTCAAAATAACATCTTCGCGACTTAAATGAATTGAATCGAATTTCTTTACATGTTGCTTGTTTGATGCGAATTTGTCTATTGATCTCCAATGTCAATTGCTTCCATTTATATATAAATTTTTTTTTTCTTCTAGAATGTACTAGTGTTTACATGATTTCATTCTAAATATTACACAACTTTCTGACTTTTTTTTGGGAGTTGCTCATTAGCGTTCAAAATCGCCAAGATTTATTACTTCTTTAGTGTTGATTTAAGTGCGCTGTTCGTCTTTTTCTATCTCCCAAGGTTACTATGTCGCATGGTACCCCTCCTACAGTGTTTGCGAAAGCTTATCTATTTTTATGGGTTTTTTAAATATTCCAGCGGCTTTATGGAAAGGAGGGGGCGTCGCTGTAAATCAATGCAGTAAGCATAAGACTACGGATCCCAAGGTCCTGGGTTCAAATCCCGACACGGCCGACTGCTTGAAAAATGGCAGGTAAGCATTTTTAACAAAAATTACGCCCTCGTTAGGATGAGAGGTTAAATAGAGGTCCCGTGTGTGAGTGTTGTCACGAACGTTAGAGAACCTTACCTTGCCTGGAACGGCAAGGGTTCGGCAGAATTCTAAATTTTCAGCCAACAAAAGATTTGCATCCTGGCCATTGTAGTACCTTCTGGTGGAGCATTGGAAATATAAATGCAAGGTTTCATAAAAGGGGCGGCTTCGTAACGTAGTGGTATATGCGTGACTACTCCGCCCAAGGTCCCGGGTTCGAATTCCGACACGGTACGCTTGAAGAATGTTAAGCGAGCAATTTTCACAAAAATCCGCCCTTGTTCGGATGAGAGGTAAAATGGAGGTCCCGTGTGTGAGTGTTGTCACGTACGTTAAAGATCTTTACCTTGCTTGGAACAGCAAGGGTTTGGCAGAATTTTAAATTTTCCAGGTAAAAGAACTTGCTTCCTAGCCAATGTAGTACCTTCGGGTGAAAAATCACATGTAGGGCTTCATAGAAAAAATTTATATGTATTAATTAGGTATTTACGGAGTTCTAAGTACAGATTACTCATCTTTTCTCTATGCCTAATATTCTAGAAAATTCTTTATTAAAAAGGAGTTTATGTAATCCATATGTCAATTTATATGATTAATTTAAGGTTTTATAATGCAAACCAGGTTTTACTTTTTAGAAAATAGTTGCCTTTACAGTAAAACGTGTTTTATTACACAAAATTGAAATAGAAAGTGGAGTTTTAAATACACGAAATTATTTATTTTTATGCACGGAAAGTATGTTCTTAAACAAACGAATGGCTTTGTATTTATCTTTAAATGATCGATTTGCATTCGCATTTAATACGTTTTAAGGTATCTTAAAAATAATTATTTTTACATATATGACTTTCATTATTTGCTCTGTATTTACAGTACCCTTATATCATACAGGGTGATTATTTATGCACACGGAATTGAATTTTTCGATTGCATATTAATGAATAAAAGTACGCTTGTATTATACGGGGTTTCACCATGAATTTTTGGAAATTTTTAATTTTTTCCCAATTCTTTTATATTTTAGCAGGCTTTATTTGTAGAATTTGGGTTTAAGTGACTTCTCGTGACCCATTATCACGTCAATATATATATATATATATATATATATATATATATATATATATGTAAATATATATATATATATATATATATGGGTCGACATAGTTACTGTGAGGTTTTCCTCCTGAATTAGCGCTGCAAAAACTGTCTAAAATATATTCTTGCACCACAATTTGGGTGTCATAATACTGTGAAGTTCACCTCAGCTGCTCCGCTCTTGAATTCTAAATCCACCAAAAACCCTTGAAACTAACACAAACGCTTACCTAGTACCGCTGAATCTAAAAACTCATGCTCACTGCCTCTATGCTGAAATCTAACAGAAGTTCACGCCCTACATACACACTTAAAATAACGCAGGTCACAAAATACATCGCCTTCTATTTACATGAAATAAATATTAAATTTTCAAAATACCTTTCATCATGTAAACCGCTAACCAGCCCTTGAAGATGATGCCGTCCAGTATGGCATTAGTCCATGAAACATCTCCCCGCTTGAATCACCATCGCTCTGTGTAGGTTGCTACCCCAAAATCTTTTCATTTAAAATAAAACCATTATCATCCAACTTCCATATTTACTCTTCGGGTTCCCATTTAAAATAAATTAATCAAAGATTGCTGCCTTCACCATCAAATACTCCCAAATTTTAATAGTTTTTAGACATTTATAAACCAAAATCGTAATTGTCTGCACTTACATCCTTCATCTACTTTTCGCTTAAAATGCTTTATTTGATTTTTAACTGACTTGACTTGTCATCACACTACACTAACTTATGTGCAATTATACATAAATTCAATAAAAGTTACTCAATGATACGCGAGAAATGAAGAAAAATGAAGAGAGCGTCACCCCCGTTGAATGTGGGTTATATAGGTTTGCTTACACCTCCCCTGTTTTCAAGTTCGCACGTAAATTTTTAACATACAACAATATTCTATGTAAAAGCAGTTTCCCCTGAATTATGACAACAAACACATTAAAATACTTGGTAAAACATTTACAACGGCCAACCGTCCCTGTTATTCAGTAAAAACTAGCCTCAACCGAAAGTCGATTCCCATTACGTTCACGCCTTCAAACTAAACAAACATCTCTCATCTCCCTTGTTCATATAGCCCCTTTTCACACATGCTTCCATCAGCTGGATTACTGCTATACCTTATACAAAACTGTTGCGCGTATACCTGTATTGTCCAATCATCTCCTACAATTTCTCTCCCTTGCTTTCAATCAATCCGTGCCTGCTTATAATATTCCTAGAAATTACTGATTTAGTTGCCCTCTCCAAAATGAGTTTGTTCGTCGTCTCCCTACTATACTATATCTATAATTAAATCCTAAAATCTCACATGTATTCATGCGTTTTTGCTCCGTCCTTGTTCCTCCATGACAGTTTGTTTTTAGTTTTCTTCCTATACTACTTTTATGATTAAAATCGATATCTTATACAAACATATTGCGTCTTCGTCATACTTATATGTTCTCTGTTCTGCCTTTGTTGTATATTGACTATACTAACTTCTAACGGTCGCTTTCCTTCTCGTTACACATTAATTTTTATAGGTTTGTTTATCGTAACCTGTTATCTTGAAATATTTCCCCCTCTTAGTTTGTGCACTATGCTTTGAAACGTTTCTGGTTTTACCCTTCATATTAATAATACTACTCTAACATATATGAAAAGTTTTTATGTTTTCGAATACTACCTTAAATAAATTAAAAGTGGTATTTTTACCTCGTTCTTTCGAATTCTTATTGTGCTATCCTACAACAAATATTATGCTACGTCTTTTCTAACTAAATACAATTAAAATTACACTAACCCTAAATTGTCATACGTTGACTAAGCTCTATTTTAATTATTTAAAATACTTAATTATCTAGAATGCCTAATTAACTTTCTCGTAAGTTATTATTCTACCCCCGAGCGTGACTTATGACCTTATATATTTACAATTAGTTACAAATTACACGACATTATATATATATATATATATATATATATATATATATATATATATTGTATATATGGGAAACTTATGTTTGTTACTTTACTTTCCCTGTAAGTACCCTACCATCTACCTTAGCTACCCCGAGATTAACCTCTTAATATTGTTGTTTACATACTTCCCTTCCATTTTAGTATGTCTCAATCTTAACAGTCGTTTTGTCTTTATCAAAGTATCGAACTTATAAAACTATTAGATTCACTAATTGAAAATATTGTACAAGATGCGTTTGAAAACACTATACGCTTAATTTGTCCATGGACTATAGCTCTGCATTCTACAGTATGGTAATAGTAGTTTGTTAACTACAATAATAATTTGCATGTATTGTGCGTTCAATATAAATTGGAAGTGTGAGAGACATTCTTGTCTCTCAGTGAAAAAGTGCTTAAAGACAGACACATGCGTTCACTCCAGATGGTGAGAAAATTTGATATGAGTTAGCCCCTCCTGTATAGGAAATTTATTTTCTCCCTCTTATTTTATGTAATCATAGCGTTTGAATACACCACAACGACTAACGAAATGCTTTATGATTACCCAACTCAATTTCGTTCTTTCACAAATCCAAATGAGTCCTGATAGTCATTTCCTGCGTAGATAGAAAATTAGGAATATTGACAGGTGAGGTAAATTTTTCTAAATCATCCAATATCCTATTCAATTTATGTTGAATGTGGTAAATTCGTGAAATCAGCATCAGTTTACGTTCAAATGGAAAATTTATGTTGGCAAGCGCTTTCACATTAGTAAAGTCAAAGCGCCATGTTTTTCCCTCTTATGTGTGGTCTTATTTCAATTTGGTTGTGAATTGATATGTAAATAGTCAGAGGCGAGTTTATTTAAATAAGCAAGTTCGTTTCATATTATTTATATGTGGGTTTGTTCAACTTGTACGACATAAATGGGTTTGCTTGTTATTGGTCTATGATTAAGCGAATTAAATCTGAATAAGAGGTGGTGCTAAATGGAATAATGAAAGCTGAATGCGTCTCAACCAAGTCTCGACTTTTCTAAATAATTTAATAAGCAACACATTATATTTTAAACTATTAATTTGAGCAATAAATTATTTATGTTGGAACTTACTCTTAAATAAGGAAAACATTAAAATTTCCTGCGACAAATATAAATTCTATGAGTTTATTTGAATGAACGTAATTGAAAATCTAAAATTTTGTAGTATATTATAAAGGCCAGTTTCTATTAATTTATCATTTGGCATATGATGTTTTGCTTTGAGAAGGGAATACCGTAAAGCATTTGTTTTGGAGTTTAATATTGTGTCGTATACCTAGTGAAAATTTTCATTTTTATACCGTGTTTACTTGATTATGTAAATTATAATGGTAATTTCATATAAAAAAAAATTTTTTTGTTTTTAAGCTTAATTTAGGAATTTGTGCTAAATTTGGATTTGAGGTTTAATAATGGTTGCTTATAATTGTTAAATAAATCACAAATAATACGTGCTCGCGCTGCCTGAGATAGTTTTAGTAAAAGTCTTATGTTCTTAGTTTAGAAATATGGAGAATATGTTGTCTCGGACAGGATGCATATCTGTAACCTTCGAATTTGATCACTTACACTCTAGCTCATCGCTCCACCCGAACGGGTGATTAGAATTGGAAAGAAATAAAGGTCTAAATTGTTTTGTCAATCATATGTGGCAGTTTCAAGTTTTTTAACTTGTGTCAGAAATAGACAGGAAGCGACACACAACTTCACTGCAATATAAGCTAACTATTAATTACAGATATTAGCAATGCATCTTGTTAACTAATACAACATTATAAATCAATTTACCTCGTGCAAACATAAGCAAACAACAACAAAAAGAAATGTACACCGTAGAAACTATAATACTCTTGCAAAAAGTGTAAATATTATTTTTAGTGACCATTTATTACAATATGAAAGAGTACAAATAACAACGTAACGTAGTACATAGATGGGAGTTAAAGGAGTGTTAAAATTTTTTACATAAGAACATTATAAATTAAACGTAATCTTGCTCAGTGTTTACGCTCTTTGTTCATCGTAGTTCCAAAAGTCAAGTTCTGATAACTGCTAAGTTGTTCCTTCGTAAGGATCTTTAATCTTTTTGTTCTTAAGTTTGTCTGTCCATGATATTTTCATCATATGACTGTAGCACCACATTTCAAAGGCTTCTATCTTTCTCCTGTCCACCTCACCGACTGTCCATGTTTCACAGCCGTACAGTGCGGTGCTCCGCACATATGCTTTCATCAATCCTTTCCTTGCTTTTATGTTTGTTGTCTTTGAACACAGTAATTGCAGAAATCTTTAACCTCTTGCAGGTTCTCGTTTCCTATTTGTATTCTAGGTAGACTTGTTTCCATTTCATTTAGAGTTGCTTCTAACTCTTTCTTGCTAGATGTTAATACTGTTATATCGTCTGCAAACCTAAGCATATCAATCTCTTGTCCTTGCGCAATAATTGCAAATGTCTTTATGCATTTGACAATATTCATTGCCTCTTTGCTGTACAATTTAAGAATTACCGGGGATAGGGCAGATCCCTGTCATACTCCTCTCCCAACATCTACTTCTCTACGTTCTTGCTCTAATTCTATTACAGTTGTTTGTTCTTTGTATGAGGTATGTACTATTCGTCTATCCCTAAAACTCATTCCAATCTTTTTGTGTATTTCGAACATTTTTTCCATTTTACATTGTTGAATGCTTATTCCAGATCTACAAACCCTATATACACGTTTTCTCCTTTTTCTATTGTGTTCTCCATTATCACCCTCGGAAATAAAATAGCCTCCCGTGTTCCCCTGTTTTGCCTAAACTCAAATTGATCTTCTCCTAGTACTTCCTCAGCCGGTTTTTCTGTCCGTCTTTGTACAATTTTAGTTCATATTTTTAACAAGTGCGTTTTAAAACTTATTGTTCGAAAATTTTCACATCTATCCGCGCCTCTGTTTTTTGGTATAGTGACTATGATGTAACGTTTGAAAACTTTGGGTATCTCGCCTGTTTCATACATATACCTTATAAATTGGAAGAAACTTTTTGTTACTGCTTGTCCTGCAGCTGGTAGAGTTTCTGCTTGCACCTTATCTACACCCGGTGCTTTACCATTTTTCAGGCCATTTAATGCTAATTGAAACTCATCTCTAAGTATAGGATATCTCAAGTCATCATTTTCAATGTTTGATTCCTGTTCTAGTGCTGTTAGTTCCTCTCCTGCATATAAATTCGCAATATTCTTGCATTCTAATCACTTTTTCTACATTTTCTATAATAATGTCTCCATACGCGTCTCTTATATTTTTGCTATACGGTTTTATATTCCTAAAACTCATTCTAATTGGTTTGTATGCTTTGTCTGTTTTTCCTATTGTCATCTTAGTTTGTACCTCTTTGCACTTTTTGTCAATCCATTGTTCTTTAGCTTTCCTGCATTCGCGAATAATTTCCATTTTATGGCTTTGTATCTTTGTTTTCTAGCTTCTTCTGGAAACCGACACACACAAGAAAAAGTAGGGGAATAAGAAAGAGGATATATGAACTATTCACATAAATGCAAAGGACACAGTTTCACTATGGGTCGTAGAAAAGTGCCATTATGAAGTCAAGCATCCGAAACTCGGACAATACCGTTGCGAGCGAGGTATAAACGGGCAATACCCTCAAGCTTCCATTTTAAGATCAGTTGCCGCTTGTCCTTGATTAAAACTAAGGTGTTTTAAGTAGGTTGGGCACCTTGCTTGTACCATTTCGACCTCTGACGTAGGATATTCAAGTATTCTAGATTCCAGCGCGACCTAGAAATATGGGTGCACTTTCCTTAGAAACCTCCACTTATCACGTAGGAGTATTTTAATTTGCTTTAGAACCTCGTCTGGAGGATCAGTTAAATATTCCATTGTTAAAAGATTACTGGCTGAAAGATACTGCAAGTCATTCCCATTGTTGATTGTGGATAGCATATAGCTCTTCAAACGTGACTCTTTGATGACACGAAAAAATGAGTTCTTGCATTTTAACATCACTTTCTCAAAGACCAGCAAAATGGTTGGCACGGGGGGGGGGGGTAGGCACTAAGTAATGCCTTCTAATTCAGCATTGTTTTGCATATAAGATAGAATTTGGCGGTTGGCCCCCCCAAAATTTGTACCACAATTACTGAATATTTAGAGCAGCATCCGCTACATGCAATAAAGCGTCAGCAAACAGCAGAAATCCGGTAAAAAACAAATTGGAGACAAGTTTTATGTATGAGGCCCTAGTAGAAAAACTCTCAAATATACATATATAACGCATAAGAAATTTTGATTTTTTCATAGAAGAAACCTTAGTTGGAGTAGGTTTCGCGAAATCGACACTCACACAATTGAAAGGTTTAATTAGAGGTACTCGAGCTGGAGGCAAGTCACGCATAAAGGTTGTTATCGGAACCGGCTTAGTATGGAAACATTTAATACAAGAAAAAAGATAAACTCAATTCGACTCAAACTATTTTGAAACTATTCAAAAATATTGTTGAATCAAGTACGCTATGGCAGTACGTACCTTGAATGGATAAAATTGCAAGTTTTGTCAATCGGTTGTGGCAAGGCAATAATGCTGAATATTTTGCAGGTTACAGTAACTTAGTATGCACCAAACAACCAGCAACACGTAAAACGTTTTGTGTGTCTAAAAAAGTGGTTGTCTCGTAAATTTCTGACTAACGTCGCCCTAGTCTTGATTTAGGCAATTTTCTTCATAAAGACTGTAGTTTTAACCCGCTAAAAAATAATCATAAGCGAATTGAGTAGTTTCTTAGCGGTAATGCGTCCTGTAGGACGCTGTAGTGTAGGTAGTATTAATCTGTAAGTTTCAAACAAAATAGATTGAAGTTTTCTAGAAGACGAGAAACGTTGCAGTAAATTGTTAACAATGTTGGTCTTGACTTCAATGGTTTAAGAAACATATGAGAATACCATCTGATCAGTAGTATACTGAGGAGTCAAAGTTAGAACAGTAATCGATTATGGATTCTTATCCATAATTTCTGCGTCGAAAGAAGTCACCGTTGTCGCGCACATTAAGAAAACATGCCTAGCATTGCCTTCGGCAGGAGACCTTTAAAGCAGGATCAGCGGGATTATTAGAAGATTTTATGTAAAACCATCGGGTAGGTAAGATGATTTGCTAAATGTGATCAACACGATTAGCAGCGAAAACTTTCCATTAAAAGGAAGGTGTATAAATCCAGCTGAGAGCTACACGTGGGTCGCTCTACTCAAATATTTTCGAAAATGAAATAAGGCTTTGTTAGGCATCCAATACTAAAACGAGTAAATCAATCAACAAGGTGGAGGAACATAATTCCAGACGTGGAATTGACATACGTTTTATGAGTGAAACCTTCACTTTAGTTGCTGTCACGGTTACAGTGATTCTATACGCTCTTAAACTGAATAATCGAAGATATATAACCTCTGCATAGTAGACCTCATTGGAGTTACTAAAATCATGAGCTTTCAGCCATACGGCTCATTAAGAGTAAACAGCTAGATATTTTCAAGGTTGAAATAGACTGCAACTCCTCTTGATATTGTAGTCATTGAAATAGCAAACCGGCTGAAGGACTTTCGTCCCAGTCTAACCGCAACATCCACAAATGTTGAATAAGACGTTTAGCCACAATGTTAAGTGGTGCGATGAAATATAGTGGGTCATAGATGCTAACCACTTGCAACAGAATATTACATTATGTATAAGTTGGCTTACCAACTTGAACTTGAAGAGAGAAAACATCATGGTTTGGTGATCACTGAAATTCTTGCGTCTTAAATGATTCGTCTGAATCAAAATTATATGGATTTATTCCACAATGTTCAGGATGAATGTCCTCGAAAATTTTAGAGCAATTGGAGCTTCATTTACGAGATTTGAAAGAACCTGAATTTGAAAGCTGAATCACTTGATTTCGTATTACAAGAGTAGATTTATTAAGTGTAAGCTAAAGGAAAAGATTATTTAGATACAGGTTTAATCGAATGGCCTCAGCGGCTAAAAATTCTTCCCTTTCTTCGATGGGGAGTTGTTGAAGTGGTTTGGTGGTCTAAAACGGTGATGACGTAGCACCATAGGTAACGGTCTCAAATTGATGAATTTGTATAGGTTCACTAACCGAACACCTAAACAAAATTAATTGATACTTCTTGTTTTCCCTTGCAATTAAGGTTTGTCTAGACATTTGTCGGATGTCGCAAATAAAAGCATAGGGACGAGCCTTAAATTTTAATTATTTTGGTGATATATCGTTTTGGAGTCGAGGTCTCGCTAATTGAGTGTCACTTAATGTGTGTGACGTTAACCTTTTGAAATACAGCGATTCTGTATTAATTTGCAGCTAACCTTAATTAAAAACGCTAATTTAAATTCACTTTATATTATTAATAAATTATACAAGTTTAACAAGTTCAACTTTTGAAAGGCTCTTTTACTTATTGAACTCTTCTGTTATACAACATTCTTCGAGCGTTGTAAATTCGCGATTTCAAAATGCATTTTTGTACATAGTGTGCTAGTATAATTAAGTTGTTGGTTCCGGCACCTAGCCGTAGACAAATGCAGCCTGCATTTCATCATCTTAAGGTGGTACTAGAAAGAAGCAGATAGCTAAAAACACGTCCACAATGCATGAACGATTATGACATTATTGTTAAAGCTTGCGTTAGAACACTTTTTACTGTTTACTTTTCTGTGTCCATTAATGTTAACGTCGACAACTTGCTAGTTAATACTTGATTACGCTGTTTAAAATTTAATTTTACGTTCTTAAATCTTAAGAGGTGCACTTCCCGAAGCAGGTCAAAATTATTATAAATGTGTGTATTCTGTATAATTTTTTCTAGTACATATTTAGGGCTAAAACAAGTTGTAAGTATTCTTGCATGTATATGTGTACCTATTATTGAGATAATAAAATTTTATTCTCGATATTTTAAAATGTTTAGGTCTATACTGTATTACATGTAAATTGACGTTTTGTTTACATCGCGTTATAACGAACGATTACGTAAATGTGTGTTTTTGATGTTTGTAAATATTCTTTACCGAGGTCTTCAATTTTTTCTTTGTATATTAACCTCCCCACTCAAAACGTTTTTGACTTAGTCCAAACTCTAATTTTTTTGGAGTTCGGTTCTACCATTTTGTCACTGTTTCGTTGCGGAATTCGGTGTTGATGATTTTCTTTCTTTACTTTGCTGCTTTCTTTCTTGTATGCACAGAATACCGTAACAGGAGATTTCATTTCAAGTCTTCGTAGAGGTATCAAACACCACCCGGAACTTTGATATATTACCTTCCGATTTGACAACCGCATGATGGGGTATAAAATAACAATAGTTTCTCATGCGAGAAGTGAACGCGGTTTGTGCTACTCGATTTTGGGTATTTCTGAATAAAATAATAATATTGAATACGTAAATCGGGGCTGGCCGATAACTTACGTTTCAACGAAACTAGCCTCCGTAGCGCAATACAATTTGAATCTTCAAGAATAGGAATTGTGATGTTAAAGAGTACACACACAACAAAATGTCCCGACTTGGTATGTAAATATGCAGATTTAATAATTTTATTTGCTTTTCTTTTCTTTCGGAGAAACATGGTAAATTGGTAGGGATATCATCAATATTTCAAAATCGTCTAAGAGTTTGATACATTGGGTTCTTTAAGGCTGGACAGTGTCAAATCGAATACATTGAACTGGACCCATAATTGTCCACTCTAAAATGATATCAATAGCAGCTGGAATTTTTTTTGGATGATACCGCCATCAATAATAAAGGGGTATATACCCGCTTCTAGGGGCATATCGAATTAACCGGGTTAATTTCAAGTTGGGTCTGCAAGATGCAAGTCTTTAAAATAAGCGAAGTTACTTACAAGTTCAACGCTATGTAAATCAACAGATATTGTTGATAAGATAGAGGTGATGGTTTCTAAAGATTGCCCATTATCAAGCTTGGGATGTATAGTACAAGTAGTGGCACTACGATTGGCACCTGCGCTCGTGAGACCAAAACCATAGATAAGTACTTGAGATCGACGTATTAGTAGCATTGATTTCTACACACATTCTTGACGTATAAAATGTCCTGCGAGCTAGGGCCAATAAGAACTCTGACCGTCTTAAAATTACCGGCTACGACTTGAACTTCTATGAGACTGGTAGATAGTAAAAAAGTAGCTCGCTCAAGACTATCCGCCCCTGACGATAAGGTTTGAGTTGGAACAGCTAAAGAGGATTGTAATTTAGTAGGTTCGGAAGGCTGAACTAGAACTTCAAATTTAAGTAAGCTGTGGTGAAACTTTCTACTAGTACGGCAAATACATTTTGATTTACATTGTTCGAACGCATGGGGACGTAAGCAATTTACAACAAAGTTTTAAATTTTTTATGGTATTTAGTCGGTTGGTCGGCTTCTTAGCTAAAAAGGATGAACACTGACAGATAGAGTGATATCTCTTGCAAACGGGACATAATCGTACTATGAGATCGTCTTGTTCGAACATTTGCGCAACATTAGAAGCATTAAATTTATTCAACGCCACCACATGAGAAGTGTTATTTGGTTTGAAGAAAATCCTTGCAGGTTTATACTTAGCTGTAGTAGATTGTATTGTAGATATATATTCTGCGCCTGACGCTGAGGAAAAATTCTTTAACGCAGTGTATTGTTGTAAGAAAATTTTTTAAAGTTGTTACGGTTTCCCGCGTTCCGTATTATTGCGCAATCGTTTAATATAACATGATTACGCCCTAAATTACGGGCCATTTGTATCAAATGCCAAACACGTTTAAAAGTGATACAATGATCAAATTTACAGTTATAACATAACTAAAAGCTATGTACTCACTTAAATCGCACCTTACCGCCAAATGCCAGGGCCATCTCGTTGTGGGTCACATCACGCCATTTGCTGAGTCAAATTTCAATCCGTCCATCTTCTTTTCACCTCGTACGTAGGTGATACGACAAGGATAACCAGGTAGAAGGAACGATAAGGCAAGATTAGGAACCTACCCCTCTAAAAAGAAAAAAGAAACTCACACGCGATGTAGATGTTATCGGCTTCAGGTCTCGTAGTCTAACGATGTCTCATCACACCGCGTGCACTTGCGCCATTCACTCCGCGCAGGCGCGACTTGGGAACGACGGAAATTGACCAGTTTATTTAAAAATATTTGCGGGAATTTATTTACATATTTAACAATGTACATTGCCAATTTTGGCATATAACAAAGTGTCGAATTCTGGTGTTTTCATAGGATCGGATCGTAACTCGAACGTTTTGCAAGTGTCGGGATTAAGCTTTTCAAGGAATAAATCAACCAAAATAAAATTCCACTGCTCAATAATATAATTTAAGTTTTTAAGAACTGTTAGGTTTTCAGAAAAACAAACCACAAATGACCTGGGTAACCGGGATTTTCGGATTTTTAACGGCGGCGAAAATTTTATAGCTCTGTAATTAGGGATGGATTCGGGCCGAGCCGGGCCGGGCTTTTAGATGCGGCCCGGCCCGGCCCGAAATAATTTGCTCCGGCCCGGCCCGACGGCCCGGCCCGAACCAAAACGCATCGGCCCGGCTTGAGGCCCGGCTTGAATTTCGGGCCGGGCTTCGGGCCGGGCCGGGCCGATTCGGGCCGGAATGTAACTAAAACCTTAAGTGATGTATAGATTTTTCAACATCCAAATGGAACGTATCGTTTGTTAATATATGTATTTTCAGTTGTATAGAAATATTTCTTTACTATTATTATGTTTTTCTACAAAAGTTGAATATATCAACCTTAATAAATTATAGTTTATAGTATCATTTTAACCTCGAAGAATCTTAAAGGTATTTGGAGATGATGCACACTTGCACAGGCAATCCAAAATAGAAGGTGGTTTGCGTCAAACTTCAACCTTAAGTAACAAAATGCATTTTAGAATTCATGTGCTACTACTAGTATATAGTAAAATATTTCAAGGAAGGTATTCAAAATTTGATTGAATATTGTTTCCTCATATTCTAAACAAAGAACGTTGCCAATTTCCATTTTACAAATTGCTGGTGTATAGGTCTACATTTCGAGAATGTGCTAGCATCCGTTCAGAGAACTGATTATTCAAGTCTCTCGTATCAGGTAGACATTACTTTGTTGTCTATGAATATTTTTTTGTCGCATGCTTTACTGGAAATTTTAATTATTATGAAAAGAAAAATGCCGCAACATAGAATATTATTTAGTATTTACATTTTAATTTTCTGTATCCATTTGTTATTTAAAGCTATAAAAAGCTAATCGCATTGTATTCGGTATGGTTTTCAACAAAAGATACATTCAAATAATTAAATTTAATTAAGCTGGTTTTTTGTAATCGGTCAGTTTTAAATATTTTTACATATACAGAGTGGTTTCGATTTATTCATAAATAATCTTTAGTGCGTAATAAGTTAATTAATAAGTATAATACAATAAACCAGCTCAATTAACATACGTTGCAATACTTCTTCAGATTAATTAAATATAACACAAACAATTTCTATTTCAAAGTTCTTGAAAAGTGGAAAGAAGTGAATACTACTTATCGAAAAGAAATTGAAATTCACAAATCGGTTTAAATCAAATCATTTTCGTTTTCGATTTATTTCCATTATGACACACTTACCAATATGTGTGTAACTGTACCTGGGTGATATTTTAAGAAGAGCGTTAATTATAATTTTGTTTAAGAGGCACCTAAAGAAATCATTAAATAAAAATTTTTAACTAAATCAATAAATTGTATATTTTGTTATATAAACTTCGGGCCGGCCCGAATAGCCCGAAAAGCCCGAAAAGCTTGAGCAGTCTGGCCCGGCCCGGCCCGGCCCGGGCCCGACACGTGCTTGGCCCGGTTTGGGCCCGAAAAAAATTTGACCGGCCCGGCCCGAAGCCCGGCTTGATATTCGGGCCGGGCTTCGGGCCGGGCCGGGCCAAAGCCCGGGCCTGTGGCCATCCCTATCTGCAATGAAGCGTTGCTACCAATCTCGGGTTGCTATAGCTGTAATTTAGGGTTTCGTAGGCAATACAATAATTTTGTCAACATAATGGAGTGGTTTTAATTAATTGTAATGGGCCGTTTTTAATTGAAATTAACAAATAATGTTATTCTTTGATATCAGACAAGAAGGATTATTATGTATCTACCAGTTAAATAGATCGATATACAATTGCCAGAAACAAAAATCACTCTTGAAAATTTACAAACTTGCGGCTTGAAGCTTAGTACTTAGGTTAGAGTTTGCGACATTGCCCGGTTTTTGTTCTTCAAGTACGACTGGATATGATTATTTTGATCTATTTATTCTTCCAATTTAGGTGAATTTGCAAAAACCGTAATCAACACCGCAGCAATATTTGCTAAACATGACTGTGTTAATGATTTACATTGAATCATAAATAGCCTTGTAGATTCGGGATGTGTACCTAATGAGTAACCCAAACAAAAAATTTCGTTAAATCCATCTCTATAAAAATGTAATTGAGTAGTTTCAGCTTTCTTGGTGGTATTTTAAACGCACAATTAGAAGTCAACGAAACGTCAATGTTTGTCCGGTGAAATTTAATTGCCATAAACTCGAAAATAATCTACGTCTGAGAAGGATTGTCACGTTCAGGTTAACCTTGCGACTTTTAAGTGTTCAATAGAACAATAATAGAAATATTACTTGCCTTTTAATACGTTGCTACGGTAACAAGCTGAATGTAATTATATTCTTAGGCTTCAGGAAGTGATCGCCGGCTAGGAACCGTAATGGAAACTACTCGTTCGTTGTACCATGAAAGCTCAAACGTTTATTATTAATTGAAAGCTACCTTTGAGTTTACTACATAATAGTAGGACCACATCCAAAATTTAAAGTTTCTAGGAGCACCTCTGTTATGCATCAATACTCGCAACCATAATACATTAAATGAGGATAAACACCTTGTTTAGCATAAGGTGATGGCACTTCGACGTTGTTGTTGTTAAATCCAAACAAGTGTCTATTCTTGCGCACCTACCGTCGTTGAGTTCTCGGCACTCACTCACAATTGAGACATACTGTACTGTTGCCAAAGCTCAAACAAGGCAATTAAAAGTTAGGAATAAGGTTTGACACTTCATATTCACGTGGAAATGCATAATATAATCTTGCACGATAGATACTTGTATGGTTTACCAAAATTCTAATAGAAACTAAAGTGTATTCCTCAGTTGTTCGGTTTCTCGAACAATTATGTTTTGAAAAACTATGTTAAATCTTCAGGTAGCGGAATAGATGTGAAAGCGTTTTCCGCAGCAAATCGACGTATTTATATAAACGTGAATCCCAAACAATGGTTTACTACAAAGGGAGACTTTTTCTTGAAATGACACATATATTAAACCACACTAATGCCTTAAATTATAAATCGGATACTGACGGTTTAAGTGCGATATATTCATATATTTTAACACTAGGTAATATAAAGAGAAACAATTGTAGAACAAGAATACCGAATTAAACTATATATTTTTATCACCTTAGCATTGTATTTTAACTTATAGGAATATCTGTCACCAATCAGTCATGTATACTTCAACAAACTGTTACGCTATGCTTTTAAATTTAATATGTTAGTTTACATTGGTTGTTTGTGATATATATTTATAATTTTGTTACGTTCCTGCTTTTATACTTACATCAATACTCCCATTTTTGTAAGTGATTTTATCTATAATATTTTAATGATGTTATAATATGCAGCACCCTGATGAAGATTTTAATTAAAATCGAAAGCTTGGTTAAAGACAAAGGGTTTTAATCATTATAAGTAACATAGTGTAACCTTCCCTAAGCTCTATAGCGAAAGGGTACAAAATATATAACACGCCGTTCAAAAGCACAACACGGAAAACATACACTATTCGACCGGACTGCGGAAACTGCAAGTCGTGTACCCAAGACTAGGTCAACGGTGAGTGGGGCGGGTTCCCAAAGAATTCGCACAACTAGCACCTAAGCTGGAATAAACAAATAAGCGCCATCCAATTAAATATACCTGAATCTCCGCTAATAAATTGGAATATTACCTTCCTGGAAAATCGGCATCCAACCTAATATACATACAATACAGTACCAACAGGCACAAACCAAATACTATAAATCAGTAATATCCATAATCATAACTATATTTAAAACCATAAATAGCAATTCACATCATTATTAGTATCGCATAATTTCAATAAACTAATTTTATATATCTGTAAATATTCGAATCAATTATTGCGTTCAGAATTGATTTTATTATATCTTAAACAATCCTTCAAAACAATATGGATCCATATTTTAACATGTTTAATCTCCAATTGAAATATATTAAAACTTGTTATTGTACTGAAATGTGATTTAGTACTAATTTTGACATACTAGAAACAAGAATTTGATCACAAAACTATTTTCCTGAATGTAAAATAAATTTATATCTACTTATGTTGGCAACACTGCAATCGTTGTCAATTAGGTTTAGAATTGCTAGTTAGAAACTACGTCATAAATTAGTAAATGCGCAGTCGTTGACAGGAAGTGCACTGAAAATTTACTGAACACTGTCAACGTCAATGTACATGTGATAAATAGTTCACTACTCTTATTAATAAAATTACTTTCCTTTTTCAAATATCAGATAAAGAAAAATAGCATGCGTCTACGAACCACATCAGCTACAATTAATCCTTGACCAGACGACTTCTTGTAAGCCCATCAATTGAGACATGGACGAATCCAACACCATCAGTCTTGAAACCACCTGATGATTTGCTCTTGTAACACACCAAAATTGCGATATTCTTCACAAGTCTTATTGCTGTAGACACAACAACCAGGAACCAGTAACCACAAATACAACGGTAGCCGTATAGTATTACCAAAGTACTATACTACCATACTACCACAAGCGCGATACTACCACAAGCCCTATAAGAAAACAAATAATAATTGTGCGAATACACAATTCTTAACGCAAATTAAAATATAAACACTAAATTACCTGCCGGGCAACGAATTCAATAACAGCTGTAGATAACACGAACGTAACTGGTAACCAACTCAAAAATTCTACAAAATGTGCTCGTTAAATAAATGTACTGCAATGAATAATTACATACCTGTTCTCACAATTCCTATCAAATATAGGTAAATTAAAGCAATTCGAAACGACTTCTAACCAACACAAAATGCTTCAATAAATTTTCTGGACAGGCAAAATCCCAAAATGGAGTGCTAACCTATGCAAGACCGCCAAATCCAGATGAGAAACAAAGAATGAATTGTCGGAAATGAACTCGGTTTTGACACATACGATTAATAACTAAAAATTGAGCATTATTGGAAATTCTCTGAAAGCCAATAAAATAATTCCACGCAAATTATAATCCACGTTGCCATATTTAAATTAATTACTAATAAACAAATATTATTATACGATTTTTCAACCCTAAGGCCTAGCCAATAAAATTTGAAAGACTTCATGACTGCTAAATTTACCGAAGTTAACGACGTATATCAAACATTTAATCAAATTGAAAGAGAAAACTGTAATTAATTCGTAACAGAAATTTAAAACGTTACGATGGACCATAGGCCATATAAATTATGCTATGAATTAACTGGAACTATCGTTCGCCGACCTTGTGTCGACCAATAACAAAACTTGATATGATAACGCCGTGCTTGGTGTCAATGGCGTATTCGTGCTGGACTCCACCTCTCTGTGTTTATCTCAATCAAGTTACGCTCCCACAAATTTTATTATTCTGCCACGACTTATTTTATTTTGAATTATAAAATGAAGTTATTTCAATTCCATATAATAAAAACAAATATTATGTACAGGTTTTGAAAATTAATAAAATACACTTTTCAATCAATCAATATTATAAGTCTTATTTATCTCAAAAATTTATATGTTTTGCCATCAATCTAAAGTCAGCAAAAACTATTCTTTTATTTTCTAAGAAGCTTGGAATGTTCAAAACCCCTTTATTATTTTACGTACTTTCAATGTATGCAAAAGTTCGTTGCTGACTCTGTTACACTATTTTATATTAATTAATCAAATCAATATTCAAACTCAAAATAAAAAATTATGTCTTAAAACTAAAAAGATCTAACCTGGTCTTTGTGCTTCTTTATTCCCTTCTCGCAACCAAAGTTATCGACGCATCCATTATCAACTAACATCAATTAGAATTCTTTATGCATTATTATACCATCCATCGTATTCGAAATTATTTTTCACCAATTCGGAATTATTATATACCCATTTGAAATATTATCTATTACACGCTTAAATTATTACATTTAAATTATTGTCGTCACCCTCAAACTTGGATTATTATACACCCTCCAATTATTCTCACCGGCCTCAGACTTAGAATTATTATTATCACACTTAGATTTATTATCGTCCAACTTAGAATGTTATCGTCCTCCTCTGGAGCCCTATTATTATTATATTTTAGTTCAAATAAATTCCACAAATTCTACTTACGTTCATCGGCAATGTAAATTATCATATTTGTAGCACTATTTGTCATTAAACACTTTTACTATCAAAATATTATTACGTACGCGTTACTCTTTGATTCATAGTAACACAGCTTGGCCTTGTTAAGTTAAAAACTGAGCTTTGTTATCATTCCACGTTGTTAAAATATGAGTAGGTTCCCCTCTGTCTGTGGGTTTGGCCTACTAATTTTAACCAATCAAGTCTTTCCATTTCCTACACTTAAAGTAGTTTTTTGATGTAACATTCTCGGCCTTTCGAGTAATTGTTGTGTGTTTACAGCTGCATTGTTATCAGACATGCGGTGTTTTGAGAAATATAATCGCTTTTCCATATTATACACAAATACATGATACAATTCGACTTTCAATTTTTATATATGCTTATTTATTTACGCATTTTTAATTACCTTTACTTATCAAAACTTGTTAATTGTTTGTACGCACTTACATTACCCTTCTTTAAGCTTTATCTCTTTTCTCCGTATTATCATAACTGAATAGAATTCATTTTGAATGCGTGTTTAATTATATGAGCTATGCTCACTTCTAAATACGCGTGCTTCTACTAAAAATATAGTTATTTGCCTTACTTAAAATTACTAAAACTCTATATACCGGGGGTTAAATATCTGATATTTACCTAATGCATGAATTTCTTATCTCTATGCTAACTATGCGTCTTATTGTTTCTAGTTGTGTCGCTTAAAACTACATATACTCTATATACAGGGTGTTGACTGCTTACTATTTACAAACTATCCCAATTACTCAATTTTCTCTTAAATAAATGCAGTTTTCTGCTTCCTATTATAATTTCTGATTACTACATGACCATTGCCATAAAATACACCTTTAAACAACTTCTTATCACAGCAATATATATATATATATGTGTGTGTGTGTGTGTGTGTGTGTGTGTGTGTGTGTGTGCCCGAAAGAGAGTAGCGGCTCTTTTGGTACTTAGATTGGCAGAGACCATAGGGGTCAGTATGGCAGTCTAAGACACACTACCGCGATGTGGAAGGCAACAGGAAACCACCACATTATTTCCCAAGTACACAGCGTACTTAAATTGTAACAAACATGATGGCATTCTCTGGGGTAAAAGATTCCGAAGTTAAAATAGTCCACAATTCGGATCTCCGGGAGGGGACTACTTTGGAGGCGGCGATCGGAAAGTAAAAAATAAGAGTCGGGAACATTTTGCGAGTCGGAGCGTGGAATGTTAGAAGTTTGAAGCAAGGAGGTAAGCTAGAGAACCTAAAAATCGAAATGAATAGGTTATCACTCGACATAGTAGGGATCAGCGAAGTTCGGTGGCCAGAGGCGGAGGATTTTTTGAGTGGAGACTTCAGGGTAATTCATACAGGAGCAGAGGAAAAAAATTTGGGTGTGCGGAAAAAAATAGGATACTGTGTAGAAAATTACTTACAAAAGAACGAAAGAGTACTCATGGTTAGATTAGAATCTAAACCGGTAAACACAGTAATAATACAAGTATACATGCCCACAGCTAGCTACAGTGACGAAGAGGCAGAAGCCATCTACAAAGATATCGAAGACATAATAAAATACGTAAAAGGACATGAAAATTTAATAATTACAGGGGATTTTAATGCAGTGGTAGGTGAGGGTAGGGAAGGAGCGGTAGTAGGTTTATTTGGTTTAGGCACAAGGAACGACAGGGGAAATAGGCTGGTAGAATTTTGCGACAAGAACAATTTAATCATCACAAACACATTATCTCAACATCATGCTGGAAGACGATATACGTGGAAGATGCCAGTAGATATAGGAAGATATCAAATAGATTACATTCTTGTTAGACAACGGTTTAGGAATCAAGTAAAAGACTGTAGAAGCTACCCAGAAGCAGATATAGATACTGACCACAACATCGTAATTATGAAGGCCGCACTTAAATTTAAGAATGTGAAAAAAAGAAACGGAAAAAGGCATTTGGACTTAGAGAAACTAAAAGATAAAGAAATTCAAGAAAGATTCGAAAAACAGTGAAATGAATTGCTCAAAGATACCGGGAAAATATCTTATACTAAGAAAGTAGAAACAAAACGGAATAACGTTAAATCCAGCCTAGATATGGTGGCCAGAGATATTCTGGAGTATACACAAAAAGAAAATAAGAAACCATGGATAACAAAGGATATCCTGAATTTAATAGAAGAAAGACGAAAATACAAAAATAAATCAGACGAAACTGGAAAACAGAGATACAAAGCCATAAAAAGGAAAATTATTCGAAATTGCAGGAAAGCTAAAGAACAATGGATTGATGAAAAGTGCAAAGAGGTACAAACGAAGATGGAAATAGGAAAGACCGACGAAGCATACAAATTAATTAGAATGAATTTTAGGGATATAAAGCCGTATAGCAAAAATATAAGGAACGCACAAGGAAACGTCATCATAGAAAACGTAGAGAAAGTGGGTGGATGGCAAGAATATATAGAGAATTTATATGCAGGAGAGAAACTAACTGCATTAGAACAGAAATCGGACATTGAAAATGATGACTTGGGATATCCTATACTTAGAGATGAGTTTGAATTAGCATTAAAGGGTCTGAAAAATGGTAAAGCGCCGGGTACAGATAAGGTGCAAGCAGATACTCTAAAAGCCGCTGGACAAGAAGTAACAGAACGTTTTTTCCAACTTGTAAGCTATATGTATGAGACAGGCGAGATACCTAAAGATTTCAAACGTAGCATCATAGTAACTATACCAAAAAAGAAAGGCGCGGATACATGTGAAAATTTTTGAACAATAAGTTTGACAGCACACGTGTCAAAAATATTAACTAGATTTGTGCAAAGACGAATGGATAAACGGGCGGAAGAAATACTAGGAGAAGACCAATTTGGGTTTAGGCGAAACAGGGGAACACAGGAGGCTATTTTAGCTCTGAGAGTGATAATGGAGAAAACAATAGAAAAAGGGGAAAGCGTGTATATAGGGTTTGTAGATCTGGAAAAAGCATTCGGCAATGTAAAATGTAAAAAAATGTTATAATACTCAAAAAGATTGGAATGAGTTGTAGGGATAGACGAATAGTACATAGCTTATACAAAGAGCAAACAGCAGTAATAGAATTAGAGCAGGAACGTAGAGAAGTAAATATTAGGAAAGGGATGAGAAAGGGATGTGCCCTATCCCCATTGATTTGTAACTTGTACATAAAAGAGGCAATGAATACTGTCAAATGCAGGAAGACATTTGGAATTACTATGCAGGAACAAAAAATTGGTATGCTAGATTTGCAGACGATATAGCGGTATTAACGTCTAGCAAGGAAAAGTTAGAGGCTGCTCTTAATGAAATGGAAACGGTTCTAACAGAGAGATACGGTATGAAAATAACAAAACTAAAACTAAACTTCTAGTATGCAAAGGTGAAGAAAATAAATCAAAAATAAGAATACAAGTATGTAACACGAACTTACAAGAGGTTAAGGATTTCTGCTATCTAGGAAGCCAAATAACGCAAGATGGGAAAAGCACAAAAGATATAAAACAAAGATTAGCACAAGATCGTGCTACATTTAACAAAAAAAGCAACTACTGTGCTCAAAGACCACAAACATAGAAACAAGGAAAAGATTGCTTAAAACATATGTGTGGAGCACAGCATTGTACGGCTGTGAAGCCTGGACAGTAGGAGAACCGGACAAGAAAAAGGTAGAAGCCTTTGAAATGTGGTGCTACAGACGTATGATGAAGATATCATGGACAGACAAAGTTAAGAACGAAGAGGTATTAAAAATGGTAGGGGAAGAAAGAAATATGTGGAAAACGGTAAAAAATAGGAGAAGTAGGATGATAGGCCACATACTACGGCATGAGGGAATAGTGCGGAATATATTAGAAGCAGAGATAGGAAAAAAGAAACGAAGAGGCCGACCTAGGTTAGACTACTGCACACAGATAGTAAAAGATTTAGACTGTAGGGGTTTCAGGGAGATGTGTAGGCTAGCCCAGAATAGAAATCAATAGAGGTACGCATCCAACCAATCCCAAGATGGATAAACTAATGACGAAAAAATAACTGTGCTTAAACATGATGATTATTATAAGTAACTTCAAGAATTGGTTGGGCAATATTCTCGAATAATGTTAAGTGTGTGAAAAGATTTACTGGAAAACCATTACTTCAGCAAATGTCTAAGTGTCGGGGGATCTTGGTAGCCACATGTTGCTTAACCCCCTTCACTGAATCTCCTTGAAATAGGGCAAAAAATTAGAAAACAATAGAAGGGGAACAAACTGTACACACATGCTGTGTGAGAATTTCAGAGAACTATGTAGGCTAACTCAGAATATAAATAAGTGCAGGTACGTGTCCAACCAGTTTTGAGACGGAAAACCTAATGACGATAAAATAAGCGCAGATAAATCTGATGATTATTATAAACAACTAGTTGTTGGTTGCGAAATATCTGCAACTATTGTTGACTGTGCGAAAATATATATTGGAAAATATATTAAATCGGTAAATGGTTAAGTGTTGAGGGAAAATGGCAGCCACAGGCTGCTTACCTCCCTTCACAACCACTGAAGGTCGGAGGTATAGGGTACATAATTGTAAAACAATAGAAGGTGACCAAACTGCATCTGTATGCATCATGTTTGAGAACGATAGTATGGACAGACAAAGGTAATAACAAATATGTATAGAAATAGTAGGGGAACAAGGATATCTGGAAAAAAAGATAAGAGAAATAGAAGGGCAGAATACGTTCTAAGGCATTTTTGGTGAATAGTATGGGATATATTACAAGCAGAGATAGGAAAGAAGAGGTAGATGTAGATCAGATAGTTATAGATGCAGACTGTGCAAATTTCAGGGAAATCTGTAGGTTAGTTCAGAGTAGGAAACAATGATGGTACGCGTCCAACCAGTTTCAGGACTGAAGACCTAATGATGATGATGATATATATATATATATATATATATATATATATATATATATATATATATATATATATAGTATATAGTATATATATATGTATATATGTATATATGTATATGTATATATGTATATATGTATATATGTATATATGTATATATGTATATATGTATATATATATATATGTATATATGTATATATGTATATATGTATATATGTATATATTATATGTATATATGTATATATGTATATATGTATATATGTATATATGTATATATGTATATATGTATATATGTATATATGTATATATGTATATATGTATATATGTATATATGTATATATGTATATATGTATATATGTATATATGTATATATGTATATATGTATATATGTATATATGTATATATGTATATATGTATATATAGTATATATGTATATATGTATATATGTATATATGTATATATGTATATATGTATATATGTATATATGTATATATGTATATATGTATATATGTATATATGTATATATGTATATATGTATATATGTATATATGTATATATGATATATGATATATATATATGATATATGTATATATGTATATATGATATATGTATATATGTATATATGTATATATATAGTATATATGTATATATGTATATATGTATATATGTATATATGTATATATGTATATATGTATATATGATATATGTATATATGTATATATGTATATATGTATATATGTATATATGTATATATGTATATATGTATATATGTATATATGTATATATGTATATATGTATATATGTATATATGTATATATGTATATATGTATATATGTATATATGTATATATTATATATGTATATATGTATATATGTATATATGTATATATGTATATATGTATATATGTATATATGTATATATGGATATATGTATATATGTATATATGTATATATGTATATATGGATATATGTATATATATATATATATTGATGTGGTAACGTCGCGTTGTGAGCGTCACTAAAAGAGTACTATGATACAAATACAGCAAATGGTAAACTTGAAATTGTTCACTTACCTTCTTTTTTAATTTTGCTTGGCTAGCTCAACGAAATTGACAGAGTTTTCAAAATGAAATCAAACACAGCAATATCACAAAGCGTTTATACCGTATGAAATATTTTATCTCATACAAAAAGCATATAGAACATTTACAATATCGCTTCTTTCAATATAATTTCTAAAAAAGTGTTCCTTACCTTATTTTAAATTTACAGAATTAAATTTCTTCTTTTATGCTTGCTTTACCTGGTCATGATTATTCCCACGTTTGTAAGATTTGTTTCGGCCAAAAAATTCTTTTCAGATAATCAATTAAGAGATCAGAGTATTTCGAATTCTGAACTGAAACTTTCCTGGGAAAAAAGAACCAAAACAAAATATTATATAATTAACACTTATTATTGTACCTTAAATTAAATACAAATACTACAATATAAGTTAAAAGTTTTACTTGCAGAATCCACACAAACGCTCTTCGTAATTAAATATCTTCTTATTTTAAATTGAAGGCAAATTAGCTTACAATATTTTTCATATTTAAGATGCTCGTTTCTAACAGCAATTACCAAAGTACATTTTTGGTTAAACTTTTTTTTCGATTATTTAATAAAATTTTTAAAATAGCATTGTATTGAAGAATTTTGCCTCCTCATTGTACTTAATAAATTCCATTTTTATGTAATTTGCATTTAAAACATCACTTTTATATTCATTGTACCATCGTTATTCTTAAATTACGGTATGCTTACTGCATACTTCAAAATCAACTTCGCAAAGCAACAGCTCGTAACTTAAATCAAAATAACATATAACGATCGGATTTAAAAATCGAATGAATGCGTATTTAATAAACGCTTCCTTATATATACAAATTATCTATTTTCTAAAACCTAGTAGAATGTGCGCGATTCCATTCTATATAATAAACGCCTATCCTACGTAATTCTCTTGGAAATTTTCATTAGCGTCTAAAATCGCGGCGTTTATTACCTCGTAATCTCATTCCACTTATTCGTGACGCGCGCTATTTGTCCTTGTTTAACACATATACGATTATTGTGGCGTATCACTTCTCTCAAACAGTGAATGCGAAGGTCATAAATATTTTTTATCAATTTTTATTACATTTTCTTTTTGGAATAAATGTTACATTTATTAATTGATTTATTTACGTAGTTCGAATAAGTATGATTAATATTTTTGAAAATTTTTTATTCATAATAAATTTCTGTAATCCACAGGGTAATTAATGTAAACTATAATTGCTTTTTAATGCAAAGCAGGTTGGATATTATAGAAAATGTTTACTTTTAACATTAAAACGTGTTTTTAATACACCTATTAAAATTGGGGTTTCAAATACAAAAAATTATTTATTTTTATCCAAATACGTAAAGCTAGTATAATTCTATGCTATTTACAGCAATAATAAGCATTTATATCAAAAATGAATTGATAATTAATAAGTGAAAATAAATGACGTTGTATTCATCTTAAAATAATTGATATCCGTTCGTATTGAATGCGTTTTACGGTATCTTACAATTAATCATTTTTACATATACAACTTACATTACTTGCTATTTATTTACTATACGCTTATATCACACAGGGTGATTATTTATACACGGTCAATTTGCATTTTTCGCTTGTACATTAATGAATTAGAGTACGCTTGTTTTATACAGGGCGTAACCATGAATTTAAGGAAATTTCTATTTTTCGGATTCCATTATATTTTAGTGGGATTTATTTGTAGAATTTGGCTTTCAATAACCTCTTGTGACCCCTTATCAGGTCATATTCCTCAAAATTAAAATATAAAATTTGAAATCTGCCTTATTTTTCCGCATATATGTGTAATTTTACTATTTTTATTTCTAACTACTTGCTGTCTATAATTAATCAATTAGCTTTATAATATACTCGCATAATTTTTTCATACTAGGACTTTTCTTCAACCTATTTCTATCCTATAATTAACTAAACTTTTGTTTACTCCATTCTAATATCAACTATGGTCTAACATGTCTATCCTATGTATCTCACTTTTTTATATCTACACACGATTTCATCAAGTTTCATTTCAAGCAAAATTCTCTTCACTATTATACGTAATTCATCATATTATATCCTAGTCTTCTCTAAACTATTATAATCTTAAAAAAATATGGGGTATAAAATTTTTATAAAGTTGTCCCAGCAACTACTCAGATATACTATTTCGTCGAAAAAATTTGTGGTCTAGAAACTCTGTATCTAGGCTACTTTCGTTTCTCTCCAGTTACACATCATACAATTACTCTGCATTAAATGCATAAACTTCAGTCTTAAATGGTTTACTATCAATAACTTCTTTACTCATTTTCACAATCAGTAGCAATTCTTAGCTTTCTATCTTTTAATTGATACGATTCCTCTTTTAACAGCGATTCTATTTCATTTATAACTTTACTTAAATATTTAATAACTATTCTACTTTTGTCTACACTTTCTTCTAATTCTCTTTTAAAATATTTCACATTTATGATCTTAACTCCCGCATCCTCTTTCATTTCATTAATTTTTTTTTTATTACGCTTCCAATTCTTTCTTACATCTACATATTTAAATGAACGTTTTGACAAAACAAACGCAACTCCTCCATATTTATACATACGCCATTTCACATAACGATTTGATTCTTTAATCGCAATTATCTCAAATGAATTGTTAAGTCCTACTTTCCAAATTATTTCATCATTATTTAATATTTTACAACCTTTATTCATTTTATTTTTAAGGGTTGCATTTACAGAACGTTCTTTTATCTCTTTTTCAACACCTACAATCATACCTCGTAACCCCTTATCACGCCTATACATATATAAATATATATATATATATATATATATATATAAATAATATATATATATATATATATATATATATATATATTGCTGTGAGTCTCTTCCCGTTTTCGTATTGCCCACGTTCTGTGCCAAGAATTGCTGTGATTCTCTTCTGATAATCGACTCTTTTCTTCCGCCTCGGCTGCTCACCTAGTTAAAACTTGCATCCTCATTCATAACAAAAACAAACACATTCCTACCACAAACATCAACGTTAACTCTATTTACATTAATATTCACACTACATTAAAATTTCAACATTAAATTTCAGCATAAATTTCAGCATCATAAAATTTCAAGTTCAAATTTGTCATCATTTAAATTTGCATCCAGAATTAAAGTCCTTGTAGGATGCATACTAATTAAGTAAACAATATTTGCAGACCTGAGTCTGAATAAAGGGAGCATCTCCCATCCCTTTACGTTAATTTAACAGGTTAGTCTAATTGAGCTCAAAGGCAGACCCAAATTTTCATCATAATCAAAAACATAAACTTGATAAATACTCCTTTCTACTTATACAAGAAAATTTTACCTTAAAATTCAAAATTTGTTGTTTATACAAATTTACTACTGATGATCTTTATCAAACAAATTATAAAGATATTCAACACGCACCAAAACATCTAAGATCGAACAACAATGCATAAGTTACCTGAAGGTTAATGCACTCGTGGCTCCAATGTACATCGTCCTTGCTAATCCCATCATTCCAGCTGGGTTATGTTTACGTCCTCGGATTTCTGGCCGCCTTTAAAATTTCTCAGGAACTAATCTATGTATATCTAAATCTTGTTTTGTGGATCCAATCACGTTTACGAATAACACTTGACTACTAACACTCCCGAAAAATAGCAATGAAATTCATAATACTTTCACGCTATACCAAAACTGCATACCTCTATTTAGTTATTTATCGTTACTAATTTGGATAATTGGTACAGTAATACCCGCAAAAATAACTAGATTTTATTACCTTTATCTATCTTCTCTAAGTGCACTAATGCATAATAACTTGTATCGTAGCACGTAATCACCATGTATTCTGCTTGAAGTATCGAATAAAATCAAAATAAAGAGAGCTAAACTCCTATCAGCACGGGTTTTATAATGGCTCGCTTGCAAGTCGAATTTGTCCCGCAACGGACGATTTTCCGAAATTCGCATTCTATTTTCCCTTCCGATAGCTCGGCACAATGATTCTACTGAAATTTGCACTCGTCCGAGTTGAAATCTAAGAAATTTACACACGCCTCGCAACACGTCCGCGAACAACTAATTAATTTTACATAGAAATTGTTATGCTTCCACCTCTCATATATGCATCTTATTTCAACCTTAATTGCCAATCTAGTCTGTTCGTTCTATCTACAACCTGTGCTCTTGTTTTACATATTTCCCCTCATTTAACTACCAATGCATTCCCTCTCGCTTGTCTTTATACCACTTACTTGCACTCATATAGCTTAAAGCTTAATGACTATCATAAATATCGTTATTTTTGCAGGTGTTCTTAGTTCTAATACGCTGAAGGCTTTTACGTGACTTCCCCACGTCGTTATAATTTCTCGATAGTTTTAGTACTTGGAAAGATTAAATTAAATACAATTTCAACATTTTAACTCGGCTTCTTTTTATAGAAAGCGTCCAGTGAATAATCTAAACCCCATATTTTTAACAAAACGCATAAATTTTTATGCTGCATGGTTTTAATAATGCTTATTATCTAATGAAATTCTACATTACTTCCTTCTAGATGTTGATTATGATTATATACAAAACCTACATTCTAATTGAATGATTTAAATTTACACAGTAGGCCTTTAATTAACCGTACTATTTTCCACTGCTTTAATATACACGGTGTTTAACATTATCTAAACAATATACACCCTATGTTTAGAAATAAATGACGAATTTATCCAATATGCCTTTAAATGAAGCGTATTATTACCCAAAGCCTCCTTATACACGGGGATTAAAATTATTTGATGTCGCTTATTAATTTTCTACCCTGGTCTAAATTAGAGTAATATATATATATATATATATATATATGTATATATATATATATATACATATATTGATGTGATAAGAATGTCACGAGAGTCATGGGATTCCAAGTTCTATAAATAAAACCTAACCAAATAGAAGGAAACCGTAAAATTAAAATTTACATATATTCACTGTTCCACCCTGTATAAAAATAAGTGTATTGCATGTACAAATCCATTAAATTTATTTCTCTTTAATAAAAAGCCTATTTCTCCGAGTATGAAACAAATCTTATTGTTAGTACTTTTAAAGCAGTCGATAGTTTTCGTGTATGTAAATAATCATTTTAAGATATAGATACAAAATGCCATTTAATCTGTGTAAGAACAATATCAAATTATTGCGGTTATTAATTAAAATACTAAATAAATTTTTCTGTGCATAAGGATGCGTTAGAACACGCTTTATTCGACGTATATGGTAAAGAATAGTGTCAGTTTAAAGCAATTTTATTTAAAACAAAATTACGTCCATTCTTGTTGAAAATAACGCTATAATCTTTAAAAACATGCATCGCATACTATACAAATCGATGCAAATCTTTATGCACTTGCAAAACCGTTAAAAAAGCAAGTGAAGTATTAATTAATTGTGTAATTACGCCGGAAACTATACTTTATTAGTATACAAATCAATTATAAAGAAAGCAAAAGTATACTTTAATTAGTTTCCCGTGTGTGGATCATTTAACTTTGGTTTAAAAGTATCAAACAGAACATTAATTTAGAATCCCGTTTATTCAGAAACGAATATGCCAAATCCTAAGAAATGTTTATAAAAACCATTAAATAGCTGAGATACGAGTTCAAATCCTGTCCAGGACTTTATGTGTTCCATCTTTTAATTATTGACAGGACTTGAAATGATCATTTCGGCTTTGCACAAAAGTCTAAGTTATTATTTCATCTTATTAACTATAATAACCTTAGTTTTTATCAACTTACCTTGTGTAATCAATTACCTAATTTATGTATATATTACTCATATTTAGACCATGGTATAAAATTAATGAATTACATCAAATAATTTTAATCACCGTGTATAAGGAATTTTATTAGATAATACGCTTTATTAAAAAAACCGTGGTGAATAAAAATTCATTCGTTTCATTAAAATAAGAGATTTAAATTATTTACAAGACGCTTTATATAAAAAGAAGAAGTATTAAAATGCTCAACCTGTAATTTAATTATTCCGAGTAAAGAAACAAATGGATATTACGTGCAAAATTTATATTAATTGATTCAAGTTTGGGTAACAAGTATTAAACAAAATGTACAGATAATAATTGAATATTTAATTAGGATTCACTAAAAACTAAAGGGTATTATTTTAATTGGAGTTAATTGAACCGTTAGGAACATATAATACGCATAAAAGCTTGTAAAAACCCAATAATATTCAAATCGTAGAAGTGTTAGTTAGAAGTAGGACGATTGAACACCTGCGTATTTTTAAAAGGCTCGTTCTGCGTAAATTTTGCAGATAACAAATGGTTACAGAGAATCTTAGAGAAACCGTCGCTTAATATTCACGGGAAGGCTAGATACGGGGTTATTTAACCCAGATAAGAATACACGTGGACTGAAATAATCGATAGTAAAGAATATCAATTTGCACCACTTAGAACAGGGTAGATAGAGACGGGATTTGAGCAACGTCACGAGGGTCACGATTGGTTGAAAATAAGATGCAAATATGAGAGGTAGAAACAACGATTTCTGTATAAAATTTAATTAGGTGTTCTCAGAGGCTGCGAGCCGTGTGGAAATTTCTGAGATTTAACTAGTGCGAGTGCAAATTTAATAAGAACCGACGCACGGGCGGGCGAGATGGGAACATAGTATGCGAAATTCTAGAAACTGTCCGTTTTGGGGACAAAAGCGACGGACAGGCTAGCTATTATATATACCCGTGTTAATATGAGTTTCTCTCTCTTAGATTTTGATTATTCGATGCTTTAAAAAGTGCTCTCTTAATTTTTCGATTTTGATGCAATAATTTAAACAGTTTGCTCGTATATATGGGTGATTATTTAATACTTTAAAACAGTTTGTTCTTTACGTGCTACAATGAAAGTAATTTAGTGCACTTAGAAAAGAAGATGCAAGGTAATAAAGTTTAGTTATAATCGCGAGTACTGTACCAATTATTCAAACTTGCAACGACAAATGAATACACAAAAGTAGGCAGTTTTGGCGTATAGCGTGAAAGAAGTATAAATTTCTTTGCTATTTTTGGGGGTGTTAATAATTAAATGATTCGTAAACGTGACTGGATCCACAAAACAAGATACAGATATACACAGATGAGTTCCGGAAAAGCCCTGAAACTACTTTAGATGAATGGTGGTGTAGAAAATTTTAAAGGCGACCAGTAATCCGAGGACCTAAACATAACCCAGTTGGAATGGTGTGATTAACAGAGGACGATGTACATTGGAGCCACGAGTGCATTAACCTTCAGGTAACTTATGCTTTGTTGTTCGATTTTTGATGTTTTGATGTGTGTTGAATAACTTTATAATTTGTTTACTTAAAATGGACAGTGGTGAATTTGTACTAACAACAAATTTTTAATTTTAAGACGAAATTTTCTTGTTTAAGTAGAAAGGAGTATTTAGTATTTATGTTCTTGGTTATGATGAAAATTTGGGTATGTCTTTGAGCTCAATTAAACGAACCTGGTTAATTAACGTAAAGGGGTGGTAGATGCTCCCTTTGTACTCAAACTCAGGTCTGCATATATTGTTATATTAATTACTAGGCATCCTACAAGGACTTTAATTCTGGATGCACATTAAAATGATAACAAATTTAATCTTGAAATTTTCTGATACTAAAATTTATGCTGAAATTTAATTTTGAAATTTTAATGTATTGTGAATATTGATGTAAATAGAGTTAACGTTGATGTTTGTGGTAGGAATGTGTTTGTTTTTTTTTATGAATGAGGATGAAGGTTTAACTAGGTGAGCAGCCGAGGCGGGAAAGAGTAAAGAGGCGATTAACAAAAGAAAATCCACGGACCAGTTAATTTAAAAGGTTTCACAGCATTCTTGACGCCCAATCTGTAGGGCTCGATTTGAAAACCCTAGTTTAAGATTAATGGAGAGGCTTGTTGTACATTTCACAGCATTCTATATATATATATATATATATATATATATATATATATATATATTACTGTGAAAATCGAGCCCCAGCGTTGGGCCTTCATAACAACTGTGATGTTTATCTCTGGAACCTCTCCGGAATCATGCCGTACTGTTGAGCTGTCTATAATAACTGTGTAGTTTTACCTCAAATCTTGCCCTCGGCTGCTCCCAATAATTCCTATTAATCTAAATTTCCTAAATTTACCATTGACACCTACCTGTTATATTCAAAAACTTCCTCGCAATATCCCCATGCTGAAACCTAAATAGAAATTTACACCAATCACACGCTCAAAAAATAACTCAATTGACCAAATATATCAAACTCTATTTAAATTAGACCCATAGTACATTTTAAAACACCACTCCTTTAGGTACATCCATAAAGGTCAATAAATTTTATAACAATAATCATGCCAATTGATAACCTTTTAAACACATATATTTTTATTCAAGTAAGAGGGCGTTCCTCGTACCTTACGTTACCCTTTTGTCTTAGCATGAGCTCATAATAAAACTTTATGACAGTGCATATAAATTTCCTGCACTACCAAATATCAATAAGCCCTCTATACCTCTTTACAACATTTGATTATCTATAAATTCATTAATTATTTTCAAAAATCAATTTCCTTTAAAAGTCACATTAATATCTGTTCATAAAATATCAAATAATAATAAAAACACATCAAACTCAAATCCAAATAATCACAAACACCATAAAAATATTCACCACTCAATGTTCTATTCTATCGCCTACCTGGATTTTATCTTCTAAATGTGCTCCACCATCTAGTTCCTTGGAGATGCTGCCGTCTTGTAAATTCCCAGTCTATCAGCTAACTTTCTGGTCCAATTACTATATCTGCCATGCATGCCGCTGTTTACAATTCCCAATCCAAAAATGCCAATCTCCAAAATTAACTTTTTATTATTCAAACATCCTTTTTTTTCATCATCCAAACATTTTCAAATTGTAATTTTTCCGTGCATTCCAATACCAACATAATAAGCTTTGTACTTACATACCACTTTAACGTTTTAACACAAAGATGCTTTATTAGCTTCTACATAAATTTTTATTAAATTGCACTAGTTCACTTGAAAGTAACTATTATCAATAATGATGGATGAAATCAAAACGCACGAGTAAGAGAGCTCGGCCCCTCCCTGCCAGTGATTAAATAAGTAAAATTCGCCCCTTCCTATTATAAATTGGCACGTACGCTTGTACACCCGTTCCTATAAATCTTGAAAATCTTTTCTAGCCGCTCGTTGTTCTATTGAGAAACCTCCAACAAACCTCGGATTTTTGTGAATTTTTATATCTAAAATAACAATACTCGGTGAATCGCTTTAAACTGTCAACCGCCGTTCTAATTTAGCCTCTACATTTCCATTTGTCTACGCCTCCAATTTGAACAAACACCTCTCATCCCTCTTGTATCTGTAGCTCCTCTACCAGCTGGAGCTCTGCCCTTCTTGTACAAATCACACCAATCACCTTGCTTGGTTAAATTCTCCTACTTTTTAACAGACGCGTGTTTGCTTCTAAATATCCTTGAAATTATTGATTTTATTTAGGTCTCCCTACTCTACTGTCTCCTGAATTAAGTATACGCATCCTTTTATACTACCTTTAAGATTGAAATCAATATTTTAACCACCAAACCGCGTTTACATTAGCTCCAACGGCTGTTCTTTTCCAATAACCCATTAAAGTTTGTTTGCTGCCAAGCTTACCGAGAAATATTATTTCCCCTCGTTGTTTTGTTTTAAGCGTGTTGGATTTTACGTTTGAAAATAGAAATGTTATTTTAACACCTGCTCCTCGCTTTTAGATTATAACACTTTACTACAAATTTAAATACGTTACAATGATTTCACCCCAATTATTATTTATTATGCCCTGTATTTATACAAACATTATGTTACATTATCCTTGGCTAAATTAAATTGACCCTACATTATTATACACTACTTAAGCTAAAAAAATAATTGTTAAAAATATTCCAACTCCTTAACTGAATAAATTTATTTTATCTTATTCAAAAGCTCGCAAGCTATGAGTTGACTTGTGCCCTTATATATCCCAATGACCCCTAATGACACGATAATATATATATATATATATATATATATATATATATATATATATATATTATATAAATGTGATAAGGAGTCAGTCAATGTGTAACGCTAACTATAGTATTTTAAGAACGCAGGTCCCTTGATAATAAATCCAACCTAAGAATATCATTTAAAACTAGTTTTAGCCGGGGAAAATATAACAGCGTTCCTTGATTAAAACCCCTACTTTTTTATAATGGAAATGCTAATTCAATAATACATGTTAAAAATATTAATTCAAAACATGCTTTTATTGCATTTTAATGCATTTTAAAAAGACCACAAACGAGTACTATGTTGTATAGTTTCATCCACTTCAAGAACGTTATAATACAATTGGAAATATCTAAAACGAAATACTCTTCTTTCAAAGAAGCTACTTTTCTAGATCGTTCTAGAATTTATTGTACTTACGCTAACGGCTAACGTGAAAGAATAGACATCAATTAAGTAAGTTTGTGGAACGCAATAACTCTGTTAAAACTATCAACTAGATAAGATAACACGTTTTAATGACCTTAAAATTATAACAGAAGCTCATAAATTATAATAATGGGAGATAAACGCCGAGCATTAATACCAGATAATAAAACCCTTTAATTGCAATAAATCTTAAACTGACAGGCAATTAAGGATACGTGCAGACGAGGTTACATCGTGGAATAAGCGAGACCTGTTAGAATATAGTCGAAGCATTCTAGAATGATGACGAATGTAGATACTTACTGTATAAAGCCGGCAAAGAATGAGGAGCATTTATTTAACATTAAGAGCTCATTCAAAGATAGGTACCGAATCGCTATTTTATGGAGCGCACTAATGGCGTATTCATTGCTTCAATATAAATTATAAATTATTTTGATGCAAAGTCGCCTTGATATTTCATTTCGATGCAGCTATTTTCAAAAGAAAATGCACTTCAGACGGCAATTATAATCAAAGGCATGTAATGCAGACATAAATACTAGCACAACTGTGATGGTCCAAACTGATCAGTCACGCTGAGATGGAATAATCGGAGAATACTAAAATTATCCAAATTACTTTTAATGAAGATTTTGTGACTTACATATGAAAGGCTTTGAGGTTTTCTAATTATTAACAAGGATTAGGTAAAGATGGTGTTAATATGTAGCAGTTATGAAATGTGGTTTCTTTCTAGGACTTAAGTTGTAAATTGCCTTTGTAAACTTTCTTTATACCCTAGTGTGTAAGTAAATTTCTTAGATATTGTGTGTAGAAAAATGATATTTTTGAATGTATCGAGGATTGTTCATGAAAATTTTACGTAATTATAATTGTAATGTTGAAATTCTTTTTGCTTCATTTCATCTTCGTAAAGTTCACAGCATGTTTATGGCTGTGCTGGCAAGATAACACAGAGATATTCAGGTAGGATTCCACATCATACCTTTTTTTTGTTTCAATTAATCGTCCTTGCAGCCTTATTAATTTAGGTAGGTGTACCCAAGCATTCATAGCAATGTATGTTGACGTCTAATGTAAGTGCTCACATTTTCTATTTTGCAGCATTCGCTGCAAAATTTCTTGGCGTACCAACGCAGAGGCTCGGTCAAGTAGTTTAAATATTAGGGTTCCTTGTCTCGTATCTGGAGCCGCGCCGATCCTTTTTGTCGCTCGTTCTGATATCCGGCCTCAATACCTTTTGGTTCTTTAAGCGATTTTTGGAATTCATTAATACATAAATACGAACAAAAAATAGGTTATTTCTGTTGGTATTTATGAGCAATTTAAAATCAAATAAACTTTATAGCAAAATAATAAACATTTCATTTTAATATCAATGAACCAGATGAAATTATAAATTATTGCAAACATCATTATAAACGTACCTATATACCAACCAAAGTAATTAAGTATTGGACTTAAATTAAAATACAAATTGCTTACAACTACATTGCGAAAATAAAAAATCCATTCAAAAAATAGCTTGTTTTGTTTTATTTTAGTGCAAATTCATTAATTATTTGTTCTATGTCTAATTCGTTACAAAGGTCAAATGCAATTGAAATAGTGGCCAGGCTTGTCAGTCTTTCCTGACGCATTTTAGAACGAAGACGGTTTATTATTATTGTAAGTTTTGAAAAAGACAGTTTCCCTTCGGCAAGGGATATAGGTATTGCCAATGAAATACGAATAGAAGTTGCTAGATTTGGAAAAGTATTTATTAAATACTCCCTGTATGTTTGTTGTGGTTTGTTTAGTATTCTTCTTAATCTTCTTTGGGAATTAAACCACTCATATTTTTTAAAATGATCTTTATTTACGTTTCGATCCATGACCTAGGATCGTTGTCAAAATAATAAAAACTTCAAGTTTGACGTTTATGACATAAATTGAAGGTTACTTTGATTTATTGATGTTTGAAATATTTGGTTTGAGTACACTAAGCAAAAATTTTTAAAGTTTAAAACAATGATTGCTTTCAATTTGTGTTGCGACTTGGGATCGACTTTCCCAAGGTAGCCAATACGCTTAACGTAAAATCAGCTGATTAATTTTTATTGGTGAATTTTATATAAATTTAATAATTTGAGAATTGGAAAACATTTATTTTTGCTTAGTGTACTCAAACCAAATATTTCAAACATCAATAAATCAAAGTAACCTTCAATTTATGTCATAAACGTCAAACTTGAAGTTTTTATTATTTTGACAACGATCCTAGGTCATGGATCGAAACGTAAATAAAGTTGATTTAAAAAACTATGAGTGGTCTAATTCCCAAAGAAGATTAAAAAGAATGCTAAATAAACTACAACTAACATACAGGGAGTATTTACAAGTCAGGTATGGGCCTGAAATTTGTATTTGTTTTAGACAGTTGGACAATCTAAATCTAAAGCTATCGCATTCCAAAAATTCACTCACATTCCTAATAAAATGCAGAAACAACGAAATAATACCAAAAGGATTTAGAATCAAATTTGGAAAGACAAGCATTAAACTATCAAGGATTCTCGAAAGAGCAAGTTACAGTATGATGAGGGAAAGACTACAAAACCACCGACACATTATTTATAAGTTAAAACAAGATATTGAGGGCATTATAAATTTCATACGAATAAAGGTAACAAAATATGATTTTGATAAAATTCTCGTTAGTGCAAAAACCTACTACGAATCAGTATTTTCCAAACAAAAAGAAATTCACATAAAAAAATTGAATAACCTATTTATAGAGAAAAATAACACACAAACTAAAACGTTAGAAAACAGGAACACCATGCTAAACACCGTGATAAATTTATTAAACAGAACTATTAACGACACAGAAAAATCAATTCTTTCAAAAGGCCTTAACTTTGCAGTAACACCAAAATCAATACCAACCTTTGAAATAATTAGCTGTATTGAGAAAACAGCAAACCAACTCGAAGAAGATCAAGCAAACAAATTTAGAATACGATGCAAAATCGAAATAGAAAAGAATCACAAAATAAAACCAAATATAAGTAATAACGAAATAAAAGCAATTCGCAATCTAAAAAACGATAACTCAATTATAATTCTACCTGCTGACAAAGGCAATGCAACCGTAATAATGAATAAAAACGATTACAACACAAAAGTCAACGAACTATTGAACACAGAATTACACCAGTTTAGAAACGGACCCAACAAAATCAATTGAAAATAAAATATATAAAACTCTATTTAAATTTAAAAATGAATTCGAAGACAAAGAAAGAAGTAAACTAGTCCCGCATTACAGTAAACCACCCCACTTTTACGGTCTACCAAAAATTCATAAAAAAGACATTCCTTTAAGACCTATCGTAAGCTCCACAGATTTACCATGCCATAATTTAGCAAAATTTCTACTAAAAATTATAAATCCATTAGCAGGCAAAACGGATTCTTTCATTAAAAACAACCAACACTTTTTAAAAAAACTATCAAACATAAAATTGAAAATACACACACAATGGTAAGCTTTGATGTAGTAAATCTCTTCACAAATGTCCCTATAAACAAAACGCTTAATATTATAAACAACAAACTAGAAAAAGATGACAATCTTAAAGAAAGAACAAAACTAGGTATATCATCGATTATGGAATTACTTGGTTTATGCGTAAATACCACATATTTTCAAATAAATGATCAATTTTACAAACAAAGCTTCGGAATGGCAATGGGAAGTCCACTATCGCCAATCTTTAGTAATATATTCATGGAGGAATTCGAAAAAGATGTAATATTCACACAAGAATTGAAACCACTGATCTGGTGGAGATACGTAGATGATGTTTATGCTATTTGGCCTCATAATATAGAATTAATTAAAAATTTTGTACAGTCAATTAACGAAATAGAAACAACTATTAAATTCACATATGAATTAGAACAACATGGAAAACTTCCGTTTTTAGATATTCTAGTTAGCAACAACGATACAACAATTAATACATCGGTATATAGAAAACCAACGCACACAAACAGATACTTAAACTTCGATTCAAACCACCCACAATGTGTCAAACGAGGAATTATCAAAACCATGTATGATAGGGCAAAATTAATTTCATCAAACGAAGAAATTTTAAAGAAAGAGAAAGACTTAATCAGATGTATACTAATAGAAAACAAATATCTTAAAAGAATAATAGAGAAAGAAATGAATAAAAACCCTAAAAATAAAGAAAAAGAAAACAAAAACAACGATACACACTACAAAATGCTCTCAATACCATACATAAAAGGATTTTCCGAGAAAATTTAAAGAATAGGAAACAAATTTAGAATTAAAACAGTAGAACCAACAATACACTAAGAGCACAATTAACAAAAACAAAACCCAAAAACGCAATACAAAGTTCAAAAAACTGTATCTACAAAATACCGTGCGAATGTAATAAGTTTTATATAGGGGATAGTTCCAGACCATTTAAAGTTCGATTAAGAGAACATAAATCATATATAAAAAATAGAAAATTTGAAAAATCCATGATTTGCCAACATGCATGGGACTCCAGTCATAAATTAAAATGGGAAGACGCAAAAATTATCGACAAAGAAGAAAACAACCAAAAACGCAAAATCAAAGAAGCTGCCTGTATAACCCTAAATAAAAATAACTGCGTTGCAAACGAATCCGTGACTCTCAGTAAACAATGGATTCCATTACTAAAAGAAATAACTAATGAAGATCAAATGCCCACAATATCTAGGTAGCATTGCAAGTTTTTCCTGAGTTTTCCTTGCGATATTAACATGAAATACAGCCTACATACATGATTTCTATTTATACATACAATAACTAATTACTTATCGATAAGCATATTAACTAGAAAACCATTATTTCGGCAAATTATAAATGTTGGGGGATCTTGGTAGCCACAGGTTGCTTAACCCTCTTCACCGAATCTCGGTAAAGTAAGACATAAAATTAGAAATCTCTCAATTGTATAAATAGAAACATGTTAAAAAATGTTTTCCAATTCTCAAATTATTAAATTTATATAAAATTCACCAATAAAAATTAATCAGCTGATTTCACGTTAAGCGTATTGGCTACCTTAGGAAAGTCGATCCCAGGTCGCAACACAAATTGAAGGCAATCATTCTTATAAACTTTAAAAATTTTTGTTTAGTGTACTCAAACCAAATATTTCAAACATCGATAAATCAAAGTAACCTTCAATTTATGTCATAAACGTCAAACTTGAAGTTTTTGTTATTTTGACAACGATCCTAGGTCATGGATCGAAACGTAAATAAAGATCATTTTAAAAAATATGAGTGGTTTAATTCCCAAAGAAGATTAAGAAGTATTTATTAAGTCATTTTTGTAAACAAATTCTAATATTTCAACTGAATATTTTTCAGCAGCTAAAAAGTTTTGGAATGTTCCAATCTCACCCACAAGATCAACAGCGCGAATATCTGAATAATTATTATCAGTTAATTTAATTTGTAGATCTTTACAAAATTGTGATAGGTAACTTTATCCGTAAAAATTAATTTGCCAAAGTCATATAAAAATTGAAAGTGTCACCATGCTCTTTTAAGAAAGAAAATCTTTCTTGGACAGAATTTATAGCTGTATTTAAAATACAAATATAAAAATTGATTTTAAATTTATCCTGTGGATTTACATTAGGCTGATCTTCATGTTCATACTGAAATTCACGTTTAATTTTACGTTTTTTGACTGTTTGAACTTCTGGAAATGTTTGTTCGGTTACTAAACTTTTAGGAATTTCTTTAGCATCTACTAAAAGACTCTTGAATTTGTGATTTGATCTACATTTCTGCAAATGTTTTCGAAAATTATCCAAAGTTTCAATGCATTTTACAATATTTATCTCAGTTTTTTGTAGTGTTTTACGTGCTATATTAACATTAAATAAAATATTCTACCAAACTAGTGTGGAACATATAAATTTAAGGAATTTTATTTTTAATGAAATTGACTCTGCTACTGCTGAGATGTGGACATCTCCACTAACAACTATTTTTAAAAGCGAATTGTAAATTTCAGAAAAATAATATCTAAGGTATTTGGTGGATTCAATTTTGCATTCCCATCGAGTGTCTGAAAGCAATACATTATTTTTTATCTTTCGATGTATTAGTTGAAGCCAAAAAAATTATACAATTCTTGGCTTATCCCAAAAAAGCTAACTGTTTCAAGTTAAATTTTTGCGGCGTCATTAACATCCAAATTCAAGATGTTTACGAATCAAGGGACAAAAAACACTTTAGAATTAATACTTAATATCCTTTTCAACGAACTTCGTTCGTTTATGAAATCGATTTGTCGTCCGTCTGTCTGTCCGTCTGTCCGTCCGTCTGTCCGTCCGAGGCCTTTCTAATGGTCGGACATCAATGTGTGATACATCAATCGATTCAGCTCGGTGTCCAGAGCTTAAGTTTTGATGTCAGTTAAAATCGGGCCACGGGGACGCCGAGCCCGCGGGAAAATCTACAGGGATAATTAAAATTTTTAATAAGTTTAAAATCAATATGCGACACATATTTGAACAATTTATGGCATTTCATGCCAATTATTCCAATATTATAGACATTGTTTAAACTTAAATTTTGATTGCCGAAAATAATTAGATTCATATAAAAAAAAATCTTATCTTATTGATGAGAACTAATATATAGCTTTTAAAATATTTATTCAATAAAATAAAATATATTAAAATGTCTCTTTTGTTGTTTATAAATTTTTGTATTTTATCTGAATACTTATAATTATTACAACATAATAATTTTAATTTCTTTAAATTGTTTTAAAGTAAGTCTACATTTGGAAGTTTGTTGCGACAATGCCTTGCATTTTCAACTTGTTTGTACTCCATTATGTTTGTTCTTCATATTTGCTCTGTTAGTATATCCTTGTCCCCTCATGTTATAGATGTTAATATTCTCATTTTCAAAAAAACCAGTCAAAAATTTTGCTAAACCTACACCACCAAATCGATCCGATATAGGGAAGAATCCTAAGAAATGTTCTTGAATGCAAGTTATGAGTTTTGTTATTAAATTGAACAGATCATACCATAATAGTTATTTGTCTTTGACGACAAGTATCTGGGGTACAGTATAATGTTATTGAATAATATTTTGCTCTGTGCAAGTTCCTAATAATTTTTTGTTCGATTTTTTAACTTAAAATATGAATAGTAAATAATGTGGCATGTTTTTTCTTTCAATTGTATTGAATATGATCGCTACTAATAAAATCATTTTTACCAACAATTTGAATAAGTTGCAGAAAATTGCCGTTGTTCTGATAAAAAAGTTTATAATTGTCTCCCTTTAGCGCTGAATTTTGTCTGGCTAAATATTGTATAAAAAATTTATCGTTAAAGAACAACCCGTCAACGTGCTTTCTCTTGATTAATAATACGTTCAGAGACGGAATCAATTGCACACCGATTTTTAGGGGATTTTTGAAATTCAAATAATTTCTTTAAACAGTCAATATGCATATTTGATTTTTCACGCCGGTTCATCTGTTGCGTTAGGTTAATGAAATCATCACTGTTTGCTACGGGTATTGAACTATTTCTAAAAATTTGAACGGAAAGCAAAAGACAATATTCGTTGTATTAAAATATAATAACCATGTTCTGTGAACTCGTTCACCATTATTCAATTTCCTTCCGTAATATTGTTTTGATAAACTTTCTTCTGAATTTTTTGGAAAATGAACTTAAGGATTTGCGTCAACCCTATTTCTACCAAAGCCGTTTCTTCTCTTTTACTAACGTTTGGAAGCCACAAGGCGAGATCTTCGCTATTAAAAAAAGTGACTTTCTTGAATTCTGGAAACTGTAATACACTAGGAACCGTTTCAACTTCACTTTTCATATCATTGCTAGAGAACCTACAGTTTAGTGTCGACAATTTCGTTGAAATAAATGAAAACGTTTTAGAATATGGGGGGACGGCTACTTTACTTACTTTAACAACAACTTTAAGGGTCGGTGTTTCAGAAGTATATGCTTGCTTTTCGTTTAAAAGCCCCAGAGTGTCTACTTGACGCGTTTCTTTCTTAAGAAATCCAGAAATCTTAGAAGTTTTTTTCTGTATTTTTCTCATTTTGTGCTGTTTAATTTTACGATACTCTGCACCCGATAGTCGTTTTCTTTTATTTGGCATCTATTAGAAAATTAGTTTGGTGTAAATAATAGGTAAGAGCGAAAAGAGATACATTGTTGCTCGAAAGTGACAGTTAACGCGCGACCTGGAATGGAACGCGTTGAGCTTGAGAGCAGTAATGTCATTTTTTATTCGAAATGTATAAAAAAGATTTTCTACGAAATCTAAATAAAATAAAATTTTTTTATCAGTGACTTTATTAATACAATGAACAGTGAGTTAATTTAAAATGTCAAAAATTTGACATTTAACAAATTTGAAGGGAGGCTTATAATACAGGTTGCTATTGGCAACGGGTGTTTTCTAGTTTATATAGCTCGCCGAGCATAAAATATTCTCAAGAAGTCAACTTTTCGTTGTCAATATCAAACGAAAAAGTCTTATTTATTTAGCGATTATAGAAAAAAATTAATTTTACATATCTTTTTTTGAAACCTGTTTACGTTATTAGTATAATGAAAGTAAACGAATAGTAGGTATACGTATAATAGGCTCAAACATTTACTGCATCAAAAATGTAGAAGTTGTTGGAGCCTGGACAATTGTTACACAGTTAATGACATCAAAGAGTGCGATTAAGGTACTTATAGTTATAAAATTACTTTATTAAAAGAAATCGAAATAAATGACAGGAAACGCAAAAGAGCAGGTATTTAAAATGGCTAATCTGAGATTAAGAAAGGTTTTAACAATCCTCTTTTCAACTTGGGCGTCTATTATCTATTCGGTTGTTTAAATTCATCAATATTGTGAGAAACTTGTAGATAGTAATATCTTATAAATGTGGGGATTTTAAAAGAATTTTTCAACAAAAATACTTTGCAACCGATTTTTAAAGGTAGACAATAAAAGTCATCGTTTAATGTTTATTCAATTCCAGCTCTACCCTCCTTTTGTTTCCTGTGGCAACACGAAGATAAACACCAAACACCTCTTTCAGAAATATCCAAATAACAATAAATGTGGCAAACAGCAGAAAATCAGCCAATGTAAGGGTTTAACAAATTTACACTTTAATGAATACCTATTAAATGATTTAAAATTTTCAAAATGTTAACGCTGTCAATACTATAAAATAATATGTTATCATTGTAAATCACTACCTTACACAGAATCTACATTGAGCATTGAACTGTTGATAAAATATATTTTATAAAATAAACATATATAGCAGGAATTTGTTTCGTCAAAATAGTGCCACCCATTAAAGGCTGTCATCCGTGTTCACAGAACTCCCTGAACACGTGGTTGGCGGGGCCTTGCATATATCAGACTGGCTTTCAGTATGAATTATAGATGAAAGTAGTTCGTGAGGGTTTGAGAGCTGAAACAGTAGAAATTGGTTCTAAGGAAAGCGTTTATTTGATAGAACGGTTAAGATACAAAGGTAAAGCATGAAAAAGTGTAGGAGAAACTCAGGAATCAAGATAAAGGCTCTTTTATTAAATTTAATAAAAACATGCAGGAAATGAGTGAAAAGAATGAAAAAAGTATAAAAGAAATGAGTAAGGGGAATGAAAAAATTCAAAAGTTAAGTGAGAAACATGAAAGGAATGAATAAATATGAAGTAATTTAGTGAAAATTTGATAAGAATACTCAAAAATTAAATTCGGGAAGTGAAAAGAATGAAAGAAAATTGAAAGGAATGATTGACAATATAAGTTCAGGTTTAAAAGAGACAAATAAGACCATTGAGGATATGAAGCTTAGAACTAGAGGAATCGTGTTAAAGATTGTAGAGAATATGGATGATATGAGAGAGAAAGTTGTTCAAATAAAAACGAATCAGGAAGCATCTGAGAAAGAAACCCATGAAAAAATTAAGAATTTGGTTCAAAAAGTTAACGAAATCGAGGTAAGTTGTCAAGCCGGATTTAAAACATTTAGAACTGATCTGGGAATTCTTAAAACAAACTTAGGCAATAAGTTTGAAAATCTAAAAGATAGGGTTAAAATATTTATGTTGGGGAAACCCTTATGGTAAATCCCACATAGTGCTACGTTGGAATAACGTTCAAAGTTTTATGGGGAAAACACACTTAACCCTAACGTATTTTTAGATAATGAGACAAACAATAACAATAATAGGACATATTCTGAGAAGGTGAACAATCCAATACTTTCGACGGCAAGATCGGATTTTTGGTAAGAGGCAAACCGAGCGCATCTTTACAAATTAACCAGTACGAACATTAAGGAGAATTTATAAAATTTGATTTATAAAATAATGAAATACAAAAACTTATTGCCTATGCTACGTATAAATGTAGAAGATAAAGTTATCAAAATACTTATAGATGCGCGAACTGGAGCTCGCTAATTTCGGAAGATTTTATTAAAAACAATGTACAAGAATTAAATAATGAGTTGATACCCGAAAAGAAACGTAACATGGTAGTACCGAAAAACGGAAAGTTGACGAATATTAGTAGTATGGCAATTTTTTTGAGAGAAGGTACAAAAGACTTTTGGTAGATGGGTGTACATATAAATTGAAAGAGGTCATTTTTTTGGTTTGCCTGTGGGCGCAATAAAGTTAGTAGTATTGATAGGGAGCTTCTGGGACAACTTCAGAAAATATCATGCTACATTTTTTTGAGATAGTTATATTTTATGTTTTCTACAGTATTTTACAGTATTTTATGTATATAGGAGGAATTTCTTTTTGAACCTATTGAGATTGTTTGTAAATATAAGCAAATAGAAAGTGAAGTATGACAATGAGATAATTAGGCAACGAATGGATAGAGTTGGGAATGTTAAGTTGAATTTGACATATTATGAAGTAAACGAGCTGTTAATGAGAAAAGCCACCGTGAGAAAAGAATTATGCGTGTGTATTATAAAGCGAATAAAAATAGTTGTGTCTAGTTGTGTCTACATAGTTAGAAATAAAAATGAAGAATTATTCATCAACGCAGAAATATGGCGCTCAACGTAAAGTCAGTGGGATCGATTTCAAGTTTCATATTTTAATTTGAGAAAAAATGATGTGGTAAGGAAGTCATATAATGTCACTGAGTACCACCTTTTGTCAATAAATCGACACAAAGCTAAGAGAATTAAAATTTCATATATTTAATTTTTACCCTGTATAATAATTCTAGTAAAATAAGCTTATTATGGTATTTTTAGCATGTAAGTTCCTTGAAACTAAATCTAATTTAAAAATATCATTTAAAACATGTTTTAGCCGGTAAAAATATAAGAACAATTCTCGATTAAAAACCCGTACCTTTCTAAAATGTAAATGCTAATTCAATAATGCATATTAAAAATATTAGTTGAAAAGACCGTAAGCAAGTGCTGAGATATAAAGATTCATCCACTTTAAAAACACTAAATAACCTTCATGTCAAGTACTCCTCTTTAAAACTTTATAACACAATTACAAGATCTAATGCGAGGTGTATTTCTTTGCAAGAAGCTACTTTTTTTTGATTGTTTTAGGATCAATTATCTTTACGCTAACGGCTAACGTGAATAAATACACATCAATGAAGTCAGTGGAACGTAATAACACCGGTAAAGCCATCAACCAGATAAGATAGAATGCTTTTAATGGCCATAAAATTATAACGCAGCTCATAAATTATATTATGGGGACATAAACGCCAAGCATTAATATAAGATGCTAAAATTTTAATAAATCGTAAATTAACCGGCAATTAAAGATAAGACACGAGAAAGTACATAATAGGACAAATCAGACCTACTAGAATGTAATAGAAACATTTGAGAAGAATGACGTTTGTAGATTTTTATTATATAAAGCCAGTAAAAGATGAGGAGATTTCATTCAACATTCAAGGGTCTTTTATAGGTAGTTACGGAATCGTTATTTTGTGGGGCGCACCCACGACGTATTTACTGCTCCAATATAGATTATAAGTTACTTTGGTGCAAGGTCACTTTGATATTTTAATCTATTGCACTAAAAGTACTTATTCCCTGTATGTTTGTTGTGGTTTGTTAACTATTCTTTTTAATCTTTGTTGGGATTAAGATCACTTACATTTGTTAAAATGATCTTTATTCAGGTTTCGATCCATAACCTAAAATCGTTGTCAAAAAAAAACTAAAAGTACTTTTAAAAATTGAAAATGTGAACTTTGACGTTTAAACATTTATTTAAAATGGAAATGTAAAATGGAACCATAAATTTTTCGATGCAGTTATTTCTAAATGAAAACGATCTTTAGATGGCAATTATAGTCAAAGATATGTTGTAATGGAGACATATATACCAGCAAAACTTTGACCATCAAAACGCAAGTACAATTTTGTTTTAAACCCTTAGAGATACAATTTGTGCTATTATTAAGTAAATTAAGCTAGTGTAAGATTGTTGCGTATAAAAAGTTTATTGTAAGTGGATAATATTTTCTATTTTTGAGTTCAAATTTCGTGCTCGTTTACCCTTACAAAAGGTCTTCTGAAGGTCATTGATCGGTCACGCTGAGACGGGATAATCGGAAAATATTAAAATTATCCAAATTACGTTTAAAAGTAATTATGTGATTTACAAATGAAAAGTTTTGGGCTTTTCTAATTACTAACAAGGATTAAATGAAGCTAGCCTTAATTTGTAGTAGTGATAAAATGTTGTTTTTTCCTAGATTTAAATTGAAAATTGCATTTATAAAAATTAATTATACTATGTGTGTAAATAAATTTCTTAGATTATGTGTGTAGAAGAAAGATGTTTTTAAATGTATCGAGGATTGTTCATAAAAATTTTATGTAATTACAACTGTAGTGTTGAGATAACTTTGTTTTATTTCATATTCGTAAAGTTTACAGCGTATTTATCGCTGAGCTGGAAATATAAAACGAGCAAATTTAGGTAAAAATCAATACCATATTATTTAATTTTGTTTCAATTAATAGTCCTCGAGTCCTTATCGATTTGGCTGCTGTATCCAAGCGTTCATAGCATGTTTCTTGATGCCCAACTTAAAGGCTCACTTTTTCTATTTTGCAGCATTGGCAGCAATATATATATATATATATATATATATATATATATATATATATATCATACTACATAAGTACGGTAGGGAAAACATATTTAATTCTAGCAATAAATTTATCAGCTTCATTTGTCTTACCATTATTATATTATAGCTCAAACAGTTTTCTTAAGCAAAACAATGAAATTAACAGAAAGTGGAATAGTATATCTGCTGAGGTATTTGGCCAATTACAAAAAAAATGCAGCAAATACAAAAAATCTCAAAAAAAAATTATACGTGTCATCACAATCCTTACTGAGCATTATAATTTTTATCAGCAATATCTTATTTCAAACATATGCATAATTATCTGATCGTACAAAACCGATCGCAAAAACGCAATGGCTACATTTTTAATACTCATTAATGCATAGCATATTTAATTTACTAGGTAATATTGCACTTTTATAAACCACATACTTCTCTTTTATTATCAGTTTCCAATAAATCAGAAAATCTTAACGATCCGCTAATTATTAGTTACGTTGTACACAAGATTATGGTTAAATTAATTTTTATTTGGATGATTTTCTCACACAGGCTATTCAAGTTTGCACAGGTGAGGTAACACCTGCACTCTTTAGAATAGAAATGCTTTGTTTTAATTGTTAATAATATTCACTTTATAATAATAGATTATTGTAAGTTTACAAAGAATTAATAGATAAATTGCAGGTGTACGCAGACAGTAAGCCCGGGGACCGGAAGTTAACATATATAGCTGAAAGAAGTCAACATAAGAAAAACCTATAAGTGTAAACAACACGGGAATCGTTAGTCACTTGTTAACTAATTTTTCATATAAAACTTAAGTATATTCGTGCCTAGCGGTTTTTAATTTTTAAATTTTAATAAAACTTTTATCACTTCTTCGTTCTATTGACGAACAAGATTGGCGAAGTTGATCTTAAAGTTCTGCATTTACAAAGACTTTTTTCAACAATTAATCAGAAAAAAACATATAAGAAAAAATTGCTTTCGGGCGGAAGACAGCACTGTTGGAAGAATCATCGAAGTAGTACTCGACGAAGAAACAATAGTTCATGGTAGACTGGGGGAAAAACAATTAAAACAAGAAAGCCGATAGAAGAAACAGAAATCGTCCAGAAGAACAGAATGATTATCCTACAAGTAAATCATATATTCATCTTGAAGAATTTTTCTTGAAGTTACCAATGTTCTGTTTTCTAATATTAATATAATTGAATTATTAAAATTAACTGTAAAGAGCGTAATGACTAATAAAATATACCAATTATTAAGAGTATGTTTAGCTTATGATTGTAACCGCCACGCTTTAAATATATTTAATGACACTGTTACAATTTTCTGAGTACGTTTGGAAGTAAAACAAATGGAACATTAAATAATTTTCTAAGAAGAGTAATTTTAGGTAATTTGCAAGGTAGAGTTTGAAGAGCAGCACTGAAAACTTGTGAAGAAGTAAATAATACTTTAAATTTATGCTGCGGCTATCATCAAAGCGTTGATTGTCTAGCACAAGATGCAATTTTAACAATACGTAAAAAATTAGAAACTCTGTTTCACTTTCGTACTCAATGCTAATATGCACAATATACGCTATTAACTTAAAAATTTCAACTTTAACACAAGCATGATATTTGATATTCTCTTTCGAACACCTCGTGATCGGAAAAATTGGTTTGTTGGAATAATGATATCTATATTCCCCAACTGTTTGTCGAGCATTACTTGCTTTTAACAATTTACAAATGTAGATTTTTAAAGCTAAAGAAAAAGCAACAAGTAGCAAGCAGTAGTTCGTTACCAAAGGAGAACGTTCTAGGCGAACTAACGCACTGTTAATGGTCTTTACTGCGCTGATTAATCGTATTTTACAATTCTTTGGAGTTTCATTTCATAATGGAATATCGAAAAATATTCAGTACCAGTGTTTAAAGTTTTTAGTTTGGTTAACGTAGTATGCCTAGAAAAGCTTCACCAATAATAGTGAAAGCAATCACCTACCTTTGCCGTAAATTTCCATTTGATTTATTTCATTTTTAAAATTGAGCCATGTAATACTATAAACTAATTAAAATATTTTCATTTCAGTTAGCCATGATTACCAATGGTCATCGAATAAGCACCGCCATCGACATGGTAAGTCTATTATTTCATGCGATAAATCTCGTTGGTTAGTTACTTAAATTGCGATTGAATAAAAGACACGGTAACATATCCACAGATAATACACTATTGATTTTAATTGATACACATTGCGTTGTCCTTAGTAAATAATTTCCAATGAGAACTTGGGAAACTCCAATACTATCTTCTAATATAGTTTTTCTTACAGTTTTAGATACATTTGTTTTTCCATTTATCTGGTAGTAATTACAGAAGCTTGTATTAAAAAAGAATGGTTATAGGTTAGGTTAGAACCAACTTTCTTATGGTTAGAGAGGTGAGTTTGGAATATAATTTGTTAAGTTTACGGATCACACTATACACTACTTATACTTTGAATATTGCTACACTGAAACATATCTCTACTAACAGTAAGATTTGCTTGCTCTTGCTAAAATTCTTTTTTGATATTGGATTAAAGTAAAATACACACAAAAATAAAAATATTTTCTTAAAACATATTCTATATAAGAACTTGCATTCATTTTATTTAAAATAGAATTACTTAAAACTAGGGAATAAATGTCGCTAACATGCTCGCTGTCATCTACGGTTAGGCGGCCACGTGACTTAATTGGTTCGCGTTTAACTACCAAGTACAAGGTCCCGGATTCGATTCCCGACACGGACCGCTTGAAAAATGTTATGAGAGCATTATGCACAAAAATACGCCCTCGTTCGAATGAGAGGTGAAATGGAGGTCCGGTGTGTGTGTTGTCCCGCACGTTAAAAATCCCTACCTTGCTTTAAACAGTAAGGGTTCGGCAAAATTCAAAATTTTTTAGGTAAAAAAAAAAATTGCTTCCTGGCCAATGTAATACCTTTGGGTGGAGCATTGGAGAATCACATGTAAATTTGTTTAAAAAAACTTGTAAAGATAATGTTGATTGAGTTTGTTTATAGGTGTGTAGTTGTGTGTTTAGGTATCATGCAAAATGCAGAAAATAATTGCAAAGGCGTATCTGACCCCGTGTTGGTCGTATTGTACGTCTTCGTCGTGGTCGTCTTTCGTCTGGTGCTTTGTAGGAAGATGGAGATTAATTTTAAATCCCACAGGTGTGTGTACTTTTTGCATCATTTATAGACGAGTATGGCGCAATAGACGCCTGTTGTGCGTCCTATTGTTGTGTTTAGTTTTGTAATGATTTAGGAAAGAAGTATATATATATATATATATATATATATATATATATATATATTGCAGATGTCGGGGATCAATGGGTTTAACCTCTCCAGCGTCAACAACCGATTTTCAAAAAAACATAAAATTTTATAAAAATATTCCTTACCCCGATTCTTCTGCTGCAACAAAATATCTTCAGCAGCTTCCCTGGCTAGCTCAGCTGTGCCTCTTCTCAGATACCTAAATTTACCATCATTTTTCCTTCCCATTCACACACCAATCAATAAAATCACAAAATAATACAACAATCATACAATCTTTATTTACTGCTATTTACAACAATTATTCACAGATATGTACACTTCAGTACTCTGGTTACAACCCAATAAGTGCGATTTTTGTAAAGTCCTTGTTTTAAAATTTTAATTGTAAACACATTTAATACAACAGGAGTAAATTAGCCCCAAATAATTCCCTATATTTATTATTGCACACTGGAGTATGGCGAGCTCATAATAACCCAGTTTATTAATGTATGCTTTTCACCTTGCATAAAATTACTACAAAATTAATAACCCATGTACCCTTAACATTCTAATTTAAATTCGTAATAAAATTTAGTAAACTTTACATACCTTTTTCTTTTAATATTTAAAATACCATCATCATAATCAAGTACACGTATCTTTTTCAATACGTTAAAAAAACCATAAATAACCCCCAAAGTTTACTCATACATTACAAATAATTCCAACAGTTTATCAAATAACAGCAAATTCAAATGAGTTACCTGGAAAATGCGTCAAGGCTCCATCCCCGTCGATGATGCTGTCCTCTAATCTTTAACAGCTCCTCGTCTATGCGATCTGATCCACCAGATATTTATAGATGATAACTCAGTCTACACTGAGCTCCGTGCTACCAATTACCATACCATCCCAGCATTCAAATTCACGTATATTACACTTGTGTTTTTTGCTTTATTAATTTACTAGCTTGACATGGTATTAGTTGGACCTCAGTTAATTTAAATCACTTGCCACTACTCGCGTTAATAACTATAAGGCCCCAAATACCAAGTTATAAGAGCTAGTACTACCTTACTATGTTACAAATAAATTTTAATACTCACAAAACTCTACTATAACGCCGGTTTATTGTTATACGTAGTTAAAGCGATGCGAAAATAAAGAGTAGGCAAGAGAAACTTAATAACTTCCATCCAGTATTTATACGGTTCAAAATGTAACCTCCCGGACCCACTTAACGCGAAATACTCAATTTAAAATAATATTTCTCCAAATTTTGGATATAACCGCCTTAAAGCTCCTCGAATTTTACCTCCTGAACTCGCCGTATCATCCAAACAACCACATTCACCTGTCGCGTGTTCGTCTGTCTATCAACTACTCGTTTCAACCAATGATACAGTCCTGTGTCATTATATAACTCCGCCTGTAATATTGTTTTCTCCGTCTTATGGATATTGGATGTCGCGTTCCAACGCCACTTGAGTGGTAGAAAATCGATATTGCTTACCGCGTCCACGAGGATTGAATACGTGCGTTTGAAATCGAATGCTTTTATACCCATCTCTATCTGTAGCATTTTGTCGATTGTGCATTCCTTCTGCTCTTTAGGAGACTCTTGTTAGCTTTTATTCGAAGCCACTGACGGTTGGAAAATATATTTTTTGAAACCCGTCTTATTATGTTTATAAATACGAAAAAGATGACCTTTCCAACGTGCAGGTGTTCTTAATTATTGATCGTTTAAAATAACATTTCTTGGAGTTTATATTTCACGTTATTCGATACAATTAACGTCCTTGTTTGTTACAACGAACCCTTTTCACCTTGGGCTTATTGATTTTATATACCTCGATGCATTTTCTGAAGTTATTACACGTTGAATTAAAATAAATTAAATTAATTATGCGTTTCTATTTGTTTTTAAAACTGGTTTTCCTTTATGAACCTATTACTTTTCAATCATTAATTATAAAAATACGTCAATACTTGTTCATCTGAATTAAATAAATGAAATTAATTTTGCGCGTAAATAATTAGTTCTTTTCTCTATACAGGGTGTTTGAAATTGCATTGCTTAACCAAATTTTAATCTTTTGAATCCATAAAAATATATATATATATATATATATATATATATATATAATGTTAAATGTTTTTATTTTTCTTGACCTTTTTACTCTATATTTGTTTGAGGATGCTTTTCTTGGGTTATAGGTCAAAACATTAAAATAAAATTTTTTACATTTTATTGTTCCATAACCTCACTTGACCATACGTACGTTTCGACTATTTGAATCTTTTTCAATGGTGCAGTCATTCCTATAAACTAATTTACTAATATACTAACCTACCCTTATATACTTTTGTCACTACTTTAAGCTATTCTATTCGTTATACACTTAACAACTAAATAAACTAAGCTTATTTGTATATCATTTAAAAGTGCGTTACAAAATACGTTACAAAAATTTTGTAACGTACTATTAAATGATATACAAATAGGCTTAGGTTATTTAGTTGTTAAGTGCATAACGAATAGAATAGTTTAAGGTAAGTGACAAAAGTATATAAGGGTAGGTTAGTATATTAGTAAATTAATTTATAGGAATGACTGCACATTGAAAAAGGCTCAAATAGTCGAAACGTACGTATGGTCGAGTGAGGTTATGGAACAATAAAATGTAAAAAATTTTATTTTAA